>REGM01000219.1:118036-172023 GCA_004194415.1 Aurelia aurita | reverse complement strand
GATTTCCCTCAGTAATGGTCAAGAGAAAATTAACTAGCTCATAAACGATGATAACTATAATGCTGAAACTTCTTGACTTTTATTAGAATTTAATTGGCAGCCAAAAAATTAAAATTTCAATGCCTATTGTTTAACCACGTGACCACCAGATGCCCTTATTTGGAGACAGGTCACAAAGAAAATCACTAAAATGGCTCTAAGTAATTTAATTCTTCTCAAATCTCATCAATCTATATACTATTCGATTCGTCTCGATGATTACTTTCATTTTATATATAATTTATCTATATTTGCTGACATCAGCAATTTTTAAATTGTATTACGTCATCACTCTTTATGACATCATATTTCTAATTAATTAGTAATTTTTGCATGAAAAATGATGGAATGATTTCAAATTTTGACGAAGACGTCTGATTTCACCAAGTAAATGCGAAATTGATGGTGGTTAAGCATCATTATTGTGCTAACAATTTTGCATTGAATCATATTGTCCATAATTAATTAGTTAATTAATTAGAAACCAAAAATATTGATATAAAACTACATGAAACTGCAAAGTAAGGATATCAAGCAGGTATTTCGATAGTTTTATGGTGACTTTACCCAGTTATTTAGTAAAAAT
Source organism: Aurelia aurita (assembly GCA_004194415.1). Taxonomy (NCBI): domain Eukaryota; kingdom Metazoa; phylum Cnidaria; class Scyphozoa; order Semaeostomeae; family Ulmaridae; genus Aurelia; species Aurelia aurita. Next base: position 171,398 of record REGM01000219.1, on the reverse strand, counting down.
AGATCTTTTTATGCTAATAGCTCGATTTCTTCAAAATTTGCACTGTTTTTGGATGCCTAGCAACCAGTCACGTGACTACAAACTAATTAATGCTATTTTTTGATTCTCCTTTGTTCAATTATGATACAATGCAAGTCTCATTATCATAGCTGTTATTTTTGCGGAGATAATGAGGGGGGGCGTGAAAAACGAAAAATTTACCTGGTTAGAATAGGGTTAATTGATTTGGAGATGCAACATGTGAAAATCCGGGTGGTTTGACACCAAATTTAGCAATATTTGCTGACGTCAGCACTTAACCATTCAATAACAAAAATTGCATCATCTTGTTTGTCTTATCGTGTTTGTTGTTTGTCCCGTGTCTCAAGTCTCTAGCACTTATAGTTCTGATAATAAAGTGGGGGGGGGGCACAATATGACAACCTAGTCTCCCCAAAATTTCAAAAAGCCTAGTCTGGGTAGGGCTAAAATATCATCTTCTGAGATTCTGTTGATGATCCTCTCAAGACTTTTGGACTTAATCCTTCTTCTGATCTTGGAACCTCAAAGTTGAATGCGATGCTGAATTCCTTCAATCCTCCTTTGCCATCACTGAACTATCTTTATCTTTGCTATCAGATGGGGGATCCTCCCAATCCAAATCTGAGATGCGACCTACCAGGGTGCAAGTAATAGATGGAAGCATGCAAGCGTTCTTTCTACAAAAATTGCGGGAAATATATTGGAATTTGCCAATTTGTCGGCTGCACCTTCGAGATACAATTGATGGTCATGGCAGAAAGGTAGGAAGTGCAATTGTACACAATGGCTTGAGCTCGGGTGTCGATTGCCAAGACGACGATGATGAAGGGAAGACAAAACGTCGGCTTCTGATGTTCCTTTGTTGATGGAAAATGCAGAGGGTATCATCAAAGAACTAACAAGCAAACATGACAAGCTTTTGCCATTACTGCCTTTAAGGGAAAGTTCTGAACGCCAGGAAACATGCCTTCAACTTTCAGCAGAGAAGCGGCCTCCACATTGCAAGACATGTGTCCATATAAAGAAGGGTCACAAAAAGGGTAATGAGACAAAATTCCCCTCTTTGACCTGGAAAAATGTGTTCCTTAAAAGATAAAGCTATTCCTTATGTTGCCACTGGCATACTGGCAAGGTTTGTGCAATGAAAGATTTCTCTATTGGGCTTTCATAACTTGATGCAGGAGGAATAACAGAGCTCAAATTTCCCAGTGATGTATGCCAGTCTGGTCTGAGATATGGCGCAGAAACCAATTCCTGTAGTGCCATTGCAACTCTTGTTTGCTAGTATGTTTTGAGGGGAAAACTTCGTAAGGAGAGCCATTTTGATGACACAGGATTGTTGGCAACGCCATTTAGGAATATCATCCAGGAAGGAAATGCTGTGTAAGGATCGATTGATGAAATAGACCAGCTGCATCTTTCTGTCGAAGAAGTGATCCAGTATTCGAATCGGGATCTGATACTCTATATGCCTGAAAGCTGGGTGTTTATAAAACGAAGACCGAAGATAGAAAACGAAGACGAAGACAGAGTCTTCCACCTTCGGTCTTCGTTTCGCAGAAGGACCCCCCTCATTCTGCAAAACGAAGAATGTCTCCGAAATGAAATGAAAGTGGATAAAGTCAATCTAGATGTTAAAGAGTTGTTGTGTTTCTTCAAATAGTTTCGGGAAATATTCAAATTCACTCTTGCAACTGAAAACGAGGCAACCTACTTCGACACCATGACACACATATTAGTCAACAACGTGCTTCATCCGCTCGGTCTTTACCGGGTTTTTACCTGTTTTTACGCAGATTTGTGAGAAGAAAAAAGTTAGGAGAAGCCGTTTCCAGAGGTTATATAATTAAATTTTATCGATGAAAGAAATTTATTAGAAAAGTTTTCACTTTAGAAGTCCGTACACCTGTTTAAAACTTGCAGATCACAAGCAATTTCGACGCGTAGGCCGATTGTTTGGAAACCTTCAGCAAAGGCCACGGGAAACAGTCACTTTTTGGTCGAAATATGCAACCTGGAAATATTCACGAAACCAACAAATATCACATGCAACCTAAGCATTCACTGAATAAAATGCAAATTCCACGCTCAATAACCCAATCTATGACTTGTATCGTTTGTCCACGGACGGCCACGGACACGGCACAATGTCCGTGGAGTGATGGTTTTCCGTGGAAAAAATGAATTAAAATATTCCACGGAAAAACCCACGGACGACGACGGACAATACACGGACATTTCCGTGGACTCGGGACCCTCCTCCCTCAATCTGCAAAACGAAGACTGTCTCCAAAATGCAATGAAAGTGGATAAAGTTAATCGAGATGTTAAACAGTCGTTGTGTTTCTTCAAATAGACTTAAGGAGACAGATATTACATCGCACGGACCGCACAATTGTCATTTAGAGCATGTCTTCGTTTTGCAGAATGACCCCCCTCATTCTGCAAAACGAAAACTGTCTCCAAAATGAAATGAAAGTGGATAGCGTCAATCAAAATTTTAAACAGTCCTTGTGTTTCTTCAAATAGACTTAAGGAGACAGATATTACATCGCACGGACCGCACGATTGTCATTTAGAGCATGTCATCGTTTTGCAGAATGATCCCCTCAGTCTGCAAAACGAAGACTGTCTCCAAAATGAAATGAAAGTGGATAAAGTCAATCGAGATGTTAAACAGTTGTTGTGTTTCTTCAATTTATATTCGCCCAAATATTGTGATGACCAAATTATTTCAGCACTGGTTAAATTTCCGCTTCTATTCAGAAAATACGACAATTTCACGGCCATAAAAGCTTCTTTGGAGTCATAGGTTTAAAGAAAAATGGTCATCCGAGCCTAGCAGCTTTGGTTTCTGTGTAATTTACATTCAACAGTGATTTTTCTCTTGCTGTGTACAGTTTTGTATCATGATTCACATTTTGCTGGTTGATAAAAGTTCCTAAAATAAGTTGATTCCTTCTTTGATTTCAAGGTGTTGCTTGCAAATGGAATGTTGCTAATTTTTCAAACATCTAGACATTTTTTTGACTCACTCTTGATATAAGATCGTTGCTTAATTTATTTGTTTAGAATTTGATTGAAAAAGAAAAAGCTTCTTTTCACATTTCGTAGAAAAATCGTTAGTTCTGTTCAATATTATATTGAAAAAGAAAGCAATCTATTTGAGTACTTACTGCTACAGGACGATTCATCGACATCTCAATTGATTTTATCCACTTTCATTGCATTTTGGAGACAGTCTTCGTTTTGCAGAATGAAGGGGGTCATTCTGCAAAACGAAGACATGCTCTAAATGACAATCGTGCGGTCTGTGCGATGTAATATCTGTCTCCTTAAGTCTATTTGAAGAAACACAACGACTGTTTAAAATTTCGATTGACGTTATCCACTTTCATTGCATTTTGGAGACAGTCTTCGTTTTGCAGCCAGAGGGGGGTCATTCTGCAAAACGAAGATCGAAGGTGGAAGACTCTGTCTTCGTCTTCGTTTTCTATCTTCGGTCTTCGTTTTATAAACACCCTTGTTCTTGCCAGAATATTTTCTTATCCAACCATCCAACTTTTAAACTGTCGTTGAAACAATAAGTTTGTATTTTTGTTCGTTCAGTCCACAATAACATCACCTTGCAGTTTGCATCAGAAAATTCTAAACCTTGCTTGACTTTTCCATTAAACAGAACGACAAATGACGATTTAGTTTTCAAGTAAACAGAACGAGAATGACTAAAATTTTCCTGCCAAAGCTGTCTAATGTGAGGTCTGAATTAGAGAGAAATCGATCGCCGTTTCGGACCGATCGACGGAGACTTTTGCACACTGTCGAGACTAAACTCAATCACTTACGAATTATAAAGGTAGTGTGCCTCATCAATAACTACCACTGCGGTAATAACAAACCAAAGCTCGCCGTTTTGTAACAAAAGACGATTGTTGTTGTGGTACATTTGTCTCCAAAGCCTGAAGTGCTTCGTCCTTGCAGCTTTGCGAATCGTTGGCCGCCATTGCGAAAAACCAATCAGTGGTCCGCAAAATATTATTTCTAGCCTCGAAGTGGCACAATCTGAAATGAGCCAATCATTGGCGAGAAANACTTTTGCACACTGTCGAGACTAAACTCAATCACTTACGAATTATAAAGGTAGTGTGCCTCATCAATAACTACCACTGCGGTAATAACAAACCAAAGCTCGCCGTTTTGTAACAAAAGACGATTGTTGTTGTGGTACATTTGTCTCCAAAGCCTGAAGTGCTTCGTCCTTGCAGCTTTGCGAATCGTTGGCCGCCATTGCGAAAAACCAATCAGTGGTCCGCAAAATATTATTTCTAGCCTCGAAGTGGCACAATCTGAAATGAGCCAATCATTGGCGAGAAAAATGTCATGTGACCACAATGAAGCTCTGTGGTTGGCACCACAAGAAGTTGTGGTGAGCGGCCTAAACGAGGTCAACTTTTGTCCTGGAAAGCCATGAGTCCTAGTATGAGCAAGAGCGAGTAGGGTGGGTGGGTGGTAGCGATTACTAGGACTCAACATAATAAGTCTACACTTCTACAGCTTTAGGGAAATACGATCAGTGGAAATACGGCCCTCGCTGGAGCGACAACAACAACCGTAATTCAATTAAATGAGATGTGCGTAAGTTGAGGGCCTTATGCAGTGAGGCTAGTAGTAAACCAGGTTCGACAAAGTACCAGCTTGCATACGCTAAACATGTTACCTGTTAGACAACCTCCCGGAAAACATAGGGATGAAAATAGATAACTGGATGGCTAATGGGAGCTTTGACCGAGCAAGATGACTGGCCATAAAAGGGCGTGGTCATCATTTCCGAGAGAGTAAAGAACGTCGTCGTCAAAAATTTTTCTGGGGGCTACGCCCGGGGACCCCCTAACTGTTCCCTATTCAGCACCCCTCAGATTTTTTCCTAGATCCGCCCCTGTTTTTGGTACATATTTGATTCCGCAAAAACCTTCCCAATGTCAAAACAACGTTAAAATGTTTACCCTCATCAACAATATCTGTGGGCTATTCTTGAAAAACCTCAAAATAGTTCACCCTTCTCGCCTTATCTTATATCTTGTTAAGAAAGAAGCATAAAAATATTTATGTGTGGCCAGCCTACCACGGCCGATATCAAGTGTTAACAATACCTAGTAAACCAGTTTTGACCAAGTACCAGCTTGCATACGCCACACACATTGTTTGTTACACAACATCCGGCAAATATAGGGATGAAAATAAATAACTGGATGGCTAATGGGAGCATTGACCGAGCAAGATAAAGCGCGCATGCGATTGCAACTTTCTATAACATTTGGACAACGATCAGAACGAAGACAAAATGCTATTGAAAAGTCCTTATCTTGCAAGCACAGCGTAATCGAGGAGAGCACTTACTCGTAAAGCTAGCTCGATAACGAACATTGCAAAGCCATATAATTGCATGAATTACTAACAAAACGAGGACAGAAACAAAATTTGAATCATTAACAAGGCTATTGCAAGCGAAATCAACAGGACTTCAAAAAACCAAATTTACCATTCATCGCTGAACAATTTGAAGACTAGGAATTCGAAAAGTTTGACAAAACCTATACCTTATCGATCGAAGAATTTACCGAGATTCCAAATACTATTTACCGAGATTCTAAATACTATATAGTTTTTATTGGGTAGATTCATAAACTCTTAGGCCTCGTATCACCTACTTCAGCAGATATTTCTTTAGAAGCTAATGATTCATGTGACATCGACAAACTCTTTAGCCTCAGGACAAAGTATCATAACCACCCACTAATTGGTTTCTTAAATATAAATAGTCTTAGAAATAAGATTATTGATTTGAGAATACTGATGGAAAGATGCTTACCGGACCTTTTGGTCATAGAGGAAACCAAACTAAGTTCTGATTTTAAAACTGATACTTTTCTAGTTAATAATTACCAAACACCTGTACGTCGTGATAGGAACGAATTTGGTGGGGGCATTATGCTGTATGTTATAGAAGATTGTTGATCTAGTTCCCTCCCTTCCAACTCCCCTTTCTTTCTATGCTGATCCTATAAGAAACTTGGGTCTGGGCGTTGCAGTAGCGTTTATTGATTTTGCACCCAATTCTTATAGCAAAATCTTCTTATAGAGTTTGATAGTTTCTTAATTTGAATAATCTAGCATAACTCAAAGAGGACCGCTTTCGCTCTTGGAAGCCAGAGAATTAAAAGAAAGAACAAATCATAAGCAAAACCTATATTTCTTACAATTATTTGGGTTGGTAATAACCATATTTGTTTACAAATATTTGTTGAATAGCAGGCCACTTGCCTCTAGCAACAGCCCCTCAACCTGAATCCTGCGTTTTACCAACCTAGAAGCCTGCGTTTTACCAATCTGCAAGCCTGCGTTTTACATGAGCAACTTTTAGAACAGGCCATCCAGGATTAATGAATAGAAGGGCAAAATTCAATTGACTTACTAATACAAATTTGCATGTCATCATTCGCTTTCTCAAACTTTCATGAGAAACAAGACTTTTGCCAAGCCTACTTCATTGCTGAATGGTGATCCGTTGCATTGCTTTTAAATGATTAAATGAATGGGCTGTGTTATGACCTCAAACGATTATGACTTTACAAGATATTATGCCCTCAGTCATTGCGAAATGCTAGCAAACAGTCAGTTGACGTAAAAAGCAAAAAATATGCCAAAAAAGCCACTCTTTATTTTTGAAGCCAACAATAACGAAAAAAAGCCAAATTTCCAAGCTTTGGTTTCAAAAAAGCCAAGTTACCAACCCTGTTTGTAACAGCCATTTCCATTTTGACTTGAACATAGTAATTATCCTTCTTGTTAAGCTTTGGAACTTTACCATAAAAAGAAATAAAGTAAAGTTCCTCCAAAACATTTTCATTTAAAGAATCTCTGCCCTTTATAGAGAATGGTGTGGAATGGACAGCAGGTGCATTGAGCACCATGGTCTGAAGAGGCCCCTAGAAAAGGGTATTCACTGCAAAGAAACAGCCCACAATTATTTTTGTGTAGCTCCCTGTGCTTTTCATCCTCGCTTCCTCTATATGCAATCGCAGCATCAATTCCATGTTCTGATCTCCATTTGACAGCTTTAACATGGTTTATGCATTTGTTTCCTTGCTGTAGGCTTAGGCTTGTGATGGCAGACAGTTTGAGCGGTCAAAGAACGACAACTTGTATATTTTCCAAGTTTATAATAAATCCAGCAAACATAAACTCCCAGAAGAGAATATGGAATTACTCTAGCTGATCGCATAGAAGTGAATTAAAGATAGTTACAATTTTACGGTTTAAATAAGAAACTACGCGGAACCAATTTGGGAAAATTAACCAATAAGAAAAACAGGAAAGTGACTAACGTGGTAATATCATGGGTGTATGCAGATCAAACAAGAAAAACAACTAGTCAGTTACCAAAAGTAAATACCGAAAAAGAGTAAGAGTCAGGCGAAGACGTAATAATACTGAAACGATGCAATAAAAGTTTGTCATGAGCTGACACGGAGGAANTTACCATAAAAAGAAATAAAGTAAAGTTCCTCCAAAACATTTTCATTTAAAGAATCTCTGCCCTTTATAGAGAATGGTGTGGAATGGACAGCAGGTGCATTGAGCACCATGGTCTGAAGAGGCCCCTAGAAAAGGGTATTCACTGCAAAGAAACAGCCCACAATTATTTTTGTGTAGCTCCCTGTGCTTTTCATCCTCGCTTCCTCTATATGCAATCGCAGCATCAATTCCATGTTCTGATCTCCATTTGACAGCTTTAACATGGTTTATGCATTTGTTTCCTTGCTGTAGGCTTAGGCTTGTGATGGCAGACAGTTTGAGCGGTCAAAGAACGACAACTTGTATATTTTCCAAGTTTATAATAAATCCAGCAAACATAAACTCCCAGAAGAGAATATGGAATTACTCTAGCTGATCGCATAGAAGTGAATTAAAGATAGTTACAATTTTACGGTTTAAATAAGAAACTACGCGGAACCAATTTGGGAAAATTAACCAATAAGAAAAACAGGAAAGTGACTAACGTGGTAATATCATGGGTGTATGCAGATCAAACAAGAAAAACAACTAGTCAGTTACCAAAAGTAAATACCGAAAAAGAGTAAGAGTCAGGCGAAGACGTAATAATACTGAAACGATGCAATAAAAGTTTGTCATGAGCTGACACGGAGGAAGGGCGGCTTATAATCAAAGAAGTAAAATATGTAAATGATCAATGAGTAAATCAAGGAGAAGAAAATAAAAAAAATGAATGAGCAAAAAGGGTGTATTGTGACAGGCTTATTGGATGTTTGCAATCAGTCTTGATCCGTTTATGTTTAATTGATATTATTTTATCAATGTACAGTTTAGCATTTGAAGCAGTAATCATGCCTTTTCTGAAAGATAACCAATCAGAACATTGTGTCTGATCTCTTGTCATGTCCACGATACAACTGATCTGTGTGTCAGTATACATGTAACCAAGGGATTCTTAAAAAAATGGAACAAGGCATTCTTTTTTATCTGGCTCTGAAAGGTTGCTCACATATATTCTGGCATGCTCTGTTAATGATAATGGAAAATGATTTACTACAGAAGATGAAGGCGCAGTAATGTCAAGTTTTGACAAGGTTTCTTCTGGCCGGCATTTCAAAATGGACGCACTGGGCTCTGCTGCCACAAGATCTTTTAAAATGTTTTCAAATAAACTTTGATCTGAATTATAAATTAATTTTGAAAGAACTGGCTTAAATTCAATTCTGTCCAGTTTACATTTTTTAACTGTGCCAAAAACATCCTTCTTTATACATATATTTTGAATCTCCATAAGAGGCAAATTGGCAGCTGGTTTTAAACAGCCCTTGTTCCAAGAACAAGGCATTGATGTGCAGCTCATAGAAGTGAAGCTACGTTTCACTGCATCCTCAATTTTGAATAACAATGCAGCAGTGTGGTGACAACATTTACCAAGTCCTGTCATACAGCTGCAATTTGCTATTATGATTCCCCCATTTGATTTTTCTAACAGTACCCATGTTTTATGGTGTTTCTCATTTTACTTGAATGATTGTAATATGTTGGCCCTGATGAACGAATATTTAATTGTGCTTGAAATTGCCTTGTAATAGAACGTTTTGGCCCAACCATCCTTATAATATGTAAAAGCTGTTTGTTGATTTATCTGCTTTGAGTGCTTTCCCATCAAATTCACTTGGGCTCTCAAGTAAGTAAAAGATTACATTTCCCGACTGTGTGTCGTGCCATTTGCAAACATCATCTAGAAAAGCCAGAAATAGAACAGACTCAGAAACAAGCTCAACAAGCACTACAAGCATTCCCTGCAAACAGGATCGCTACATACATAAGCGTACCACTGAATTTTTCCAGGGGAGGAGGGGCAGTAAGATTTTGACCGAGTAGGGAGACATATTTGAGTCAATTTGAGATACAGACCTTGGAGTTGGCAGCAAAGACCAGAGCTGTAATAATTACATATTCTGAATTCTTTTTCGTCAGACATTGCTCCCTCAGTATGAAGTCTGGTAATAACCGAAAGATTTAAAGCGAACATTGTTGAGTTTTGAATAAACGAACCAGAAACATGTTTGGTGGGGGGGGGGGGTTGCTACATCTTCGCAGATTCTCTGCTGATGTCTACTACTCAGATCTGATAATTTGCTCTAAATTTCTAGAGTAGGACCACTGCTTCCTCAAACACTATTTCGGGTATAATGCCATAATATTTTACTCAAAATCATTACAATGACTATCACTAACTGTCTTCAATTCCATTACAGTCAAAAGAAATATGAGTCCCAACTTTTCCTATGTGCAAATGTGTCGATCATTGCACTCATGTCACTTTTCAAAACTTCGATCGAAAATTTCCTCTCGATACTTAGTGCCAAATTGCTCAGCCTTTCTTGTGCCACAGTTGATCTGAGGTATGTCTTCAGCCGTCGAAGGCCAATGAATGATCTTTCTGCCAAGCAAGACGTGGCTGGAATTGTTGCTAACAATGACATCGTTTCATACAAGGATGGCATCACCTGGTGCAAACCTTATTGGAACATCTTTTGAACAAGCATTGCTGCATTCTTTCCATAAGATTCGGAAGTGCTTTGCTTCTTGTAATTTTCAAACACAACCTTTCAAACACAACCATTTTTTAGGCACTCTTGGTCGATTTGATTGTGCTTCGGTATCGATTTGTAGCTCTCAGTCTTTGGGTCACTTGAAAATATCACATCTGCCAAAGCACATAAAATTTGCTGGTCATTTTATTCAAAGCAGGACTGTCTTCTTGCCATGGTTGTGTTAAAGACCCTGTGCTTCCCAAGATCCTTCGCGGTCTCACAGTGACTTTCATACTGTATGAAAGTCGTTTTGGCCTAGCAATCGTGAAATTGTATTGTCTCTCGAATCTTTAAATGAACGTTGTCGTTATGCCATCGCTTTTGCATTCAAACAAGAGAAATTCCTGAAAGCAATCGCAGGATTAGGAAAGCTTTGTTTCCTGTCGCTATTTATGATGCACTAATTGTTTGTTCAAAAAATGTTGTTTACGGCCATATGATTTTTTGATGGTTTGTGCACGTGCATAGGATCATGGGGAGCACAGGGTCTTTAATACTCTGGTAGTATACTGTGATACGGTAATGGTCCTTCGGGCTGATGAGTATGAGGGCTTCAGTATGAGGGTTGATGGTCCTCTGGGTAATAGTTTAAAGCATCTATCAAGTTTCTTACTGACAGTACCATTTGGGGTTGCCGTTAAGCCGTTTGTAGTACAGAAGAGGAAAGGGTATGAAATATGAAAACTGATACTAAGAAAAATAAACAATATAAAATATTGAAAAATAAGGGAGGGTAATGCCAACTGCAACCCCCTAAGGCCCACAGCAAATTGTTACTAATATTATTAGGTATTGTCATAGTCAATTGTAGTACTGTGTTGGTCTGTGTTGAACGCAGTTAACCTTATTTATGATCCAGCCATTAGTGCAACTTACCAAATTATTCATTAATTGTGTAATGATGCAAATCCTCAGCCGATGTCCTGCACCACCTCAATTTGGGGCAGTTAAATCGGAATGATTTGTGGTGCAGGTGCCCCAGCAGACCAGCGTCCTGGTCCACCAATGCATATGTTGTTGTTATTTTATGGGTAGGTTTTGTTTTCTGGTTGATTTTGAGTTAAATTTAGATCTGACTAGTGTATCTTTGATATTTTTGGGGCTTGTGTAAAACGCAGGTCATGCAGGTTAATAAAACGTGGGTTAAATCGTGCAGGTCGAAACTAGCGGTCATGGGCATACTGGATTTAGGCTTACAGCCTACTGATGTTGCAAGTACGATATTCCCTGATTAGATAATTACGTTGCGTTGGGTAAACCACTGCTTTTTCAAATGGTTCCAAAGTTATGTGTTATGGCATGAAAATTTCCAAAGAATACGCTTCTTCTAAAGGTTTATATCGTCATAAAGTACCGAAGGAAGTATTGATGATGCTTTTGATTTGTGGAGTTTGAATGTGATTTCTGCAAAGCTTTTAGCCTTTTAACAAAAATAAATCATTTCTATATCCAGAGCTTTAAAAATCTAAGAAACTCATAAGGATTTGTAGCAAAAATGACATAAGATATGTGATATGCATCCAATGCTGAGCATGGTAGCCAGTTTCTTAACCCTATCTGACCTGGGTGTTTTGAAACACTCAATGCCTGGGGGGGGGCGGATTCCGCCCCCTCTTTATTTCAGTTGTTATATCAGATATGACCACCTAACTTGGCACAACTNAAACACTTAAATTGCAGCTCTTTATCATTCAATAGTAACAATTCACTAAAAATGACCAAAAATCTGCTGGTTCGTGAACTGTAAGAAAATTTAATTGTTACCATGGCAACGTTACAATTGTTTCAATAAAAAAAACTATGTGCAAAGTACAAAATCTACAATGCAGAAGAATGGGTAGCTATTTGAATTGATGCTTTCAACATTTTGAATTTTGAGCATGTTTCCATTGAAGGCCCAGTACTAACATGTGGTCATAAGGTCATAACATATAAGGTGCAAACCACCGCTGCAATGCTGCTGATTCGTATTTGTTTTTTTGAATGAATTTGATATTGTAAAATGAGAACTGACAGTCTAAATTGTCTGCAGTGAGATGAAGCCACTTTATATTAAGAGATGAGGTCATTTTTGGCCAGAAAACAAACCATTTTGCATGATGCATTTTGTTCAATTTTCAAACTTGATTTTCTCAAAAGTAATATTGACATGATTCCGTAACTTTGTAAGGAGATATTTTCTCAAATATTTTGTAAAACTGCAGCACTGCTGTATATCATTGTGTTGGTTATTGACTGAAGAATGCAATGATGTGTGTTATATTCATCCAGAGTAAACTGTTTCATGCCTGCTACTTGCCAAAGATTTGGCACATATCCGAAAAAGCGAGATTTTTGGTAAAAACAGAATAGTTTACTAAAATTATTTAGAATAATGGACTCTGAAGCCTTACTTGCATTCATTAGTCTCTAAACTACAGAAAAACACCTCAGGAGCCTATCTAGTTCATGCAGATTTGATATGTTATGCATTATAACTTATGTACTGTTATTCTATTGTTCTTTGGTTACCATGGAAACGGCTTCAAATTTAAAAATTTTTTGGTGAGATTTGAAATCAGCAGGTCAGATTACCCTGTTGGGCTGAAAATGATCCAATTCGGACACCTAGAGGAGAATCTGGTTTTCAAACTAGCCACCTACCTTAAATTATTTGGAAACTTTCTCACTATTTTAGCATTTTTCTATGCTATTTCATTGAATTTTCGTAAATTATGTGCAAACTGAAGCAAATTTCTGATATGGCAGACCTTTTTTGGCGATCAGAATATTGATCGTAATTATGACGATGATGATGGATCCATTTGCGAATTGATTGTTGTTGTTGTTGTTGCTGTTGTTGTTGAGATCAGTGCTTGAAACATGAGGTTTTTCCAAAATGGATGACGCTCCTCTCCTTCCTCAGTTGAGTCTGTAGAATCCAGCAGTACGAGCGATGAAGAAGAAGTCGATGGACCACTTGAAAAAGCTGCTCGTGCCGGCGCAGACCTTCGAATCCCACAGAAAGCTGCTATTTCCAGAAATAGGAAAGTTCAATCAAATCCTGCACACTTACAACGTGGCAAACGTGGAGCGAATGACCCAAAAGTCAGTGCCTGGGAGAGAGTGCAAGAGCATAAGAACGAATATTTAAATGTTGTTAGTGGTAAGCTCCGATGCAATGCTTGTAAGGAGCCCATTTCAAAGAAGAGCAGTTCAATGAAGAAGCACATTGCTTCTAATAAACATGAACTGGCAAAGAAAGTAGTCGCAAAAGAGAAAACCAAAGATCAATCCATCATTCAAATGTTTAGACAGAATGATCAACGACTGAACCCAAAAGGAGAAACATTGCCTTGTGAAATGCGCCTTTTCAGGTATGACCTTGTAGAAAGCTTTCTTCAAGTTGGCATACCTATTTCGAAGATTGATTCACTAAGACCATTCTTGCAAAAATATGGGCATCGTCTAACATCCAGGGGACATTTATCAGAAATAATCCCACAAGTCATGAAAAGAGAGAAAGAAACATCGAGAAATGAGATAGCCCCTCATGACGGATTTTCTGTTGTATTTGATGGAAGTTCGCGGCTTGGTGAGGCCCTTGCCATTGTCATACGTTTTATTGACAAAGATTGGAACATTCAACAGAGGCTAGTGAGGCTGGAGACTCTTGCAAAAAGTCTAAAACATCAAGAGCTAGCTCGACGATTGATACAGTGCTTGGCAGTTGACTATTCTATTCAACCTAATTTCATCCTTGCTGCAATGAGAGATGGTGCAGCTGTCAATGAAGCTGCAATTAATCAAATCAAGTTTTATTTCCCCATCATATTTAATGTCACCTGCTTCAGCCATGTGGTGGATAACTGAGGCAAAAGGTTTCAGTTCAGGATTTTGGATACATTCTTTAAGCATTGGAATGCCATGTTTCCTCACAGCCCTACTGTTAGACTAGCATGGAAAACAAGAACAGGCAAAGCAATGAGAACTCATTCAGTTACAAGATGGTGGAGTAAATGGGAAGTGCTTGACCAAGTTTCTCAATATTTTGGAGACATAGAGCCTTTACTGGCTGAAATAGAAGGGCTTGTTCCAGCAACACGTGGACATTTGCTAGAGCTTTTCGATGACCAAGAAGATGTCGCTGACTTGAAGCTTGAACTTGCAGCTTTCATTGACGGAGGGAAAAGCTTTGTCACAACTACATATTATCTTGAGGGTGATGGCCCATTGGTTTTAACATGCTACCAGCAATTGACAGCTTTGGCTCAAGCAGTTGGGATTGGATTGTATCCAAATTCCCATGCAATTGCACTGGAAAGAGCACATGGTGACCAAATTTTGTTCAATCAACTTATGGCACAAGCAAAATCATGCATCAGGCCTGGCTTTCAATATTATTTGGAAAAGTTTAATATTGAATTTCATGATGTTGTTCGTGCCTTCAGGGGTGCTCGCCTTTGCTGCCCTATTCAAGTCCAGAGCCTTAATCCCACTGCAGACTCTTTGCAGCTGCTTCGGAATTTCCCTTTCTTGGATGATGATGCTATCATTGCTGGACTTGTTGAAGAGCTTCCCATGTACCTAGCTTTGGTTGAGGATATACAAATTCAAGCAGAGGATGACAAGTTGAAGTGGTGGGGAAGAAATGCAAGCAATCTTCCAAGATGGGCAAAAGCTGTGAAGAAGATATTGGTTGTGCAACCAAGTTCTGCAGCAGCTGAGAGAGTTTTCAGTTACATGAAAAGCTCTCTTGCAAATGAACAGCAGGCTGCTTTAGAGGAAACAGTATAGGCATCTGTAATGCTAAGATACAATAATAACAAGAGAGCAAAACATGGACCTTAAGTCAACAGTTGTTGATGCGTTGTGAGAAATTGAAATATGATGTTTTGTTCCTGAGATTTGATGTTTTTCATTGTACTGCAAGTGTTGATTTCAAATCTTTGAACCTAATGCAGGCATATATATTGAATTTGCATGCATGTATGGGAAACCAGACTTTAAATAGCTTGATGATAATTGAGCAACTTGTTGGCAACTTTCCTGAAAAGGGACAACTTTTTTGAAAAAACTGGCAACTTTTGAGCAACTTTTAGAGATTTTTTGAGCAATTTTTCAGGAAATTTTGAGCAACTTGTGGACAGGGCTACAAACCTCTGTGAAATTTATGTTTGATTTGATGGATAACAATGCTGTGCACGCCCACTGCATTCTTAAATTGGCTTTCTTCAACGATTTGAACAGCAGAAAATTCTTTTGTACTTTTTCTTTTTAGAAAATTCTTTTGAATTTGAACATTTGATTTTGAACAGCACAAACAAACATGAATCACACCATTGAAGAGCTTGTAAAATCATTTGAAAAACTCTCATCCTCAAAGCACAAACAAAATTTATCATGGGGATAATCTGATATAATTGCCTTTGACTATTGGCGGCCTAACTTACGAAACTGAACACATCAATTGTTGTATTGGGCCCTTGGCCCTAGTGAGGACCCGCATTTTTGCTTTCGCGTTTGGCCTGCAGATTACTTGACCTGCTGGCCTGCAGAATCAAGGTGCCGTATTTTTGTCCATATTTGTTTAAGTATTTCATAATTTTCAATTGATTGCCAGTTATCTTTTAATATTTTACTAATTTACATTGTTGTGTTGACATCATATATCATATGGGATGACAAAAGGTAGATTTTTTGCTGTCTGTGTAGTCTGTTTGTTGTTGTCAAATTATAGATCTGACTGTGAATATTGTCTAATTTTGTTGAATTGTTTTTTATCTCAGAAAGGGTGTAACCCCTCCTTACTAGAATGTTTCTTAGTATTTCCAACTTATCTTCAAGCTGTTCATTGATGGTAATTATTCTCCTATATCTCTTTAACAATTGGTTTCAGACATTAATGTTCTTGTTTTCTTGTTTACACAGGAAAGAAAGTCATTATTAATTTCACAAAATACTTGTTTGGTAAGAACCATCAGGTCTATTTCAACAACTACTTTTCAGCTGTACCATTATCAGAGTATTTGAAAGCCAATGGTGTTCAGGTCTGTGGCACTATCCGCCCTGACTGCAAGTAATTGCTAATAAACCTGAAGTCCGAGAAAAGTATGGAGAGGGGTCAGTTTGATTACAGAGTATCAGATCAGGATATAATTTTTTTCAAATGGATGGACAATAGAGCTGTCCATGTAATAACAAATTTCCATGGCACTGAAACTGCAACCATCAACACAACACAGAAAGATGGTGCAAAGAAAGATTTCAATTGTGAAGTTGCAATTAAAGAGTACAATGAGCAAATGGGTGGTGTGGACAGGACCGACAGCCTTTGCGCTGTTTATGGAATTGGGAGAAGGTGAGTAGAATACTCAGTCTCCGATGGAATGCGATTGCAAAATTGTGGGGCTCATTGGCCAACATATTCAAAGTTGCGAGGGTGCTGTGAAGTTTGCTCAAAACATGGGATTGGATACAGGCCACATAGTATATGTAAATAGAAAATTATCATAGAAAATATGAACATAAACAATAATATGAACATAGAAAATTATCTACATGTGTGAGATATTTTTGTGCTCAAATGAAAAAAAGAACTGTTTTTTAGACTTCCACGAGGTGGACTATTGAGAACAACTTTGAACTTGTTATAACTGGGACATTAGTATATTTTGTTCCGCATTATGAATTTGCTCTGTTTGTTTATCATAGTGTTCATCGTTTGCAAAGATGATTCACGATATCACAGTTAATCCCCGCATACAGTAAGAACCCACAAAAATAAGAACCTACAGGCTGCTGTTCTTAAATTATGCACCATATAATTAAGAACCTGTTTCAGTTTGATGGAAAAATATGGTCTTATGACAAGGGTAATTTTATTTCAATAATTTTATCAAGTTTATTTTGTCAGTTTTCTTATTAAGTTCATTTTTGTCCCAGTTGGCTGTTTTTTATCTGAACCTCCTCCTCTGCTATTTGTAAGCTTAGAATTAGTTATTTGGTCCTAATAACATTGCGAAAACAAATAACGGGCTGAAAATTTATTGGTGATGACCCCTAAAAGGTTTACAGAAGAGACCCTTCAAGTAACACCTGGCAAAGTCGAACATTTAAAGAAAAAGCTGTTGAAATATGGAATGCGTTACCAACAACAACACAACTTCATAGTTTGCTCNAATAATATGAACATAGAAAATTATCTACATGTGTGAGATATTTTTGTGCTCAAATGAAAAAAAGAACTGTTTTTTAGACTTCCACGAGGTGGACTATTGAGAACAACTTTGAACTTGTTATAACTGGGACATTAGTATATTTTGTTCCGCATTATGAATTTGCTCTGTTTGTTTATCATAGTGTTCATCGTTTGCAAAGATGATTCACGATACAGTTAATCCCCGCATACAGTAAGAACCCACAAAAATAAGAACCTACAGGCTGCTGTTCTTAAATTATGCACCATATAATTAAGAACCTGTTTCAGTTTGATGGAAAAATATGGTCTTATGACAAGGGTAATAAAGTTTATTTTGTCAGTTTTCTTATTAAGTTCATTTTTGTCCCAGTTGGCTGTTTTTTATCTGAACCTCCTCCTCTGCTATTTGTAAGCTTAGAATTAGTTATTTGGTCCTAATAACATTGCGAAAACGAATAACGGGCTGAAAATTTATTGGTGATGACCCCTAAAAGGTTTACAGAAGAGACCCTTCAAGTAACACCTGGCAAAGTCGAACATTTAAAGAAAAAGCTGTTGAAATATGGAATGCGTTACCAACAACAACACAACTTCATAGTTTGCTCCTTCTTAAAACAGCACTTTAATTAGACTTATTTATTACATCCATGACTTTTAATATATTGTAAATAGTGGTTCTTATGATTCTGTTATTGTAATTGGAGCATTTTAAAATGAATACCAAATTTTTATTTATAGTGGGCCCTGTTATAAAAAATTGAACATTGACTCGATTAATAAGGCTACCTACTTTAAACGTCAACTATTATTATTATTAAGTAAGAACCTTTAACCCTATCAAGCCTAAGGTATTTGATGCTCTCAGAAGACTGGGGGGGCTGATTCGGCCCCCCTATTTTATTAACATAAGTGCCTTTAAAATAAGAACCTAATTCATCATGGCTCTCAAAAAAGTAGGTTCTTAAAAAGTAGATTTACTGTATAATAAAATCTTGAGAGTGACATATGGCAATAGTTTCCACAAGACAACTATAAATCTCTGTGAAAATAAATTAAAGTGCCAGGAATAAAAAACACTAAACATATCAGGCATAACCCTTCATGATTCACAATAATTTCTAATGATCACCAGAGGTGTTAGGTCGTGGATGGGACTTTAGACACCTGCCCAAAACATTTAGCACAGACAGTAAGAGTGCCACTGTCTTGAAAAATTCCTTTTTGCCTGATATCACGGGCGAAGCTCAAGAACATTATAGGGGGTGCAGATCCCCAATTTGCCAACAAAAATGGGTGTTTCTTAGGTTTGATTCTTGAAAACGATACTAATTGGCCAAGCTTGCCAACAAATTTGGGGAATAAACAAATTAGTGTTGGGATGCTGTCATTTGGCTATGCCCCTGCCTGATGTGCCAAAGCACAAAAGTAATTTACCAATAAAAACAACTTGCTTTGTGCTCTAAAAGACTTTTCACATCCCCCAAGTTTTAATATACTTACAATTTTTGTAATGCTCTGTTATACCTTTGCTGCTTATAAACAATAACAGGACTTGGAAGTCCCAGTTCTGCATAACAATGTAAATAAAACAAAGTAAAAAAAAAATTACTTTTGGTTAAAATGTGGTATTAGTACAAATAATCATACTGTAATTAGTTCCGATCTTAAAGATCTGTCATGATGGTTGGCAAAGGGCTAAACAACCAAAACTTCCATTTGAAAATGGAAGGTAACCCTATTGGAGAGCTCGCCCTCAAAATCAAAACTTTTGTAATCATATTGTTTAGTTATTTAATGTCCTCTTTAGTGCCTTATCCTTCCTTGCGAGCTCAAAAATCAGCACATAGGGTTTTGCGACTACCACTAGACGCAAACCTCTTACATTTACTTGACACTCCACCTCTGCAAAACCGCTGAGATCAAATCTATGGCACAGCGACAAAACCAACACAACAACAAGATTTCCATAACATCTTTAAATTATGAGTCTCCGATAATCACAACATTTTTTCGCTACTTGTGTTTTGTGCCTTTCGCTTTATTCCCATTTTCTTTCTTCCAGTTGCTGCTTTCGCCTGTTGCAGTTGTTGTTTTTTACTTTGTGCTGTGTAGATTAATCCGGCCTGAATCGCGTGGCCCAAGGCTGCTTTGGTTTTTGTTTGATCAAAATTGTACTCTTTTAAGCAAAATTCAGTGATACGTTCCAAATATTGGCTATCTTTCAGGCTATCCAGATTGGCATTTATCCTCTTTATATCAGATCGACAATCCATATTCAACACTTTCACTTTCAACACTTTCCTTGTCTCAAAAACATGTCTTGCCTCCTCACTCCCAACTCCGCAATGCTATTGCCAAATAAGGACAGCCAGTTAGTTCATTAAGTAACCCAAGAATGACATCACTAACTCATTGTTGAATGCAGTGAATTAAATACTTGGCGTAGTGATTAGCACAGAAAATTGTAAAAAAGTACAACGCAGGTTGATATTAGTGTCACTGAATTTTGAAAAGACCGAATTTTGNTGGCTATCTTTCAGGCTATCCAGATGGCATTTATCCTCTTTATATCAGATCGACAATCCATATTCAACACTTTCACTTTCAACACTTTCCTTGTCTCAAAAACATGTCTTGCCTCCTCACTCCCAACTCCGCAATGCTATTGCCAAATAAGGACAGCCAGTTAGTTCATTAAGTAACCCAAGAATGACATCACTAACTCATTGTTGAATGCAGTGAATTAAATACTTGGCGTAGTGATTAGCACAGAAAATTGTAAAAAAGTACAACGCAGGTTGATATTAGTGTCACTGAATTTTGAAAAGACCGAATTTTGAAACTCTTAACAACCGGTGCTGGCCAAGGAGTAACAAATTTTGTGGACAAAAAAGGCAAAAACGTACTCTGTAGTGAAAGCTCAGACATAACCTCAACTTGTTTCTTAGCATTGTTAAAAGCAGCCTTTCACTTTCTTTTCGTAATTGACCTGGGGACGGTTAAAACTTTTGAAAATTTGGGATGATGTAAGCACCACCCACCAGGCTGTGTTATTTTTACAGAAAAAACTTGTGAATCCTGTCCTTTCCAATTTCTCTTACTTTTGATAGATCTAAATTCACAGCATCAGTATTTGAATGCAAAGCATACATTTGTATTGGTTCAAAATCTTCACTAGCTGTATTTACGTTAAGCTTCTCCAAGATTTAACTTAACCCTGTATGCCAACATGCTCGCAATCGTACTAAAGAGTATGCTCCGAATATATGTTTTGATGGCTTTGCTTTACAGTTGTTGATGTCTAATTCAGCTTGTAAATTACTATGACATTGCTCTCTTTCCTGGATTATGGATGCCTTGTTCAATACATTTTGGACTGTACCAAGTTTAACGCAGTTCTTTGTTAAACAAAGCTTCTAGATTCTGGTATTCTGGCCTGCAATGCCCAGGTTCTGAAGATTTGTTTGAAACCCACAAGGTTCTGATTGTAGTTTCTTCAAAGGGTCTAAGAAGTTCCATGTCACGAATATGGGAGCAAAGAGCAGGGCCATAATTTATGCCCCTTGCAGTGAATTGTAAGGGAATGATAATCTTGGTAAAGAGCATATCTAGATCAAAGTCTCCAGGTTTTGCGCTTTTAGAAGTCCAAGTACTGAAAGTCCTCCTTCGAACAAGTAATTTGCAATAACATTCAAATCAGGCTGGTATTTTGCAAATTTCTTACAACATTTTCATGCTTGTTCAATGTCAGCATTGTTAATGGTTATTGCCAACAATCAATATTGTCAATTTTATTTTCATACTTCAAATAAGCTAGCAGCAATTCAGTCATCCCTGCTACTACATCATGATAATAAAACTGATTGGGAGAGTCAATGTCTTTCATAGACAATAAGTACTGGACTTTACAAGCACTTGGGCTATCTAAAAACGGGAGTCCCTAATTTAAGATTCAACATCCGGAATTCAAGATTCACACTAATTCAAAATCCCGAAATCAAGATTCACACTAATTCAAGATCCCGAAATCAAGATTCACACTAATTCAAGATCCCGAAATCAAGATTCACACTAATTCAAGATTTCGAAATCAAGATTCAAGATCTAAGTGATCTTTGGCGCAATAAGTGATCTTTGCAAGTGAAAAACTTAGATAAGCTGCACTGGGTGGAGCCATAACTAAACAATAAATCTGTTTTTTGCATCTGCCAGATGAATAAAAATAGAAAGTTACATTGAAATATGGTGTCCAAATAAACTGGACACTAAGCAATATCGTACACAGGCTCAATATCTGATTTTCAGCCCTCTGAGTGAAGGCAGATACAAGAATTTTTTTTATAAGAAACTGCTTATAAGAAACTCAACTCTCAGATCACCAACAAGTTAAGAAACTCCAGTACTGGGAAAATATAACTTAAGAAACTATTTATTTTAATAAAGGAAATTCTTAGCATATATTTTGACTTTATTTTCACTTGTTTCCTGTAGGATATTACTCAGAAGGTACTTGAGTAATGTCTAAACACTGGAAAGGCTTCAAAAACTTTGTTTCGAAATGTTTACGAGGGCACCGGTAGTAAACATGAAGATTGCTATGAAACCTTTAAGAAANTACAAGAATTTTTTTTATAAGAAACTGCTTATAAGAAACTCAACTCTCAGATCACCAACAAGTTAAGAAACTCCAGTACTGGGAAAATATAACTTAAGAAACTATTTATTTTAATAAAGGAAATTCTTAGCATATATTTTGACTTTATTTTCACTTGTTTCCTGTAGGATATTACTCAGAAGGTACTTGAGTAATGTCTAAACACTGGAAAGGCTTCAAAAACTTTGTTTCGAAATGTTTACGAGGGCACCGGTAGTAAACATGAAGATTGCTATGAAACCATTAAGAAACTCGCAAGAAACTCTGAGTCCCGCTCTGAGTACTGAAAATCTGATAATTTGCGGTCCATCAAGTCGGAAAACTGTAGCATGTGATGGTTGATTGTGTAAAACCAATTTACCCTTACAGGAAATACAGCTCTCAGTGGGGGGAGATACAACCTCGGTAACAGGATATTTGCTTGAAGCTCCAGATCGTAACAGCATGGTGAGCATTGAAGTAGTATCTGAATCGATGCTGGCTGCCTCTTTCTGGATGAGATGTTTCGTCACTAAATAGCAGCAATTAGCTTCCTCTTTGCATAGTTCTACTTTACAAAGAGATGAAAAGAATATTTGCAATGTGCTTTTCATTATTCCCATAGCAGTTTGAGGAATATTGCAAACGAATTTCTTCCACGTCGTTATTGTTAGTCATTTTTAAGACCATGATGGACTCTACCTCAGCTACTTGCAAATGAGAATGTGCATCTAGAAGATTCTTGAAGCTGACGTCATTCAGCACATCAATTGAGTCTTTGAGCGCATTCTGTAGCTTTCGCTTTTCTACCCTTTTCTTCAAAATGCTTTCAAAGGATTCCTTTGCACTGCCACCTTTACCTGCTTGAGCCATGTTCACTCGGTGAATTTATCCAAAACTAGAAAGCATATGTATAGGACCATGCACATCGATGGGCAGATAAGCGTCTGCTGGGTCAACCGTTAAATGGCTACAAAATAACAGGAAGCTGCTCTTATTACATCGCGGTTAATTAACTCTTAATAACCGACACCTATGAGCACAACATTTTTCAAAAAGGAATCCAAACGTCTCCTACCGCCCGTGGTAAGACTGCCCTATCAATGAAGTGATTCATATGAGCTAATCAGACAAATTTCGGTTTGTTAAAGAGAGCACCTCAAAGAGTTATGTGTCTCAATTATAGAACATTAGAGATAGGAAAAGGGTATGTGACTTGATTTGCGGATAAGAAACCGGAGTGGGATGGGCAGAGTTAATGATCTAACCACACACAGGAAGCATAGAATCAGAGCATGAGCGATATTTTTCCTTATATTTCTGTTTCTGTTAATCTGCTTAGGCGATACTACTGATGTAGTAAGTCTGTTTTAATAAGATGAAAATAAATCAAAATGTGACACTTTCATGGCATGCCCACGGATCGTCGCTATGGAAGCCAAGGGTGTGCATGTTGGAGTGAGGGCAGTGGTACTGTGTATGTCCACATAACCGGTTTATTTATCCCATACTATGTTAATGTCTGTCCCTAAAATCAGGTTTATTTTGATCTCTTTTCAACAATATCATTTTGCAACTAACTTAGACTGTTCATTTTCTTGGATGTTGGTCAATATTTGTCCTCAAAATTGCGTTTTATCGGAGTATCATAAAAATGTATGTCCCCAAAAGCAGTTTTTTTAAAAGCGCAATTTATACTTGTACGCTGAAAAATGGGTTGGTGAAATCGTTTTTCCAAGACATACATAGGACCACCAAAAACACAGCACATGTCCACCCTTGGGAAGGACAGGGGAATACAACATTGAACTTGGACTCAAGCATTTGCTAGCTCATGTCGCGTCGCTTGTATTCACTTTCATGCTAACTACACAGAGGTGACTTCCGCAAATAAAAACAAATTAAAATTGTACATTTGGGAAGTCCTTGTTCCCTGCGTTCTTTAATTCGATTATGTCACTTCGGTCAACAGAGCAAGGTTGAGCAAGGTTTACTGCAGGGATACAAGGGACTCAACTCCAGTGACCATTCTAATAACATGGGCTTTAGGAAATGCTGTAGTTGTTCATACAGCCTTTGGTTCCTCCCTGTGTCTCAGTGCTCGGTATCCTTTATATCTCAGTGTCCTGTAAACATTTACAACAACCTACATGGGCACAAGGACACAGGGAGGAACAACACTTCTGTAGTAACTACCGCGGTTCTTAAAGCCCATGGTTATAATGGCTCTGATTTTGAATGGGAGGAACAAATATTTGTGTAGCGGCAAAATGTCGCGGTAGTTTATATCTTGCGAAAGTTAAGACGGTCTGGCTACTTTCTTTTGTATGGACTTTAAAATAAATTGTCTAATAATCTATCCTAAAGAGTGCCTGTAAGTCAAAATTATTCCATGATGAACTTATTACACCAAATCTACGGCTCTGTGGGTTTGATACAGGAGAACGATACTTGAAAACGATATCCGGCCCTATTAGAATTTTGCTATGAATGTCCCAGGGGGTACACGACATGTGGATGGTCGGGGTCTGCTGCCCGGTTTTCAGAAAGATACCCACTTCTAATTGCCAAAATTGTCCTTCGTACCCGCTTTCATGATGACTTTTGGAGGACTTCTACCGATTTTTAACTATTTTTTGCCGATTTCAGCCAAACAGACCCATCTGAAAAATCTGAAAACTATTTGTCTTGTTTAGAGATTGCTGGGGCCAAAAACTCACCTGTATGGGCGACACATACACGTACCTTCAACATGTTATGTACCCCTCCTTCGACNGTTAAAGAGAGCACCTCAAAGAGTTATGCGTCTCAATTTTAGAACATTAGAGAGAGGATAAGTGTATGTGACTTGATTTGCGGATAAGAAACCGGAGTGGGATGGGCAGAGTTAATGATCTAACCACACACAGGAAGCATAGAATCAGAGCATGAGCGATATGTTTCCTTATATTTCTGTTTCTGTTAATCTGCTTAGGCGATACTACTGATGTAGTAAGTCTGTTTTAATAAGATGAAAATAAATCAAAATGTGACACTTTCATGGCATGCCCACGGATCGTCGCTATGGAAGCCAAGGGTGTGCATGTTGGAGTGAGGGCAGTGGTACTGTGTATGTCCACATAACCGGTTTATTTATCCCATACTATGTTAATGTCTGTCCCTAAAATCAGGTTTATTTTGATCTCTTTTCAACAATATCATTTTGCAACTAACTTAGACTGTTCATTTTCTTGGATGTTGGTCAATATTTGTCCTCAAAATTGCGTTTTATCGGAGTATCATAAAAATGTATGTCCCCAAAAGCAGTTTTTTTAAAAGCGCAATTTATACTTGTACGCTGAAAAATGGGTTGGTGAAATCGTTTTTCCAAGACATACATAGGACCACCAAAAACACAGCACATGTCCACCCTTGGGAAGGACAGGGGAATACAACATTGAACTTGGACTCAAGCATTTGCTAGCTCATGTCGCGTCGCTTGTATTCACTTTCATGCTAACTACACAGAGGTGACTTCCGCAAATAAAAACAAATTAAAATTGTACATTTGGGAAGTCCTTGTTCCCTGCGTTCTTTGATTCGATTATGTCACTTCGGTCAACAGAGCAAGGTTGAGCAAGGTTTACTGCAGGGATACAAGGGACTCAACTCCAGTGACCATTCTAATAACATGGGCTTTAGGAAATGCTGTAGTTGTTCATACAGCCTTTGGTTCCTCCCTGTGTCTCAGTGCTCGGTATCCTTTATATCTCAGTGTCCTGTAAACATTTACAACAACCTACATGGGCACAAGGACACAGGGAGGAACAACACTTCTGTAGTAACTACCGCGGTTCTTAAAGCCCATGGTTATAATGGCTCTGATTTTGAATGGGAGGAACAAATATTTGTGTAGCGGCAAAATGTCGCGGTAGTTTATATCTTGCGAAAGTTAAGACGGTCTGGCTACTTTCTTTTGTATGGACTTTAAAATAAATTGTCTAATAATCTATCCTAAAGAGTGCCTGTAAGTCAAAATTATTCCATGATGAACTTATTACACCAAATCTACGGCTCTGTGGGTTTGATACAGGAGAACGATACTTGAAAACGATATCCGGCCCTATTAGAATTTTGCTATGAATGTCCCAGGGGGTACACGACATGTGGATGGTCGGGGTCTGCTGCCCGGTTTTCAGAAAGATACCCACTTCTAATTGCCAAAATTGTCCTTCGTACCCGCTTTCATGATGACTTTTGGAGGACTTCTACCGATTTTTAACTATTTTTTGCCGATTTCAGCCAAACAGACCCATCTGAAAAATCTGAAAACTATTTGTCTTGTTTAGAGATTGCTGGGGCCAAAAACTCACCTGTATGGGCGACACATACACGTACCTTCAACATGTTATGTACCCCTCCTTCGACCCAGTGAATGCCATGCATTGATAGAACTTGGGTGGCCGATTGAAAGTGTTTATAACCAAGTGCATGCAGTTAGACTTTCCCAGTTAGTTATTCGACATGGAGGTAAAGGATGGCCGTTACATCAATGAGAAAGGAGAAAGCATATCGAACTGCACATTTCAAATAGTAGAAGAAGTTCATGTACGTGGCGGTAGCAATAGCGGTTTTGTGGCAGTAGCGAGGCACTACAGAGAAAATATTGAGAGGTAAGGATTATCGTTATAAATGTTGGTATAGTTAAGGAACTTGTGTTTTCCATTCGTTCAAAATATCTACTGTACGATTGTAAAATGTTGAGTTTTGAAAACGACATGAATTATTTACCTTCAACAGCTTTCATTTCTCGATATGTAAACTTAAAAAATCCTGGGATTGTAGTTAAGCTTAGTTCCCTTCTGAGTAAAAACGCGTTAGCATTTAGATAGCGCTTTATCTACTCCTTTTAAATACGTTTTTCATTCGTTATCGTTTGTAAATGGAATCAAAACTCTTTGACTCCATGCAAATGATGTGTAGGGCGCCGACGAAATCTCGCGATTTTGGCCAAAAAAAATTCCACGCACTCTTCCGTTGCATTTGGAATATATCTCTAACGCATTTTTAATCTACTTTTTAAATTTCAATGGAAAAGCTTCTTAATTTTCTTAAAATTTAATTGCACAGCCTATCAATGTTCATCGAGGACCGCTTTGCAGAAATTGGAGCTTCGGCCTTGTTTTTCATGATTGTTTATGGGACCTGCAAAACCATGGGTAAACCAAGGGCGGGCATGTCACACTGTGGACGATGTTCCTACCTTTGTCCGACAACCGGTAGTTCGATAAATTTTTTGCATGACCTTTGTCCCAAAACCGGTCTTTTTCATGACAATTTTCCGCAGTTATTTTCCTTCAGTTTGGCAGACAATTTCGAATTAAATAATCACTGACGATGTTTGTCCCAAAACAGGTACTTTTAGTCAAAAAGAAAAATCCGACACCCGAAAAGCAGGTTGTAGCTATATCTGTTAAAGCAGAAGTATCCCAAAACTGGTAGTCTTAGATGAGATACTGGTTTTGTTCACATAAATTTGCCGGACAAAGGTAGGGCCATCGAAGGGTAAAGTTCAGATTTTTGGTCAAGTAGAACAGCAGTAAGATGAATTTTGGTGATCAGATTCGTAAAATTTCACCTTCGTCCCAAAAATTGTTGTCGCCGGTACTTCGTACTCTGAGATAAGAAAGGCTCACTTTTGGAACTCCGTTCTTTCAGACACATCAATAGACGATTGCGCTCGAGGAATTTTTTACCAAGATCCTTTGCAGTATTGTAGAAATCAACCAATCAAATCAATCGAAATTAAATCCGATGCTAAGCATCACCATAAGAAATTCCTGCCCACCATTTATGGCGCAAGCGCAATCATCTATTCATGCCTTTAATAAAATACTTCAATGAGAAAGACAAACTTTAAAGTGAAAACATGTTTTGTCCATCTAGTTTTTGAGAACTGTTGTTGTTTTTTTGGCGTCATCCTCTGCGCTAAAAACCGTTCTGGTTTGTTCTAGTTCCATCTTTCAGATATCAACTTCATATTCTCTTGTGTGTCAGACGAAATAGCTCTCAGCATGTTTCTGATGGTTGTGCCTTTGAAAGCAATCTTTAAAATTTGTGCTGCTAGAAGACTTTTTATTCGAAATACTTAGAAACTGTCAACAAATTCACCAGATAAGGAATCACAACAGAAATTACATCACAGTGCTAATTATCATAATGATTAATATCATGTTCACAACATCAAACCAAAGATTTTACACCATTTGGAAATGGCGATGCGCCTTTACAGGAATTAAATAAAAACAGTTAAATATTAACTACAAACTAATTGTGTAGGATCTAAAACAGTGCATAGCTCCTTTTAAAGGGAATTGACGGAGTTAACAATGGCTGAAAACAACTCTATTATTAGTAATTGTTATCAAAGATGCTTGCTTGTCGTTAAAATAAAGAGACCATAGGCACGAGACGAGTGTGTCTTCCTTTGATCTATTTAAAGCCTTCTCCACGTATTCTGTCAATTGCCTTTAAAGTTACCTACAATTATTATACAGATTCACGTATTTTTAAAATAAGAAACAAGAATTTGGGCCAGTACTGAAAGTTTCTTAAAATTATCAGATCTGTGATCTCCAGAACATTTCAAAATAAGGAGTTTTGAAGCCTTTCCAATGTTTATACATTATTCAAGTACTTTCCGAGTAAAATGATACAGGAAACAAGTGAGAATAAAGAAAACATGCTGAAGTTTCCTAATGTTTTGGCAATCTGAGAGTCTGAGTTTCTTATAAGCGGTTTCTTATAAAAAATACGTGTATACTGCTTTACTAGCAACGACAACCACAATTGAAAAAGTAACACAGATGATGTCACGCAAATAACAATGTCAATTCTTCTGCAAAATGTAGGGTGGCAGAATTAAGTAAAACCAAAGTAGGACCAAAAGCTACAGTATGCAAGAGTAAAAATGTTTCTCGATGCCATATTGCAGGTATGGGGGATTCTACGTTCTTATTTCAGAAAATCTGTCTACGACTAGCTTATAAACGAATTGTTCTGTCACTCGAAGATTCTGCAACCCCAGGGGGGGTACTCATATATATTTAGGATAGGGATGCTCAGGTTACTTTTTTGGGTCTAAAATTTGGGCAAAAGTTATTTTTTTGGGTCAGTCAATTGTACAGTTATTTTTTTGGGTTCATGAAATTCTGGATTATTTTTTTGGGTCTCAAATATGAGAACAGTTTAAAAAATATAGAAAAGCATGATTTACAAACGAAACTAAACTCAAGGAACATTACTAAAATCAAATTATACTTAAATCTCCAAATACATTACGTGAAATTTGTCAGTTTCATATATCTAAGATGCCGACTTCATAATGACAAGAATACTCAGTCAGTGTAATATAAGGAACGTTCACAAAACTAACTATCTGCTGAGTCAAGAAAGAGTTTCGTATGTTTGAGTGGCGATAAATAAAAAACCCCAATTGAATTGTGATAAATTGTGAAATTCAATTTTATGAAAATTAAGAAACTCTACAAGAAACTTTTACTATAAGAATTGGGGTGAAACTTAAGAAACCGTACTACAAAGTACAGATGCAAGTTTCTTAGAATAGAATGAGTGTATGTTCCTGTGCAATGAAAGCAATAGAATTGACCACTTCGCTAATAAAATAAGAATCAATGCCATCAAGTGAATCCTTACATAAGAAGTAGAACGTAGTAAAACTAAGAAATGTATATCTACAAATACTATTTGCTCATGTATGTTATGGCTCGGCGTAATCTTCCAGAACGACTGGAAGTTAATTCGACTCTTCTCCCGTTGTCAACGGAGTTAATCATTGCAGCTTGATCATCAGCTGGGAAGTATGATGCCAAAAAATGAAAGTCAGCTGTTGATAATTGAAAAATTCCCTCTTCCTCATAAAAATTGACTCGTGAGATGATATCGTTTAACATGACAACTTTGGTAATCGTAGTGGAGTTGTAAACATTGTCTTCTGCACAATTATACATCTTCAACAATAATTCAATGTCTTTACCAACAGCGCAATCTTTTGAAACTGGTTGGATGTAATCAACTCTGTGGTTGTTAATTCGCCTCCGCATTCTCACAATCTGCCCAATTTCATACAGATTTGAGCTTAACTCTATTGATTCCACGGCTACATTATCAAAAAGCCCCATCGTGTGTCTTTCAGAAACGTCTTTCAATCTCTCTGTCGATGAAGTGGAGAAAGAAGCTGACTGTTTGATTCTCACAAGTCGATCAGCTGAAACTTTTTCATTCTTTGCAAGCTCTCGTACAATGCTAGTTTTAAACCGATGCTGTTTTATGACTGGTACATAAATATCGGACTTGTGCTTTTGTGGAGCAATGGCATTTTCCTCTTCTAACGCATTCGCTACAACTCTCTGGCTCTCCCCAAAAATAGCTTGATTTGTCTCTTCTGCCTCTTCTTCCTCATCTGTTGTTTCCTTATCTGGGTTATTCATTTCTCCAAGTTGACGCTCAATTTGTACGATTTCGTCTTCTGATCTTAATTGTTGGGAAAAATCTTCGCTACCGACCTGTTGAAATGTTCAAAATAGCGCCAAGCCCTCTTCAACGGTCTTACACATTCCTGTCTTCATTGCCATATCCAATGCCTTCTTTGCTCCTTGCTTCCAAGCTTCGATTGTTTGAGTTTGCGTTGGGTAGCTTTTTAGGTCGCACATTTCTTTACGTTCCCCAGTTGGATATTGTGTATCCCAAATATTATCCTGTTTGGAATGGGCACGACGAAAAGAAAGCTTTGGATTTGATGCTTTTATTTCTGATAATCTTGTCATAGAAGTATGATTTCTCACCATATAAAGAATAAAGTAAGTATGTTTGTTCTTTATCCATGCTCCATTCTCGCTAAAAAATACTTTGCATCCATCTGTTCCAGTACGATACAAGGGACACTCGAGAAAAGGATAATTCTGTGCAAAGTCTGATATGAGCAATACCGCGAAATGACACCTTAGCATCACGTCTTGAAAGGTCTCCCTGCTGAGGAAATTATCTGCTAATTTGTGTTCCTGTGAACCTTTGATGTAGCATCTCCAGATCGAAAGTAGATGAACGACATATCCAGCAAATGCTATTCTATCAACCAAAGATGCATGAATACTAATGAAAATTTCCATGTAGTGGTAGATCATATCAAGATATACCCAGATTCCCAACGCAAGTTCATTTTTTTCAACATTTTCACTGCCGTGTACCAATTTCCACAAAAAATCTCTTACCTTTGGAAAAACAGTTCGCTGACAAGATGCCCAATTCATCACGTCCTTTTTGTTGACATCTTCAACGTGTAACCCATGCTCATGAACACTGAATTGCTGAAGAACCTGCCGTAGAAAGTTTTGATGCAGTGGATAGTGTCCTATATACAAAGTTCTTCCTTGATGATCCAGATGCCTGTCTAATTTTTTGTGGTTATGTATATAGTCTTGGTCACTTAGATTTTTAACTACTCCATCTTCTCTAACTGCTGTAGAAAACAAAAATCCTTCCTTCTTTGGTATTGGTTGAAAGCGACGCCCAGACCGATCTTGACTTTGATTTAATTGAAATTTTCTCCGCCTTGAATCCCCATCAGAAGCATTTCCTTTGAAAGGACCAACAACTGGCTCCAGGTGCTTTTGAAACAGTTCTCTATACAATTGCCATTGAATCAATACATCTTGATGACTAAATCGATTGCAAGTTGCCTAGAAATGATGAAGAGATTCTAAAAAAGTTGAATCTTTTCAGGTTTAAAAATTTTGGCAAAAAGGGAATTAGTTTTCAGAAATGGCATTATTGGTCTGATGAGAAGCCTATGGGGCAAGAAAGACCTTAGATGGCTGCCTGGAAAGTCATATTTGAAACAAATGCCTGTAAATTCACATTGCAAACAAATGAATTCTAACACACCAGAATTTACATTTTATACAAATTGCACAGATAGGAATTTCAAAGATAGGAATTTTTATTTTGAGAAAATGAATCAATCTTCAGACATTTACTGAATACTTAAAAAGGTTCCAACAATCTTTCATGGATTTACTCATTGATATCTCAATGATCTCAACCCCATCTCAACACTCTATAAATATGAAAAGCATGGTGTCAACAAAATTATTTACCTGAATCTGTATTGCAATTTGAGGATAATCTTTGTGAAGTGGTTTGATCATGACAGCTTTTGCGTAGGAAGCAGGTTGTGAGGAGCCCATTTCTTCCACTAACTTATCATAAGCAGAATCCTCATCTCCAACCTGTTGGTAAATGAAGTAAAATGTAACTCAAGGTTAACCCTATAGTGGTTGGGCTATCTTGACTACCCTATTTTGGTTGGGGGGGCAAAAAACCCCCCCCTATCTAACTGCAGATTGGCAACAGATATGAATACCTAAATTGGCCTGTATATAGCTCATAACAAGTACTTTCCAAAAATATATGCATAATGCTAAAAATAGAACCATTAAACTGCTGACGTCAGCAAATACTGACTGTGGTCATCAAAAGTTGTCAAATTTTGCATGTTTCAACAAAATTAGCCAGAAAATTATTGTTTCTGAACTGAAATGCAAAATTTCGTCCTGATTTTGAGGAAGGATGCCTTTGAACCTTAACGCCAAAAATATAGCGGAATTTGATAATTTTTTGGCAATTTTTAGTGACAGCCAATTTGAGTTTTTTCGCGAAAATTTAGAAGAATCGCATAATTTTGCCAAATTTTGCCCATCCTAAATTTTGGCACTAAAATGACAATTTGGAGTGTTGTTAAACCCAGCAATGAGAGAATGAATTTCTCTTTGACCATTTGGGCAGGAACAGTGAACATGTATGCGAAGGAGAAATGCAAGCGAACACTTTGGTGAAAATAATCAATGTCAAACAGTAGGATAAACCATATTGCGCAAGTAAACATTATATTATGTGAATAAATTGAATTAGAAATATACTTCCTTTCAATCAAAGACAATTTATTGAAAAAGAACCACACAGCTCTTCAAAAAAATGAAGATTACATAACAATCATAATTTTTCAAATTTCAAATTTTCAGACATCCCCTGCAAAAATTTGGTCCCTACCCTCCCCTAATTAACTTTTTACTAAAAAAAAATTTTCACTAGGTGTCTAAGACGTTTTTAGGAAAAGTCACGAAGTTTAAAGAAGAAATATTTACTCAATTTGGAGTTATTAATAAAAAACCAACAGGGGGGGCAAATTTGCCCCCCCCCAACCAAAATAGGGTTAAGGTTAAACAATGGGAACTCAAGTTTGTATTTTTAAAATTGATGGACTGAAAAACAACCTCTTATTCACAATGGGCAGAACTGAATCAGAAAGTGTTGTTCAATTAAACACTACAGTACAGGCATTGTGCACATTAACATGACAAGAATTTACAAAAATTCTTCATATTCTGATAAGAATTCATAAGTGGCATGAAAGACTGTTATCATTTTTGAACAAGAATTCTTAAGAACTTTAATGTGTGCAAGTCATGTACATTCCTTTTATCTTATTCCCAATCTGTAAGCTTCTCTATAAAACAGAAAAATGTCATTCAACATATAATTGAATCTTCAGAGTAACTGAAAGACAATCCAAGTATGTAGCAATAGCTTACCTTAATTGTATAATGATTTGAGCAAGTATGATCCTGATCTTTTCTGCCACAATAACCATACACACAGTCAGTCTTGGCATCATATTCAATCCTTCCATCTATGGCTGTTTCATCTTCCATTAACATAAATGGTATAGGGTTTGATTCATTAAACTTGTCCTTGAATGTTTTATATATCTCGGATATGAACTTAATATTTTTTTCTGGGTTTGAAAAGTCAAAAATTTTGGCATCTTGCTTCTTCCAGTCCATGACAGCATCTATACTTGGTCCATGGAAATTGTCTGCTACAAATTTGACACATTTTGGACCAAACATGATCAATAATGATGGATAATATTCATTTGTAGTCTTGCATTGCTTATGGCGATTTCCCTTACTACTTTTATCTTTGTGGAGATTGCTAGAAATTGTTTTTATCATGTCTAATACTCCTTCCTTACCAGAGACTTTTCCTTCCTTGACTGCTCGGTAAACAGAATAAGCAATCATGTTGTAGCTCTTCTTGGAGCATAAAGACTTCAGTGTGTTTTTTAATGTGTCACGTGATTCTTGAGCTCTTTTCAGTAAACTTGAAAGTAGAAATATGTTATCGTTGAGAGTTGATTCAGTTTCTTTAGCAACCCTTAAGCGCTGTTGAAGTTCAATTGGAGTCAAATAAGCATAATTAGTTTTTCCTAATGTATCAATATGATTTGCAGAAATAGCTCTTTGTCTAAAAGACTTCAATGATTCAATAGAGGCACAATTTTTGCACATACCATTGAAAAACAAGCCTTTATAAGCAGCTCTTAAACAATTTACATGTCTAAATATCCCTTTTATTTCACCATCAACAAAGTTTGGCTCTGGATACCAAACAACCTTTCCTTCAATCTTTGATAAATAAGTTTGCTGTAGAAGTGCAGAACAATCTACAATAGTTTCATTGTCTTTACCTTTATCAAAAACAACAATTTCTTTCTTATAAAATCCAAGGCATACTTCCAGAGGCAATGGGACTAGTCACTTATCTGCCGGCTTTTTGGAACTTTGAGATGAAGAAGAAAAGTATGAAGTAAGGTATGACTGTCGGTTCTTCTTAGCTTCAACGTGGGCTGCTGAACTGAGATGATTGCTCAGGCTGGTAGCAAAATCAGTTCCCTTAGGAATAACAGCAATCATCTTTGAAGCTGGCCCACAGATTTGGCACTGGGCAAAAAGTTTGCCAGATTCCTTTCTGATAATTTTCATTTCTCCAGGAGCCAATGCCTGGATCAATGACTTGGCAGATGCTTCAGCAATCTGCACATCAACAAACTTTTCTCCATTCAACATCCCTTGTGGAGTGCAATTAAAGATGTTGCTTTTGTGGCAGATTCTTTCCTGATGAACCCCAATCTTTTGCTTTACTTGTGATTCAGCACACTTTGTTATTTGAATTGAATCGTCACAAAAGGGACAGTAAATGGACATTTTCTCTTGTTCTCGAACAACTTTGTAGAGACAGGGCAATCCCAACTCATAGAGATGCAGAGCTTTTCAAATTTCTTGGCATCATTCTCATTCCAGGGGAATTTCTTTTTCTTCTCTGGTGGTTGTTCATCATCATCTCCTCCTTCTCCACCCACCTCCACTTCACTGTTGACATTTTCAAGTTGAGATTCTCCTCCAGCCTGGCATGAATCTCGGGCATCCTGTGGCAAAAGCTCAATTTTCTTTCTCTCTTCTGGGTGAATACTAAATAACTTTTTATTTTCACTTAATGCAATTGCCAGGTCCTCGCGGGTTTTGACTGAAATCTTATCATTGTCTTCATCAACGTACGTGATGACGAACTTTGTGTTTTCGAATTCTTCAGCAGCAATTTTCTTCAGCTCANCCGTATGGATATTCAACGAAGAGCAGGCTGTTGACACCAATGGAAATCTCTGCTCTATGGAAGAAAATGGTTTCTTATACATTAGCAACCTGTTGCCAACATCATTTCGACAGATGGAGGGTTTTGCTTCAGACCAGCACGGTGTAAGGATTGAAACACCTTTAACAAACTCTTGGTTTGACATTTTGTGTCATTTTCTCAAAGGTGCGTATTTTCTGTTATCACTATGAAATATCTTTCTTATTTCTTGAATGGACAACCACGTACAGTTGTGAAGTTTACTAGGATATAGGGACGTAAACTGGCCTTAACGAGTAATGTAATATGGGACAGCTGTATTTGGACAATAGTATTGGACATGAGTTGGTGTCTCAACACCCTGTACCAACCTGCAAAAAAGAACATACACACATTGACTGTTGGTATTGTCGGCACGAACAAATTATATGGTATTCACTGAACAGAAAAAAGAAAACTGTGAATTGTCAGGACTTAGTTATTGCTCGGTCATTATTCACTTTTGATACGAAAAGATCAGCTTTCATCTCTCAAAAGCCTCCTTAGCATTTACCAATTTGCTGCAATTAGAATAACAAAATATAGCTTGTATGTTGCTTATTTTTAAGACCAATAAAATTTGGTGGTCCATAATTTTAGGCTATTTGACTGTAGGTATTTTGCTGAAATAATAACAATACACAGGGTAACCTCTTCAACACTCTAAGTGCTGTTATCAATGAGGGTCCTGTATTATTTAAAACTACCATATATTACAACAAAATGTTACTAATTCGGTAAAACTGTGATATGACAATGCAATGTTGTAATTTTCAGGAGATCTTTATGGTATGGAGAATGAGATGGCTAATGGCTTATTCCAACAAAAAAGGCTGGAAGTGACAGCAGAAGAGTCCAATGGGGATGCAAAAGAAACATTTGTAGCACAATTTTTTGTTCTCGCAAGCTCAGCCATTATCTCCAACTATTCAGAGGTTGGTATTATATTGCATGTTGTTTCATTCTGGTAGAAACAAAATAAACATTTTTCCTGTCACGCATTGTTTCCACCTCTTCTCGCATCTTCTTTGTCAAAATAATCACTACATTACAACATACTACTACAAAAAGACAGGCATTGAAAAATAGAAATTATTCAATAATCAACAGGTCAAAAGGTCATTTCTCTGTAATTGTAGCTGACAATGAACTGATTTTCACTCAGTAGGTGTATTTTATGCTGTACTTAAAGCCATACAAATTATATTAAAATCTTGCATTCACAATGTTTTAAAAAAAAAGGTTTATCTTGGGGTTTATTTATTTTTTGGCCCACCTGTTTTATTGGATATTCTTCCTACACCCTATATCTATAAGATTTTGAAAGTACTGCATTTTCCTATTTTTTTAAGCTTCTAAGGAAATTTTGGAAAATAAATATCAAATTCGCCAATTTTACACGAAAAAAAATTTCTTGTATGTAATGTATATAATATTAGCTTTTGGCTTCATATCAAATGTCATCACATGTAATGCTTTGATAAAATCTTCTTCTGACGTCACTTGTTGCTATGGATCCACTATTTGATAAGGTTTCTAATAAAAATTTACTATCATGAGCTAAGTGGCCCTTTTTGTAATTATTTTGAGAAGTAACGTCAATGGTTATGTTTGTTGGTTGATCTTATCATAGAACTGCAAATCTTACCAACAGATAATGAAGATGACAGGTAATTGTCCAGTACTTGGAGCTATTGGAGAGCCTGGCTCTGGAAAATCAAAGGCAGCAATGGCATCAATTGCACTGAGTGGTTCTTATCCTCGTTTTTACTCAACGAGGGTAACAACAAAAGCCAGCAATGACCTTTCTGCGTTGACCACCCAAGGCATATGCCTTGATGATGCAAATGATGGGAAAGAGGTTGGGGAAGTTAGCAAGCGTTTTTTTATGGTGGAGAGACTGGCCAGGCTACGAAGTCGGCAAATCCACAGAGCTGTGCAGTCTTCACATTCAATCAGCATATCCTGGAATGGCTGCAGAAAAAACAAAATGCAAGGTTAGTGAGCTCATAAGATTTTAGACAATGTAGATTCTTTGTAAAGATCGGGCCAAGAAAGGGACACTTATGAGAATTGTGTCAGCATGTACTTAAAAGGCTAATCTTAAAGGGTCTGTTTGAACCAGCATGCCTTGCACGTGCTATCTTTTGGTTGGCCTTTATTGTCCCATGGCCCATTAAAATGGCAAGAACTAAGAGATGACAAGTGCGAAGTATGCTGGTTGAAATAGACCCTTTAAGATTAGCATTAAGCTACAATCAGTATGCACAATTTTTCAGTATTGTCATGCATAAAGTCTGCCAGTTTCTCGGATGTATGTATCATCTACCTATATTTATGTTCTCAATTGTCATTTGTTACCTGGATCTGTTATTATCATTGAAAAGTTATCATGTCTAAGTAGTTTTAAACTATCTATTCAGACTTGGTTTTTTTTCTTTTAACTGTAAATATGGAAAGTCTTGCAATTAGGATTTCAAAATTATTTATAGAGTTATTATAGTTTTACTTTGAACTCAATTTATATATATCTTTAAATATATGTTAATCAATGTTTTTATAGAGGGCCGCTGGAAAATCAGCTGTGCTGAAGGGTACTCAATTGAGATGTATGAAACACTGCATGTGTACACCATTCTTTTCAATTGCAGATATCTTGATAGATTTTGTTTGGTACCAGTACCTGTAACTGAACAGAGAAATTTGAATATAAGGTCCCTCAGCCTGTGGCAAGAACGTTTTCAAGAGCTGCTACCAAAATGCTCATCATTTGTGGGCCACTTGATTCGTTTTGGGCAAATTATGAAGACCAATGATGGCAGACAACAGTTGCAAGAAAATTTAACCCAAGTATGGGATGCTCTGAAATCTCATGACTGTGACTGGAGCAAATCTGAACGACTAAGAAATTCATGGCAGTATTACCTATTGGCAGCTAGAGAGGTACATAATTTTATCTTATAAATTCAATTATAATTACTGCGGATGGTTATAAAAACAACTTTTTTTCATTTACTGGCTTCAGGGGAATTGTAAACTGTTATAAAAAGAATAGAGTTTCCAGTTCTGGAGAAGAGTTAAGGCAAAAGAAAAAACGTAATTTATATAAGTTAAAACGACCTGAAACCACCTGAAACCACCTGAAACGACCTGAAACCACCTGAAACCACCTGAAACGAGCTGTTAAAATCGGGATCGAGGCTGAAACCAGCTGAAACGACCTGATTATCTTAGCAACGAGTTGTAGCCGTCAGGGGAGTCCTATTGTTCTATACGCATTGTCGCATTCTCTTTAGATCTATCAGGCTAATTTCAAATAACACCTTACGTCCCTGATAAGTACCCTTCAACTTTTCTAATAAAGTTTTGTCACAGAAATGGAAAGTCTTGTAAGATGTACACNTAATATAAAAGGGGGATTTATAGAAATTTCTGATAAAGCTACAGCAACCAATAGTTGGTGCACTTACCATGTCAGATACTATGAGCTTTTGATACATATCAGTTTTGAATTGATACCATAAACTGCAAGCATTACTCTTCTTGGCTGCACAATTGCATCCTTTCTATTTGTAAGAATTTCCTAGGAGTTTAATAAAAAACAGTTAAATATGGAGCTCAGATATTTACCATCAGGCATATGGAAGACAATATTGTTAGTTTGAAAGGAGTTCACAACGTTATAAAAGCAAAATCACTGCAGCATGTTTGGTTGCGTTTACATTTCCTACTGCCTGTTTTAGCTTGCAAAGCATACAAGTGCCATCACTGATGAAGAGATATTGGGGTATTTTAGAAAAGAAATTATTCCTTTCGCAATCAACAACCAGCTGCGTGTCAAGGCACAGCAGCATTCTCTAGTGTCACCATCAACTGGTTCTCTGCCTTCCTCAATCAGATGGGACATGGATCAAGTCAAAGAGACCATTTCCAGCACCTTAACTAAATTAGCAGAGGAACGTATGCAATATGAGGTACACTTTGTTGAAGGAAAAAATTATTGGCATGCATTTTTCTATCAAGGAAAGGGGGGGGGGGTAACTCAAAAATGATAATTCTTGCTGACATATGACATACGGAATTCTTTCCATCTAAAATTCAAAGGATATATTTACCATTGGACTCTTTGTGACATAGTGGTGTTCACTTGTTATTATTTTAATATGGGGAATCAATAGCTCTCATATGTTCTTAAATCTTGAACAGTTCCAAGTCATAAGTGATAAAAGCAGCTACATACTAGATATAGAATGGATACAAATTTTCATTTTATCATGACTGAAAGTTACAACATTTAAAGTCACTTTCACACAAACTCAACTTTCCAAAATGCTCAGTGGTTTATGAATAGTTAGAAGCCTCACAAATCAACATTCCTGCAACACAACTGATGAAAAAGTTGTCAGTTTCAGGATAGGAAGGTGCATCTCATTCCTTTAAATGTATCTCCATTTGTGTAGTTCACATTCTGTTGATACTACAGTATAAAACCTTCTCTATTAACAATTGTAGAAAACAGACATTATTAATTCAAAATTATTGATCAACATATAGCAAGTTACACCAGTATTGTAAGTGGAGTACAATTTTTTCTAGATAACACAATGCGTAAAATACAGTGAAAAGGAGTCACTCGTATTCATCAGGCTTCAAAAGCTTGCAGAACATGCTAGACGGGCAAATTGTGGACAGCTGCATGTTGACCAAATTCGAGATGCTGTGAGACAAAGCACGACAGGTGAGTTTGTTGAACATATATAAAAGAAGTTTAATGAGCCCCGTCATGAGGCTTAATAAATGTTTTATTACATACTATGCCTCTCCAATTTGGTAGAAACTATAGTATCTTCCTTGTAACCTGGAATATGTAAAATGTAACTCTAAGCTGGAACAACTCTATATTTAAGTTGATGGCTACAGGAATATTGCTACATGTTTTTTGTTATGCTTCCTTTGATGGGCGTGTATTTATCATTGTATCATACAGTACATGCCTGTGTACACATACTGTTTTCCTGCCTAAAAATCTTATAAATTCTTCAGAAAATTGTTACCTTCTTGCGAATTCATGTTAAAAAAATAAATTTTTTAAAGTCATTCCTATGGCTCAGGAATTATTATGAGAATGTGAAAGATTCTTGTCACATGAGCAGGGCCTGCATCGTCTAGCAACAATGAAATGCATTCATCTTATTTGTAGACCAAAAGCTGGAATTTCCCATCATTGTACAGGTGATAAAAGTTTAGAAACCAATGAGCACATGATGAGGTACAAAATCAAGCATTTTCCTGTGAATTTGAGACAAAGCTTTGCATATTTTTTAGTGAAATGGCAACTCACAGACGATTTGCTTCACCTGGGAAGCTAGACCAGCGTGTCAAGACATGAATTTCCTTTCCTGCAAGCATATTCACAATGGAAGTTTTGGCACTCTTGGGTCAGTATAAATTGTTCAAGTGAACAATGTAGACCTCGTGGACTTTCTAAACTTGTCCATGTCCGTGTTTTCACTTTGGAAAAATGTGAATGGTGACAAACACGGACGCCAGAAATTGTGTGTCACGAAGAGAAGTTTGCGAAGTCTGCAATGTCTGCCTTTTTACCTGGTCGTATAAAAATTATATCTGCTATGCAAAAGTTGGGCATGCATGTTAAGGGTTATANTGTAACCTGGAATATGTAAAATGTAACTCTAAGCTGGAACAACTCTATATTTAAGTTGATGGCTACTGGAATATTGCTACATGTTTTTTGTTATGCTTCCTTTGATGGGTGTGTATTTATCATTGTATCATACAGTACATGCCTGTGTACACATACTGTTTTCATGCCTAAAAATCTTATAAATTCTTCAGAAAATTGTTACCTTCTTGCGAATTCATGTTAAAAAAATAAATTTTTTAAAGTCATTCCTATTATGAGAATTATTATGAGAATGTGAAAGATTCTTGTCACATGAGCAGGGCCTGCATAGTCTAGCAACAATGAAATGCATTCATCTTATTTGTAGACCAAAAGCTGGAATTTCCCATCATTGTACAGGTGATAAAAGTTTAGAAACCAATGAGCACATGATGAGGTACAAAACCAAGCATTTTCCTGTGAATTTGAGACAAAGCTTTGCATATTTTTTAGTGAAATTGGCAACTCACAGACGATTTGCTTCACCTGGGAAGCTAGACCAGCGTGTCAAGACATGCATTTCCTTTCCTGCAAGCATATTCACAATGGAAGTTTTGGCACTCTTGGGTCAGTATAAATTGTTCAAGTGAACAATGTAGACCTCGTGGACTTTCCAAACTTTTCCATGTCCGTGTTTTCACTTTGGACAAATGTGAATGGTGACAAACACGGACTCCAGAAATTGTGTGTCACGAAGAAAAGTTTGCGAAGTCTGCAATGTCTGCCTTTTTACCTGGTCGTATAAAAATTATATCTGCTATGCAAAGTTGGGCATGCATGTTAAGGGTTATATGGGCGGCTACTGTAATCCACAGGTCACCAGGTCATGTAATCGGCAGGTCACCAGGTCACCAAGTCATGTAATCGGCAGGTCACCATATTTGCGGTTCAGGCGCGCAACTACGGGGGGGTCCTGGGGGTCCAGACCCCTGCCCTTTTTTTCAAAAGGGCCAAAGTGCCCTTTTTCGGGGAAAACTGTGTTAATCTGATGCATTGCAGAAATGTATTTCGGCGGTTTCTTGCGATAAAGTATCGAAATTTGTTGAATTGCCAAGGTCTTGAACTAAATATTAGAGTTTACTATATTGAAATTTAACCTTTTTTTCCGAAATCATTCGCAATTTTTTCTAAACATGAGGCTTCAAAACGTGCAAAAATGGCTGAAAATCTCAACATAGTTTCTGCAACTTTTATGTCTTACTGGGTGCACCAAAAAGAACTTCACACATTTTAAAATTTGTTATACAGAGACTAATTGATTAATTGGAATGAATCAAAGTTTGGTTGATACCCGAAAGGCTAAAGTATTTTGCAATTGTTTTTCTATTTTTCTGAGCTTTGGAAATATAGGTAAAAATTGATTTACGAACAATCAGTTATTTCAAAATGCGTCAAACTAGCCTGAAAAACCCCCAATCAAAATTACAGTATAAAGAATCTCGTTACTCAGCCACATTTCATTTGAAAGAGTTCGGAATCGAATCTTTATAAAGGCACTAACGTATATGATCTAATACCTTTGATAAGATCACTTGTTAACCCTTTAGGGCAATGAAATGTATTTTGCATATACCGGGTGCGCCAAAAAAAAACTATCCACGTTTGAAAAATCGTAGTACCTAGAGTTCTGGATGGATTGGAATGAATCCAACTTTGGTTGATAGCAGAAAGACTGAAGTATTTTTGTGATTTTTCTCGTGTTTTTATCAGCAGAGAAAACATAGATAAATTTAACTTTACGAAAATTTGTTTGTAGCGAAATGGCTGAAAACCAGCCCAAAACACTCGATCAAATCGTACGAAATCTCCCGCATAGAACAAGACGCAAGAGCATTGAATCTCTCTCGAGCGTTATAGGAAATGAATTTTTAAAGAAATACTAAAGATTTTCAATCCCATGCCAATACAAGTGCAGACGACATCCGATACCCGTGAAAAACTGTAATTTTGCATTGTTCGGTGTGAGAAGTTTCTGTAAGATTTGATCAAGTGTTTTAGGCCCTTTTTCAGGCATTTTGCAAACACGGGATTTTCGTAAATTCGAATTAAGCTGTATTATCTGTACCCATAAAAACACGACAAAAATCACAAAAATACTTCAGTCTTTCTGCTATCAACCAAAGTTTGATTCATTCAAATCCATCCAGAACTCTAGGTACTACGATTTTTCAAACGTGGNAACGGCTACTGTAATCCACAGGTCACCAGGTCATGTAATCGGCAGGTCACCAGGTCACCAGGTCATGTAATCGGCAGGTCACCATATTTGCGGTTGGTGGCCGAGCGGCAACTACTGCGAGCATTCTTACACTAGCTGGTCCGTAAAAGGCACTCAATTTCACATGAAACTTGCAGCTTTTTGGTACTAAAACATTCTTACTTTGTTTCTTATTGTTTGGGTGCATGAATTAAAGGGAATGTAAGCATATAAAAGTGGCTCAAGCCACTTGCGGTCAAATTCTAGCCTATCAGTTATCAGTATTTCCTGTTGACGTAGATCAGTTACCCAAATATGGTTCGGCACGCGTCACAGACTTTTGTCTTTGCATAGCTATTTTT
Source organism: Aurelia aurita (assembly GCA_004194415.1). NCBI lineage: Eukaryota > Metazoa > Cnidaria > Scyphozoa > Semaeostomeae > Ulmaridae > Aurelia > Aurelia aurita. The sequence goes on along the minus strand of REGM01000219.1, from coordinate 127,602 downwards.
ATCAAAGGCTTATATATGCTTAGATTCCCTTTGAGATATAGTTTCTACCACTGCCACATATTAGTTTCTTGACATACAGGACCAGATAAAAAGAGTTGTATTGGGCTCAAAACATGCAATTATCATGAATATTACCAAGAAAAAAGGCTAAGATCATCTTGGTCAAATGCCCTCTGAGGCCCCCGGACGCCATCTTTTTCGTAATCGCCTATTGTGTCATGATTTTCTTGGAGTTAGCGTTTGAAAGTTTCTTAGCGCTTCTCAAGCATAGTACGAGAGTTTCTTAAATTTTTCGCCATCCTAGTACTAGTTTCTTATAAACCAGTTTAATAATCATGTAGCCTTAATAATCACTGAATTTGCTTTATTTTTTGTTTTTGGCCGTCTTAGCAACCTCGCTTGTCGCCTCCCGAGTTATGACATTGAGTGTCAGAATGTGACCTGAGTAGTGAGCCACGTGCTTTCATTTTGCATTTCGAATCTTTTTTATATTGTTACGTAAAGTCTGCCAGTGGTGGATCCAGGGGGGTGAATGGGGGTCCAGACCCCCCCACTTTTTGAAAAGATGTTTATCGCGATTTGCAAAAAACGGACTAAAACAAATATCTACGTAGGGGTAAGGCAGAAAAATGTGTCTGTTTTGTAATCAAGCGATCTACTAAATAATCTAAGTCATAATCTAATGAAAATATAGCTAAATTTCCCACGTTTTCCGGGAGTTTGAGGGCGTGGTAAAAAAAATTGCGAGACCTTTTCCCAAGACTTGCCCCTAGCACTTCTCAAGTGCTGGCTCCCAGAAATACGCATTATGTAATAAATTCTGCGAATGTTTGGATTTCCTCCTCGATACCTAACATGCAACAGTAGGCATTATGGATTCGGTTGTTTGTTATTGCCAAGAGAATTTGCCACGTTTTCGTTGACTTGAACAAACGTCAAAGGTCAAATTTTATTGCTCCACTCAACTGGATAAATCTCTTTGTATCAATGATTGGTGTCGTAACGGCTTGCATAAATGCTTTACATTGTTGAGGTGCATCAATGATAAATTACCTTACGTGGGCACCAGCAAAGAAAGAAATGGCACTTTGCCCAGTTGACGCATACATCTCACAGACCAGCTAGTGTAAGAATGCTCGCAGTAGTTGCCGCTCGGCCACCAACCGCAAATATGGTGACCTGCCGATTGCATGACCTGGTGACCTGGTGGCCTGCCGATTACATGACCTGGTGACCTGTGGATTACAGTAGCCGTTATATGGGCCAATGGTCTGGTTAGGGTGTCTCGTAAAAAGTTCCCCAGCGTGAAACTCAAATATCTCCTGACCTGCTTATCATATCATAGCAAAGCAAATACAACATTTTATAAAAGCATGGCAATGCAGTTATTAAATGAGCACTTGTTTGATATAATTGAGCTACGGAATTGAGCTATGCATGCATATATATATATTATTCTTTAACCTGAATAGCACAGCTAACTTAAAAACTAGTTTTCAGCCTGGTTCACAAAAATAACAGTTCTAATTTGCAGCTAAGTGCTAATTCACACAGTGCTCATTAACTGCATTGCCATGCATTTCGAATTGTTTAACTTCTTTTGCTAGCTCGAGAGATATTTGAGTTTCAAACTGGGAAGCTTTTTCTGATACACCCTATATATAAATTAAACTGCTATTTCTTCATTAATTCTAAGTTTGTACTTGTCAACAGGTACAGCAACGAAAAAACAGTCTGCTGTGGTATGTAACTCCATAATACTTGCAGGGCACATAGCAGCAAATTACTGCTTCAGTTTTGAGATGACTTTTCCAGATTCCAGCACCAATGGACTGTACAAAACATGAACATCTCATTCAAATAAGAGGCCTACGCCGGACATAGATTTTTATGGTTAATTCTTGTGCATCAATGTAAAATATCAGCTATTACGTTGTTATGTTACACTCAAATGGTTTTCACTATATGAGTACACAATAAACCTTCAGCAGTTATAATGGATCTTTCAGCATTTCATGATACCTTCAAAATTGCACATAAATAAATACATGAAGAAAATCGGCATTACCATGACAAATTCACTTGACTTTACACATAACTTTCGCACATAATGTCTTGTACTGAATCATGTCGCTCATTTGGCACTATCTTCATCTACAGCCTTCACCCAGACACAGTCCTTTGGAATTAACCCCTAGAAAGAGGAAAGCAGAGCAGATATGACAATTCATCAATTCACCGCAGTCATTGTCAAAAGCTCTCTTTGAATTGCATGTTGTGTTTTTATTGCAAAGATTTTAAGACACTCTAGTATAATGTTTGAGAAGCAGTAGAAGACTTGTAATTTGCTGCAATTTTATGTTTTGAGCCTGATAGAATCTGTCTCTTGCCAATTGATATTTCATACTAAAAAGTGGACATTCATGTGAACTTAACAATTAGTAATATGATCCAAGATTCTTATAAAAATTCTAAAAATTCTAAATCTTGCATTGTTAGGCACAAAGTTCTGTAATGCTTACAAACTGGCTCAATGAATGCAAACTCCTGCCCCAAATATATCTACAGAATATTATAGAATTAAAACAATCTACATGTAAACAGTGACATTTTTTCTGACAAATTTTGCGATTGTAAAAAGCATTTCCAATTGAAACGAGAGCTCTATGAAAACATATGAAGATTTTTATTCAAACTAATTGAAACATATCAAGAAAGGAAAGCCACTTAAGTTGCAGTGTCAGATTTTGACCAAGTCTTACTGTATCTTTATCATAGGGATCTTCAAGAGAAACTCGGAAAACTGAGCAAGGTAAGCTATAATTAAGAAAACATTTATCAAACAAGACAAAATATGGCTTTGAATTGCACAAATTCTATGGTGCATTTTAAAACTATTGAAGTAAATATCATTTTGGAGGGTGTACGGTGTTGTATGTGTCAGTCAAATAAGTCACCAATCGCTGTCATTCGATGCATGTGATCACATGCCTACGCATAGACACACATGCAGAATCTAAGCTACTATAGCGTCTGATTAACCACATACTGCAGATAGATACATAGATAGACAGATAGATAGAGGGACCATAAGCGTACGGGAAGAAAAAATCTAGGGGGGCTGCCTGATCAAAAGTCTATTGTTTATGAAATTTTTTGCCTGACTTAAGGCAAATTTTTGTCGAAATAGGCAGATTTTTCTAAATTTTTCGTATGTTGGGGGCCCCAGCCCCCTGGCTCGTACGCTTATGAGAGGGACCATTATGGAAACAAGGTTGTATTGACCTTTTTAATGCTATCTTAGTATTTTTAGACTACATTTTTAGCCTTTGCCTGTAAATTTTGTATCCCTGTAATTATATCACTTTGTTTTTCTTAAATTTAAATTGTAATTAATTTTCTGGCAAAATTATACATATATACATACATAGATACCACTTTCTTCATGACAAAGGCTGAGGTACCATTTGAAAGCTGGCCTTTACTTTGATCTGAATATTTTACATTCATTGATAATCGGTAAAACTATAAAAGTTTTGTTTGCAGTGTCATAATGAAATCTGTATATGGTTTTCTTACAGAACACAGTCATTGTGCAAGGAAAGAAATCCTTTTCCAAGAAGGTAAAATCTGTAATGATTTTTCTGAATGTAGTGAAACATATATTTTGTTTGTTCTCATGTACAGCTGGGCAATTACAGCATTGCATGAATAGTAAAGAAATTGCAAAACTGCTCTACAATGTTTAACAGCACATTCCTTCAAACATCAATTCTGCTTCATCGCCGTACTTGGCAACAAATGTCCCATGTACAGTGAAGTTTATGACTTAGTAAAATTACGCCATACTGATGGAATGTTGAAAAAATGTAACATAAGTTTCTCACAGTGGAGAATACTGAATTTTGACAATGCACACATACTTGCAATGCTTACTTGCAAGACTATATCTTAATACTATATCCTGGAACATGTCTTATATATAAAAACACTTTTTCAGATGTTGAAACCCAAACACACACAGATACAGCCNCATTGATAATCGGTAAAACTATAAAAGTTTTGTTTGCAGTGTCATAATGAAATCTGTATATGGTTTTCTTACAGAACACAGTCATTGTGCAAGGAAAGAAATCCTTTTCCAAGAAGGTAAAATCTGTAATGATTTTTCTGAATGTAGTGAAACATATATTTTGTTTGTTCTCATGTACAGCTGGGCAATTACAGCATTGCATGAATAGTAAAGAAATTGCAAAACTGCTCTACAATGTTTAACAGCACATTCCTTCAAACATCAATTCTGCTTCATCGCCGTACTTGGCAACAAATGTCCCATGTACAGTGAAGTTTATGACTTAGTAAAATTACGCCATACTGATGGAATGTTGAAAAAATGTAACATAAGTTTCTCACAGTGGAGAATACTGAATTTTGACAATGCACACATACTTGCAATGCTTACTTGCAAGACTATATCTTAATACTATATCCTGGAACATGTCTTATATATAAAAACACTTTTTCAGATGTTGAAACCCAAACACACACAGATACAGCCTGCAAAGCAACATCTCCCATAAAAGGTGACAATATTAAAAAAATATATGAAATCTTAATAATATTGTTCATAATTTGAAAAGGCAAAAATGATGAAAGATCAACACTGTCAAATGTTAATGAATAGTTTGTATGAAAGTGTTAGTGTGAACTCTTTTCAATTGCCACCTGTTTGCAATGAGTACATTTTTTACAAATTATTATCATCCAAAGTAAATAAAATGGATAACATCTCTCTCTAAATTATAAAAATTTGTTCTTACCATGTAGAGCTTGCATTGGAAACTTGGACAGCAGTAAGAGCAACGTCAGATGCTTTTACTGAAATGGTACAAAAACAGCTTTCAGGTAAGTCTCCATGGTTTTTTCTGATCTGAAGTTATAACTTGAAATCAAGTGTGCTGTAACACGCGACAATTGTAACACATGGTTGGGGCAATTGTAACTTATCTTTAAAACAATGAAACCTAAAACCAGGTAGCAGATCATTCATTGCTTCAGAAAAGGCAAACTACTGTAAAAAGTAGATATGGTCTTTGCTTCTTTGCAAAGTTTGATGCAAGCGATTATGAACAGAATTGGATGAACATTCATGTTTCTTAAGTAATATGTAGAGGATTGAAATGACCATATCCTTTGCAAAAGATAGAGTCTTTGCTTGTTCTTGCTAGGGCGTGAGTGTTACAATTGCCCTGTGTTACAATTTTCCCCAGTCTCCCCTACATACATCATTAAAAGCTGTTAAAAATTTTTTTAACCAAGAATCCTTAGCAGTTTTTCAAGAATTCTTAAGAATCCTAAGGCAAGAAAAAATACAGCATTCTGGTTGTTGTAGTGGTCAATACAAAATTTTGACAATGCACACACAAAGGACTTGCAATGCTTACTTGCAAGAGCATATCCTGGAATATGTCTAATATATAATAACATTTTTCAGATGTCGAAACCCAAACAGATGCAAATACAGCCTGCAAAGCAACATCTCCCATAAAAGGTGACAACATTTATAAAAAATAATATGCAAATCTTAATAATATTGTTCACAATTTGAAAAGGAAAAAATTGTGTGACAGAATAACACTGCTAGATGATAATGAATAGTTTGTATCAATGTGATAGTATGCGCTGTTTTGATAAATACAGCCTATGATTTGCAATTACATCTTACAAAAAATCGTCAACAAAATTATAAAATCCCATATCAACTACAATGTCTCCCAACAGTCCTTGGAACACTTAGGCGATTTCTTGATAATGACACACTTTTCAAAATTCTATCCATAGCGATCAGTAATGAAGCACCCCCTCCCCCCAAATGATGTTGATATGGCAGGCTATTGTCCTAGCATTCCATCACAGTCGGGAGTCGTCCTGTCATTCTCACTTTATGATCACAGAACATGTTCTAAGAGGGAGAAAGGGAAATCACAAAATAAGGCAAAATTAGCTACTTAGCTAATTGCAAGAAATAAAAGGTATTCCAACCTGAAGGTGTTACAAGACTTTTTGGAGGCATTGTAGTTACTTTGATTGTGATTGACATCTGAATGAAACCAGCTATTAAACAAACTTGTTTAAAAATGAACCTATGGTTTGAAATTTAATGAATGCAGTCTTTTCTCTTACTTATTTGTCAATGAAACTATCTCAGTACAAAATCCTGGTGGTAATAAACTATGAGCTCCATAAGAGCTTAATTTATGCTTCCTTTTGTCTTTCTTTGCTTAATCAAGAGTAACTTAGTAACTTTACTTTATAGCTCCATGTCAGGGTACATCAACTGAAACAGCAGATAATGAGAAAGTACCTTTGTACAATGATCAAGTGACAGCAGCATGTTAGTATCTTCAAATTGATTATCAGAATTCTGGATTCAGCTCTCGTTTTCTCAGCTTCCTGGATTCAGCTCTCATTACAGACCAAGAAAGCATATCCATCAATACCCATCATTGTTTAACCTGCTATAGTTTACTGTATCTCCAACAACACCAACATGACCTCTGACATGCTGCAGGATTCCAACGCATAGCAAAGTTTCTTCAATGCCCACAAAGAAACATGTAGATTAGCTTATAGCTTGGTTGAGTAACAATGAAAATTTTGTTTCATGAATTATCTTATTCTTTGCTAATTGTAAACTGTAATTTCTTTATATAGCTTTGGTTGCAACTGAAACACACCCAAAGAACCTACAGAAGGCACACAAAAAAGAACTAAAGAAAGCACAAAAGAAAGCACCAAAAGAATCTTCAAAATCAGCACAGGAATCAGCAAAACCAAGCGATATATGCCCTAGCTGCAAAAAAACTTATGAAGCTGGGCATATGGTCATGTGTGATTCATGCAACCAATGGTGGCACATAAGTTGCTGTGAGATAAAAGGAGGGACCAGGGGAGCAAAACGACTCAAGACTTTTTTTTGTAAACGATGCAAACAATAAACAAACAATTAGTTTCGTTCTTTCAAAGTTATACAGCACTCGCATTGAACATGTTAACATTTGTTTTCCTGCCTAAGAGTTCTTAACAGTTGCTGAGAAAATGCATTAAGTTCTTAACCCTATCTGACCTGGGGGGAGGGCGGATTCCGCCCCCCCTAGTATATTTTTGTTTCTGCTATGTTCGATATATGTAGCAGGCTGCTGAGATTTAGTAAGTTTAACATTGTATCATAGAGCAATGAAATTGCAACAATTTTGACATTCTATATTTAGCACTGTCTCCATGGTTACCAAGTTGTCATCTGGCATTCTGTCAAAATTAACTTTATNGGTTGCAACTGAAACACACCCAAAGAACCTACAGAAGGCACACAAAAAAGAACTAAAGAAAGCACAAAAGAAAGCACCAAAAGAATCTTCAAAATCAGCACAGGAATCAGCAAAACCAAGCGATATATGCCCTAGCTGCAAAAAAACTTATGAAGCTGGGCATATGGTCATGTGTGATTCATGCAACCAATGGTGGCACATAAGTTGCTGTGAGATAAAAGGAGGGACCAGGGGAGCAAAACGACTCAAGACTTTTTTTTGTAAACGATGCAAACAATAAACAAACAATTAGTTTCGTTCTTTCAAAGTTATACAGCACACGCATTGAACATGTTAACATTTGTTTTCCTGCCTAAGAGTTCTTAACAGTTGCTGAGAAAATGCATTAAGTTCTTAAGAATTCTTGTTCTAAATATTTTACAGTTTTTCATACACACTCAAGTATTCGTACCAGGATATCAAATGAAGATTTCTTGAAAATACTTAAAGAGAATCAATGGATATAAAAGCCCCACGCTGATTTTAGCCTGATTTTAGCTGATATTACAATTTTTTCTGGCTCAAAGCCATTCTGGAGAGAAGTTATTGAATTTTAAAGCTTACCAATCGTATTGTTGTTGTTGTTGTTTATTAGTTGTTTGTTGCGCAATAGGAGTAATAGGTACTGTCGGAAGATTTATAGGCTACTAAATTTGACGTCACGCAATAATTTTTGTTCTTCTAAACTATTTCAATATTTGGTGGATTCAGTACATAAAGTTAGACCAAAAACAGAAGTTTGAAGTTTTATAGCTGGGCAAATATTCAACACAATCACATGCAAGCGTGCTGTCACTGAGTCACTGAACACAACAACATCACTAACTAGCATCAACATGATATAATGTTGGTTGTGGTTAAGTTAAGAACCTAAAAAATGAGTATCTTACTAAATGTGAACAGGAGAATCCAAATATTCAGTCAGTCAATTTTTTCAATTTTGTACATTTTATTTTCACAAGTCAAAATCTCCTGACAGAACCTATCAGTCAATATATGATGTAAACTAGCAATAACAATAGTCAGAGAGTGCTGCGTACAGGGTTTACTCACAAAAATGTTCGTCAAAATGTTTAAGATTGTGGTCAATAGCAGCAACTTGTGAAGGCAATGTCCGCATGTAAGAATCCTTTAAAGTCCTGAAATAATGAAACTCCAAAAATAGATATAGTTGCATGACAAATTGGTTGGTATATTGCCATTTGATTAAGTCAATTGACCATGTCTATATTGCGGTATTTGATATGCAACAATAAGATGTTTATATCATACTTTCAATACTGCGCGTGCGCTAATTTCTGTGTTCACCCGCAGTGATGTCATATGACAGCCACAACAAGGTCTGCAAAAATTGTTGAAAACACACACACAGAGTCCAAATCGCTAGCATTGAACAAGAATATTATGCTGCTTCGCAGCAATAATGTTATTATACCATGTTTTCTTAAGTTAAAGTATCGTTGCCTAGCTAGTTAATTCACTCCTAACTTGTGTTAATATAACAAACCTTGCAAAGCTTACCTTCTTCTCTTTATGAGTTCTCTCTGATCTCAGTTGATCAGTTGGTCATTGATCTCCACAACAACAACAACTGCATGCTCCACTAAGATTTTTTTTTTTTTTTTCTATAACAACAAAACCTAATTCTAAATAAAAAGAAGTACTATTTACATGAGCCATTCATGGCGGGGAAAGACACAAAGTCATCTGGTCCCCACCATGGATGACACTTACAATTCAACTGTTAATTTCATAAACAAAAACAAATGAAAACAGAAACAAAACCAAAAGAAAAATAGCAACACAGCAACAATACAACACAGATAAACATGACAGACAAAAGCCGAAAAAAAGAATGCTACACAGGGTGAATATTAGCATGCTGAGAATTTTAATGGAGCCGCTTAGTTTTCTCGATGAACAAAATTGTAGCTTCCAAAATCATTCTGTTTGAGACAATGTTTAATTTCTCATCGCCAAACAACAAGAGGTTACCAAGTGCCTCATTATCCAAAACTGAAACGTCCAATAGCGGGATGTCTCCAAGCTGACCAAAGAGGTCTCTACGAGCATTTTCAAAAAGAGGGCAGTGCAGGATGTAATGTTCATTATCCTCGTTTCCAACACCGCACATACACAAGGGACTTAAACAATCAAAGTTATGCCTAAATCGATGCTCATTTAGGGGACTAAATCCAA
>REGM01000219.1:105382-118019 GCA_004194415.1 Aurelia aurita | reverse complement strand
GTATTGAGGGTATTGAAGGTATTGAGGGTATTGAGAGTATTGAGGGTATTGAGAGTATTGAAGGTATTGAGGGTATTGAAGGTATTGAGGGTATTGAGGGTATTGAAGGTATTGAGGGTATTAAGAGTAGTGAGGGTAGTGAGGTTATTGAAGGTATTGAGAGTACTGAAGGTATTGAGGGTATTGAAGGTATTGAGAGTAGTGAGGGTATTGAAGGTATTGAGAGTAGTGAGAGTAGTGAGGGTAGTAAAAAGATGAGTTGTTTAGTCTTTTCTATACAGATAATGGGTCTACTTGATAGAAATAGGTATACTGATAGAATATGCATATGCCTTTGCACTTTAGCTTTCATGCTTATGAATTCTTAAGAATTCTTGATTTTTGAGAACATTTTTATTTGCTTTAGAGGGATTAAAAACTGTTACTCATATAACCTCTCAAGAATTCTTATCAGAATGTGAAAGATCTTTGAAACTTCCTAATATATCTTTGCAAATTCTTAATATTTAAGAATTCTTGAGTTGTTATTATTTCTAAAAGGCATGTCTGTATAGATCGAAGGAGTTCACTAAATCAGGTGAGTTCATAGAAAGGCAGTGTTGGGCATAAGTTGAATACTCATGAAACAAACAAATCTAAGACAACTACAAAATGCTACAAAGTGCTACAAGTTTATCAACTAATTATAAACAGCAATTATTATATTATTATATAATGTGTTTATAATCATCTGAACCCTTAAAGGTGAACCACCAAAGGGGAGAGGAGGGTGGGGAATATGAGTTATAAAATGAAATTAGGCCATGAAAATTGCAAGTGAACACCTAGGAGATTTCACATGCTTTATAGGGAAATAGCAACTACCCCAAATATGGAAAAGGGAAGAACACCTAGAGGACAGGCATCATCATATGATACCTGACTCATACCGAAACCTGGAAGCAAAGAATGTCTAACGTCAAAGGAAGGCCATGGGAAGTAACTGCTAGGGAAGTAACTGCTAGGGGGGTTGTCAAATTATTACGACCTTTTGGATATACCAATCTTCCAAACAACGTTTTAATGCAGATTTTATTGTATGGTGACAAAGAACTTCCCAATCAAGTTAATGGAAATATACTACTGTTAACTCTACGGTTCATCCAAAAAACTGGTCGGTTTGATTAGGAAATGTTAAACTCCGTTAGCCACACAACCACCATGTCCCCTTTTAGTTAATATTCCTTTTGTGAATACTGTAATTCCCGTCGTGTAGTTTAAAGTCTGCCTCAAATTAGATGTCACATGAGATCTGTGATAACGGAATAAACCATGCAAACACTTAAATTGTCCCATTCACGGACATTTTCACGTGACATCTAATTCGAGCAAGACGTTGGTAGTTTTTTTTTCTTCTGTTTTTTCTTTTTTCACCTCTATGTAATAGTCACGGGGTAGACACAGTCTATTGCTCCCCGGGGTATCGTTCTAGTAGTATCGTATAGTATTTTGTAAGTAATGTAGTTAGTAATATTTTTTGTAAATTTTTAATTGATTATATATAAATAAAAAAAAGTAACTGCTAACATAATACGTCCACCTAACATGAATTGTTTTCACATGCAGCATGCTACTTCATCTTCCTCTTCCTCATTGCAGACATCCTAGGCCTGAGGACATTTTGCTGCCTTCTTGTGCAGTCAGTGCAGAACCTTGAATGTAAAATTGATTTGCTTTATGATTGTCAAGAAAGGTTTTGCTGAATTTAAGAATTAAAAGAATCTTGAATTTATCATTCTTTTGTAAAAGCTAGTTTGGGAGTACGCCAATATACACATTTGAAATTAGGGTAGGGTTAACATTGAAGTATATTAGGCTTGGTGGGGTTAGGGGGAGGGTTAGGGTTAGATTCAGCGTTGGGTTTGGTTAAGGGTCGGGTTATGGATTTCAAGATTAGATATATTGGTGCATTACCGCTAGTTTCACAAGTGGCTATAGTGGGATATGTTGTCCTTCAAATTAACTAAGGGATGCATCACCAGCATTTAAACAGAAGCTAGATTTCTCTGTAAGATCAATTAACTGAAAAGTGAATAAATAATAAAGTTAAATTGCTATAAATAATAGAATCCTTACCAGATCTCCTCATCTGGGGGTAATTTCTTCATCTTGATGCACTTTATGTGATACCACCCATTGCCTGGACACTGGTGGAAATAGATGAATTATATCATTATATTTTATCACATCATATTGAATATGAATTTTCACTTTAATAGCAAATATCGTACATTGGAAATGAACACTTGTTTTAGCTGGTAGGATATCCAATGAAGATCCAATCTGCTGAGATTTGGCTGTAATTAGTTGCTTGTTTCTCCCACCTGACTTGGTGCCGGAGATTCATTATTTGCAGTTTTAGAGTGCTACAACAAGATCTTCAGAATGATGTATAGTCAGCAATCCTATTTCGAACTTCTGACATATGAATATTGCGCTGCAATTGTATATAGAAAGTTTGATGCAGCAATGAAATATTTTACAAATTTCGAGCTGTAATGAATAGTATGAACATACATGCTTTTCGTCACCAGAGCAGAGAATCATTTTTGACCCCACACCATTAGGATCCTAGAATGAATGGTCAATTATTGTGAGGCATATTAGTAGGTTTAAATTTATAACTTAAAACGCAAGTATTTTATGTTGATCGACCTTTTCAAATCAAATTGAAACCTTGGTTTTTCTTACAATCACATTGCTTCAGTAAGCAGAATAGATCTGATAGAATATCCTTTCTACAGATACCTTCAGTGCATATGACTTGCTGAAAATTTATTTTTAAAATGCAATATTATATTTCGATGTATTATTAAAGATTAGTTGCTCAATAATACCTTTTTGCAATAACAGAATTCTTTTTGACTTCCTGGGCTATTATCTGTCAAAACAGTAAAATCAGAGTCAAATAATATTTGCATAACATAATATAATACTGCAAAATAGTTAATGATGACCAATAAACACATGTAAGATGTTTTTGTCATGCACCCAGGCATTTCCGTTGGATTTTCCAGGTTTTAATCAGCAAGATCCACGTCCCTCCATATTCAGATCTGTTTACTTTAAATAACCGATTTTATCCCCAAACAAACACAACAGTTTTGGAAATGCAAAAATCAACTTTTTGGGATTGCAACGGTAAAATTACAGTACGTGGCACAATGGTAGCCCCAACTGAAATGTGATGCTTGATCCATTTTGGCCCCCCTCCCACCCCCCCCCCCCTGGAACGATATTTACTCAATCGCCATTTTTGCAATTTCATGCCATCGATAGAGTGGATTTCCGCTGATCGAAAGAACAAGCAGTGTCCTTTGATTTAAAGAAAAACCGTCGATCTGAGGAAAATCTGCATATCGAAGGACACGGCCCAATGCTGTCAGTGGTCTGCAAACACATTAACATCTAAATGTAGAAGCTTGAAGTCTTATTTGCTCATTAGGCAAAGCAGAACTTTTATTACCTTTGGTTTTCTTGAATGGCTGGGTTGGTTTTTTTCTGCATGACTGCTCTTTGTCGATGGCCTCGTTATCTCCTGCACCATCACCTGATAAGAAATTTTGTTGTAGTGATGGGGATGTGATGGTCAAAATTACTTGAAAAAAAGCTTTTGAAGATCATAGAGTGTCCTATTTACGGTAAGCCAAAACATAATTCATTAACAAAGACAGTTTACCCGTGATGTTCGTGGTTTCCTGCTCTGGCTCTTTCCTGAACGAGGGCTCTTCGTCGACTCCTGGAGAGGAAAATAGAACATCTGGGGATTTTAATTTGAATAGATTTTGAAAGCATTTAAAAACGAATAACGAAAGAGTCAAGCCAACATAATTCGCCGTAAAGCTACAATTAACTATGACAGTTATTTAATTATATGTACCTTTAATCTCCATTTGCTCATTTGCAGGTTTAGGTCGGCAAGAAGGCTCTTCCTCATCTCCATCGCTATCACTCGCTTCAGCTGATGAGAAATTGTAGATAAAAATTTAACGCCATGTTTACGAATATGCTACACACCAGCAAGGCTAAAGAAATTTTGGGATATGCTATCCAATTTTTAATGAATAGATTTGATAAATCTGCAGCATTTATTTGAAAACATAAAATCTTATTCAACAAATTAGGTCGAATTAGCAGAAAAATGGCTAGATTGGTGTCACTTACAGTAGCATGTAGCATTGGAAATTCATTTTTACTGTTTCAAATAATGTCAGCAATACGCATACATGCATGGTAACAAGATACAGCTGTGACAAAAAAGGGATTATGCAATCAGGTTCCTGAGTACTTTGACGATGCTGCTTTTATACACATAAATTATCACTGTTAACAATAATGTTGGAATGAATCTGGTGTTACTTCAAACGGTTACCTGTTGTCAAAATCCCATAGGCTCCATCAGCAAAAAGATTCCTGCGTGGTTCCCGTTCATGGTCAAGCTCTGGGTTTGTCTCCGTTTCATTTGCAACAACATCTTGTGCAGCTTGTTGCCGTTGCCACTGTGCCCCCTGCAAAAATAAATCAGTTGAACCACTGAGCTTTCAAAGTTTACATTTTGCATTTCATTCTGGTGTCTGCAAGTTGATTGGAATAGGGATAGATGAAGAAATGAAATTGTGCCGACAAGACCTTATTCTTGAGATTCACTTCAACCTTATTGTGAGCAAGACCTTATTTTTGATATTCAAGAATATATTCGATTTCATAATGGCAGTAGATATATTCCTACAGTGAAGTGCTGTTTGTTGGATTCTTGGAAGTGACCATTCATCTATCATCGTTGAAAGGGATATTTTTAGATTCCTTCAAACAATAGGTATCCAGATGCGTCACACCCTTTGTTCTCTTCTGCTTGGAAATAAATTTGCAACAGTACTTACCATTTCAAAAGCCTGCCGTCTTCTTGGCGTAAATGAGTCGAACCTTGCTTTCGAAGATGGTGTCAGCGATTCCTTTGAAAGGAATAAACAAGGTGGTGAAATACAATCACTGCTAGCGTGGATATGATTTTTATTAACTGTGATAACTTTCGATGACATTAGAAAGTATAAAATTCAAGACTTCATAAAAACGCCAGCTTTTTTTCAGAAATTGTAACTTAAAATCTCATCATATTTTAGAAGTAATGGATCCTTTTGCGTGTTTAATGTTTTTCAGCCGATGCGACTGCGACTAATGCGTCAGTTACCGAAATTTACAATGTTGCACTAGATATTCAAATAGCCATGTTCCTTGTTGAACCACAGTCTATCGCGCACGATTACGTACCGATACTTCGTCGGTTTCAGAGTCACCCTGTAGGTTTTCAGGATCAAGCTGTGAAACGATAGCCCTTTCCACCCGGCGCAGCTGTGCTTCCAGATCTTCTTGCAGTTCGCTTGCTGCATCCGCCAACTGTGGCTGGTCTCCCCCGTCAATCCCTAAAGAAAGCAAAAACAAAAAATCATAAAAAACAGCAACCATATCCTGATAAGTGTACTTAGAAACTGTTTAAAATAGTAACATTTATATAGATGTGATACTTTTGCGATAACTGACGTAGACCTGATAAGTTTATATTATCAATAAATTTCATACAAATGCAAGAAAATTTTAATGATCGTATTTGACCCATAACATCGGGGTCCAAATGACTGAATATATTTGTGGGTACGTCTGAATGAATGCATGTTGTTTGTGGGTACACCTTTATAGCATGGGATGGCAATATTATTAATGCATACCATATTGCAACCACTGCACAAGGGTTCCGGAGAAAGCATCCATTGGTATTTTGTGTGCTAGGAAGAAATGAATCGAAATAAGGTATACTTAAAGTAAGATTTCGTTATTAAGCCAATAGCATCTTTCACGTTATTATTGTGTTTTCCACTAGCGAAAGTTAACTGGTAACGCAGCAGTATTATAATCACTAAAGCAAAATTATACAACTTACAACTTTTATGGTAAATTGGCCTACAAACCTTTAGCGCTTTTCTGGTTTTCTTTCTTATTAAATTGGAGCATGGTACATTCCACACCCTCTTTTAAAAACATAACAGGCACAGAGTGTGCATTTTGTGCAAGTTTGTGAAGCTCAACTTTAATTTCCTGGAAGGTAGAAATAAGTGTAAGTTATTGTCATTGGCTTATAAGCTTCAAACTTAAAGTGTAAAACATATTTCTGTAGTAAGCGAGTGTTAATTGCTAAAATCAGTTACATCAGCTGTAAAACCCACGTAATGAAATTATTTTTAACAGTTCCCTTGGAAATTCTACCTCAGATGTGAAGTGTATTGTATCCGTTTTAAAGCATTTGAACAATTTCCAAAAATTCCTATAAAATTAGAACTGTATACCAAAATCCAACCTTAACGATTTTCATCAAAGAAAGTGAGAAGCACTAGAAACCAGTTTTTGGGAAAGAAAGATAAGCCAGATGCAGTCAATAAGTAACTAAATTTTGATATTATATGACATNATAAGCTTCAAACTTAAAGTGTAAAACATATTTCTGTAGTAAGCGAGTGTTAATTGCTAAAATCAGTTACATCAGCTGTAAAACCCACGTAATGAAATTATTTTTAACAGTTCCCTTGGAAATTCTACCTCAGATGTGAAGTGTATTGTATCCGTTTTAAAGCATTTGAACAATTTCCAAAAATTCCTATAAAATTAGAACTGTATACCAAAATCCAACCTTAACGATTTTCATCAAAGAAAGTGAGAAGCACTAGAAACCAGTTTTTGGGAAAGAAAGATAAGCCAGATGCAGTCAATAAGTAACTAAATTTTGATATTATATGACATTTCTATGCTCTGTTATATAGAATTAACGAAGATGTTTTTATTGATATTTTCGCATTATTGCATTAAAAAGAAGTAACCTAACCTTTTCTGCGATGTCCGGAAACTCGTCATTCAACGTGGTTGATTTGATCGCCAATGCGCTGACCAAGCCATTGTCTCTCCGAACACTGACAAACCAGTTTAGCCAAGTGAGTATCTGTAGAGTTAAAAATTGTAATGCTTGATTAGTTGCTTGAATGATTTAACAGTTACATTTACTACACGGTAGCCTATTCATAACCCCCGTACAGAGTCGACATGGTCGACATACATAAACACTAATTTAAAAAAAAAATTGAAAGATAGTACGTGTTAAATTATGATATTTTTTTGGTAGGAAATTTACACATAACTTCATAGAGCCATGAAATGCATTTTTAAAATGGGCATCAAAAGGAATCTAAACGGTGAAATAGGGCATATGCCATATCGATATTTAGTTTTTAAGACGTCAGCAGTGAGGATGAAATCAGATGGCGTTTTGAAAGTTGAAGGTCCAATCAGATGGGGTATTGATCAATTCTATTTTTAACTAGTGTGCCTTGTGAGTGTCGATTCCGTTTTAATCTATATTTGCAATGTCTCACCTTTGAATCCCCCCTCTGAAGTTTTTCTACAATGCCATTCTCCAATCTCTTTACAGAAGGGGCATTTTTCCCAGAAAGAGGCTGAAATCTTTTCATGCAGTTCTTTACTGACTGCACCAAGTCGTCACCTCTATCAAGACTTCGAAAATACTGTGAAGAGAAGAAGTAAACTTAAAGTTGATTCAACTAGTTAAAGCCAATCCTTTCATGCAAGGAATTGTTGATGAAAACGCTTTTCACAGATATTTCACAGATATCTCATTTCAAATAATTTGCTTTGTTTTTTAGCTCGTAATTTGTTCTTTCAGTTTGAAGAAAATGAGTAGAATGGGTACCAGCCATTTGTTTTCCTTATTTCACCTTCAATCCTTTACTTTCTTCGCATCTGTTATCCTTACTTTCTTTTTGTGCAATTCATTCTCCGCCGGATGCGAGTACAAAGTAAAGGGCGGAAGGAAGGTGAAAAAAGGACAACAACTGGCAGGTACCCAGCCTAGAAAGTGAGCAGCCACAAGCTGAGATTTGTTTTGAGTTACAGGGCTTCTGATATTGAATGTGAAAGGGTAGGTAAATGCTCGGTGGGTCACTTCCATACATACTGGTACGGGGTGTGCCATTTTTTGGGGTGCCTTTTTTCAGGCAGAAAATAAATTTTAGGATGTCATTTTTGGTAAGATCATGAGAAACCATAAATTGTGGGGTATAATTTTTGGTATGACCATAACTTGTAGGGTATCATGTTCAAAAATAATTCTTTGGGGTAAACTTTTGATTTTTGACCCATAATATGAAATTTTAGGGTATGCATTTTGCATTTCCTGTAAATTTTGGTGTATTGTTTTTGGAAAATCTATAAAGTTTAGGGTGTTGTTTTACATGTTAGATATGTGAGAAATGACAGAGATATTACCATATGCTTTGTGTAGAGAACAGTTGCCAACTGTGCGTACCACCGATGATGTTTGTTGGCTATGCACTTTTTGAGCACTTCTTCAATTTCTGTGCAATTTCCTTCTTCAGTAGAAGCCCACTTTCTTCCAAATTTTATGGCCCAAGCCGTAAGGAAACCCTGTTGATGAAATATTACATCTTTAGCAGTTGTTTAGCATCCATATGGTAGTTTTCCATATAGTAAGTACCAGCTTACATCCAATACTTAAATAGGGCTTCGGTAACTAATGGCTATTCATATTGCATCATTGCTTTGAACTGGGTGCTCGATACTTACCGGATACTTACTGAGCACTTAAAGCCCGCAAACGCAAAGATATGTGTGCTAGAAACTCTAACAAATAATATGTGCACGTTAAGTCCTGTAGGAAGTTCCATGTAAAACTTCTAGCATCTTGTACTAGACATTGTTTATGCCAAATTTCACTTTTGACTTCACTTGTCATAGTGAAAGTTTCTGTAATAGGACAAGGGGGAACCCAGGGCGAAGATGTTAGTATAATTTCTTTTTGTAATTTATAGAACAGTTTTGCATGCACATATCTCCAAGGTCCTTACAAGGTATTTAAATCATAAATCGTACACTTACACAGTATTCTTTGGCCACTTCTCGAAACTCCATGATTGCTGCCGTGTTGTTGGGGAAATTCTGGTCTTTGATATATTCCAGCGCAAGTATTCTTCCTCGTATTCTATATAATTAAAGGCGTGAAAATGAATATTAGAATCAAAGACAAAAAGAAAAGGTAATGGTATACCTTGGAATATCATTACCTTTCTATTTTAGCAATTGAAAAGAACGTACGCTTAGAGGTAGGCTTATCAAGTGGTGGCAATACAGAACGATGTATCCATAGTAGGAGCAATACAATGTTGGGCAAATTTGTGTTATGCTCGTTTCTTAAGTTCTTTGCAGTGATATGTATTTAACAGAAAAATATCTGCTAAACATACCTGTGTGTTTCAGTGTCATTTGTTGATAACGTCATTCCACATGACTTTGGGGAAACCATTCCTTGGCTTAAGGAGCCTTGTGGCAGACCCTCATAGAAATGGAGCAAGAATTCGTCAATTGATTTCATTGACTTGATGTCGTTGATATGAATCAAGAATTTGGTCATCGTAGAGAGCTTGTTAAGCATTTTCCTGAGAGAAAAATTGAGAATCAACGTCATTTTCTGCATTCCCATTTCAAGGTTTTCATTCGCTGTAAAGTTTCCTAATAACTGAAGCAAATAATATTGAGTATCGCTGTGATGAAACTTAAGAAGGTGACATTTCCAAATTATCACTTACACATGCGAGGTAAGGTTGGTTCGATAGGGTTCGATATTAACCCAGGTGTGGGGCCAGAGGTAGTCGTGCACCTGACCGAGCTGTGCAGATATTCTAAACTTCCAATTATGNTCCAGCGCAAGTATTCTTCCTCGTATTCTATATAATTAAAGGCGTGAAAATGAATATTAGAATCAAAGACAAAAAGAAAAGGTAATGGTATACCTTGGAATATCATTACCTTTCTATTTTAGCAATTGAAAAGAACGTACGCTTAGAGGTAGGCTTATCAAGTGGTGGCAATACAGAACGATGTATCCATAGTAGGAGCAATACAATGTTGGGCAAATTTGTGTTATGCTCGTTTCTTAAGTTCTTTGCAGTGATATGTATTTAACAGAAAAATATCTGCTAAACATACCTGTGTGTTTCAGTGTCATTTGTTGATAACGTCATTCCACATGACTTTGGGGAAACCATTCCTTGGCTTAAGGAGCCTTGTGGCAGACCCTCATAGAAATGGAGCAAGAATTCGTCAATTGATTTCATTGACTTGATGTCGTTGATATGAATCAAGAATTTGGTCATCGTAGAGAGCTTGTTAAGCATTTTCCTGAGAGAAAAATTGAGAATCGACGTCATTTTCTGCATTCCCATTTCAAGGTTTTCATTCGCTGTAAAGTTTCCTAATAACTGAAGCAAATAATATTGAGTATCGCTGTGATGAAACTTAAGAAGGTGACATTTCCAAATTATCACTTACACATGCGAGGTAAGGTTGGTTCGATAGGGTTCGATATTAACCCAGGTGTGGGGCCAGAGGTAGTCGTGCACCTGACCGAGCTGTGCAGATATTCTAAACTTCCAAATTATGAAAATTATGCTAGAGTATCAAATGACATATTTAAATTAAAACCATATTGAAAATTTCAACAGACTCTCATAGAGGCTAAGCTAGGTAGGGTTTAAAGCCTGCTTTCATAGCGTCTGCTATGGTAAAAGCCATAAATTCAATGTTTTTCAAGTTTGAAATGTTTCTGCTTGCAGTGCAGACAACGTATCCCGTGAGCAGCGCCTTATGCACTTTTCTGCTTGCAGTGCAGACAACGTATCCCGTGAGCAGCGCCTTTTCTTTGCAATGCAACAAAAAGTACTCCAACACGTTCCACAAAGAAATGCAAATGTACTCACAATGTCGTTCCAACCGAATGCGGGCAACCACCAGTCACGAAAAGTAGATGTTCTCGTTTATCGGCTCCCTGTGCATAATTGAGAATCTCCTGGCTTACTGTCTTGCCAACGTTCATGTCTTCACCATGGAGAAGTACAACGTTGCTCTCTCCTAAAATTTTGAATAAGAGATTATATAAAAAATCTCAGCGAAATTCTTGTATGATAGTGATCATTTTTTAGATGTATCAAATTTGTTCTATTTGCTTTCGAGGAGAGTCTGTTGGAGTGTAGGTATTGACCGATCCATGGGGAGTGGTTGTGGGGACAAGCCCCCAATAGGCCCCCATACGTTTTCGTAAGATCTGCTGAGAAAGTGTCAAGGGGAGGGGGGGTTAGGAACAACTGTTTTTGATTTTGACATAAATGCATTTCCTGAGGTGGACAGGGGATTTCCTGAGGCACTTTCCAGCATTTTCCTATTGCTGTTTTTCTCCTGTGTATCTCGCGGTTGGTGCCGCTACAGATTGTAGGAACTCTTCGATAATTTGATACATTTAAAGTTCTTTTCAAGTTATAGCCACACCCTACAACATTGCCCTTCAGAAAACAACTATCGTCAGCACGCTTCAGTAAAGAGGTTTTGAAGAAAAATACTGAAGTAATGTTACTTTACTTTTTGGCTCAGAATAATAAATCACGACAAACCATTTTGTTGTCTGCTACGGCTTGCAAAACTTGTACGAAGTATCCTCCCCAAGGCAAAGGCAGCTGCCATTCGCAGAGATTCACAGTTGACCGTGAATAGTGCTGTGCTGTCTGCAAACCTAGATGAGAAGACTTCATACGTATATGACTCTGTCTTATTGAAGATTTTGAACATTGGCAATAGCCAATAGCAATCGAATTCTCACGATACGATGTAAAATAAATGTAAATAATAATTCATAACTGTAGTCATCCCTTGGCAAATATAATTTCGTTGCCTAAAGATGAAAGGAAAGGTTAATTTTATATAAACATTCAATAACGTTTGAAAAGAAGTTGCTCAAAGCAGTCGAAGAGACAATTGCTACAATAGATAAAACCTCGGTGTTGATAAAACCTCATGTTCTCAAGTTGATAAAACCCCTTTGAAATGTGTGAAGATTTTGGGACTGACAATGTGTAATTCCTTGAATTTTGTTTGTTTTCATTTTACACAGCTACCAAATTTTTTGATGGTTTATAGTATCCAACCTCCCTTGAAAATTGATCCCCAATGTGTAAAGCAGATATTATCCTTTACCTTTGATTTATTTGGATGCAGACGTTTTGGCTTTGGAGGAGAGTTTTATTTAAGTCCAAGGTTGCTCTTGCTCTTTTATCTCTTGGCAAATGGTTTTCTGCCTCTTCCTCAAGAAGCAAAAAGTAGCGTTGCTCATCATGATCGAGGATGCACTTTCCAGAGATGTGCACCTGCAAAACACATGTTAAAGCAAAATTTTCAAGCATCAGCAATCATTCGTGGATACTAATTTGTGAAAACATTTGTCGGCATTTGATGCTGATCGTAACCATTTGCAATGCAATAAAGTCTGTATGAGCAATATTTCGTGGCCAGTACATGACCACTCTATAAACTTTGCAAGCAAAACTGAACCATTTAACTAGCATTGCTTGTAAATTACAGCTTCTTATTCTTGTCATCATATAGTAAGGCAAATGAATCAAACATTTCGTAGTTCGCAACGACGTATCAAAGGAGCTGCCAAACATTTTTACCGACATTTCCAAATTTTTGGCTT
>REGM01000219.1:49025-105368 GCA_004194415.1 Aurelia aurita | reverse complement strand
TGAAGACCAAGAGTAAATATTCGGATGTTTGACATTTCTTTTAAATCTTTGCTGCGTCGGTAAGCATTCCTAAATCGAGTTCTAAACTGGGCAAAAATTTCATCATGACCACATCAATTTTTTGTCCATGGATTGAAGAAATAAGCCAAAGAGCTTTTTTTTAATAATTGTGATTTCAGCTTTGTCTTGTCTTTGAGAAGACAAATGCCACTACTGACAATGCAACAAGTTTTTGCGGCACATGTTGCCGAATGATCGTAGTGTTGAGAAATTAATGAACATCTTACCGATCTCGGTTTTACTGTCTTGTCAGGAATTTCAAAGCAGCCATCGTAAGCTCCCCATATTTCTTTCGTAAGTTCAGGCTCCCTGTTATTTAAATGTCGCACAAATGTACACGCTGTGTCACAAACCAGTGTGATTGGTGGATGTCGTAAAGAGAGGTACAAGTCGGCTGCATCTCTCACAGATTCCATAAGAATCAAGAATTTCGATGCAACGGTGCACTGCAAAGTATAAATAAATTTCAGCTCATGAATCAACGGTAACGTTAAATTTGACGAGCAATTTTTCGTGTACTTTTTGTAATTTACTGTCCGCCTAACCATAGATCGATTTAATATTTTAGTGAAGTGTCTGGCATATTCTTGTAAAGAGCAGATTTTTAAACGCAAGCAATTTAAGTCCGATTGGAAAGCATCCAGTTCGCTTATGCTAAGAAATGGTCTAGTAACACATGTAAAAACAACCATAAATCTAATAGTCTGAACATAGATAACATTTTGATTGTAATATTGATACATTGAAGCAATGATATTATGAACATGAACATTCTACGGCAAGTTCTATGGACCAATGCCGCTGTCTATTCAAAACAATCACTACCAAATGATACAGTACAAAGGCAAGTCAAAATAAAGTGAAGACATGCTTTGGATTTCCTAAAGAAGGCAGAAGGGAAAAATTACTTAAATATATTTTCCCAGTACTTCAGTTTCTTCATTTCTTCGTGATCGAATATTATATTTACGATTATTTGACAGTCGATACGAAGAGTCAATAAGAATAAGAAGTTTTCTTGCAACAAATACGATATTTATATTCTGCCACGTGACCATATTTGTCACTTCAAATTGCGCGCATATAATTTTTTGAGCACCAAGCTCTTCAGGCGAATACTGGCACGGCCTTTTCTGGACCTAATGACTAAGATATACAAACCCCATGTCTGCATACAAAGTGATAAAAGCCACCGGTGTGACCTTCTGCCTTGGTGAATCCATGACAAGGTGAATTACCAACAAGAATGGTAGCATATAATGTTTGAAGGTTATGGCGTAGTTTGTCCTAGAATATCACAAAAGAAACTGTAGATAATTATTATTCACGCTGGCTCAAGATTGAAAAGATTTGATTTGGGGTCGTGTCAACGCGAATTATGTAGAGAAAATGCTGGTACTTCACAAAACATAGGAAAGTTGCAGTTGAGTAGATATCAAAGGTGCAAACCCAGGGGGCACTTCCTGACGGGGGGAGGGGGGTCAGACACGGCATATTTTTGGAAAACCCAAAAATATGCTAATTGCTACATAGTATGCAAAAACCAGAGGTATTATAGCATTTTTCCTACTGCGTTGCAATATTTTAGAGAAAGACTCAGCTTAGCACTCACTTTGTCTAATTTCCTCAAAGCAACCCCTAAAAATATACTAGTTTTACACAAAATAGCAGTTACCTACCAATAGGGAATTCCCCTGGGGGTACAAAGCTAGCACAACAGTTAAATCATCTGCAATTGGATGAACATAAATTGGGAAGTATTGCCAACAATTCTGATAGTCAATATCCAGTCAATAGTATCTACTGAAAACGATTTAGTTTGTCTACTCACGGTTGATACCCCACTGAACTTAGTATGGCAATATTCTGCACATTTGAGCAGCTCATCTCGACACATTCCATTCACGTCATCAACACTGAAATTGTTTTCCTTCATATACTTTGCAAGCAGGACGGGGTCACCTGATGTACGAAGATAGATACCGCTTTATGGTATTTTGCTAGTACGCTATAATTGTGGTTGGTAATGGTTCTAGTGTAAAGCCGAAGCGTTCCAGATTTTTCAAGGCCTTAGGACCAATGATTATTAACTTATTTTTACAAAACATGAATTGAATCCAGAAAATATGAACTAATACAAGGAATAAAATTGTTATTTTCGTTATCCTGGTTCTGAAACGCAGTAAAACTCACCTAAAAAAACATTATCGTATAGATATGCATTATAAAAGATGCATATATTAGGTGTAAGACTTTTTACCGGTTTGGCTACCAGAGACATTAGATCCCAACTCTTTACAGTCTGACAATTATAATTTCTTAATTGCAATTATTGAGGAAAAATTGAAGACTGCAAGGAATTAAGTGACGGTAATCATTTCAGTTTGAAATAAAATCCCCATCAAAAACGCAATACTTATACCTTCAGAGTCATCTTCATTATAGTTACTTTAGCAGAAAGTAAAATAAGGTCTTTGCTAAACTATGCTTTCTTTGAACGACAAACCTTTGCAATTCCTTACTAAATTGTAACTTACCGTCATATTTGTACTCTGAGTCAGACTCTAGATAGACGCTTCTTTTATATACTTCGGTATTAAGCTCGGCTCTGCGTTGCTTTGGTGGAATTATCGGGGGTATTTGATTCATTGGGATGCTAAACTTCATTTTGGTTTTTGCATATGTGTTCTTCTCTATTAGATGAAGATGAACTTTCTCCAACATTGCTTCCAACCCGCTATAGCCAGTCTCTGTTCTCATTTCATCTGCTTCTGAGAGACTTCTTGCAGTATCACCCGTTGCAGCGCTGATCTAGAACGGTAATGGTTTGTTGCATAAAGATTAAATCATTTACAGTTTTCCACGAAAAATATTTGGTATCACTAAGGAAGCACAGCTCTCTTAAAATCATGTGGGATGCTGAAAATGTCTGTTTGTTGCTGTTTTTACTCGAGATCATAGCCCCAAGATCATAGCGATCATGTCTGGGGCAGTCATACAATTTGGACAGGGATGCCAGTGTTATTTCTTGGGTTTGAAATTTGGCTTTATGTTATCTTTTTAGGGTTTTGAGGAAATGGCTGTTATATTTTGGGGGTCAAGAGTACTGTCTTGTTATTTTGTTGGTTTGTGAATCTTCATATCATTTTTCTTAAATCATCATACCTTCAAGCAACTATGAAAGCACAGGTTGCTGATTTCTGATTCTTTGAAGTAAGATTATATCATTTCATTATTACCTCATGTATTGAGCAACAATTCTTTGCATTTCCATCACCACAATACAGTTCACCTATGATCCCACAGAATCCACAAATTGTTTCGTTAAGGTCTCTGACCGTCATTGCCTCAAAGGCATAAAACCCATTGTAAAGAAGCTTGCGAATGTACTCCATTTCATTTTCTTGAGGTTGCTGATGCTATCCAAAAAGCAAAAATAATAATTAAACAATTTAGAGATAACACATGATATGTGAAAAACACTTACAAGAAATTTTAAATTCCAGGCATTGTTAGAGGTATTTTTATCATTCCTACCAACATTCAAGGAAAACCGGGACGTTTTTTTCGACAAGGGTAGTTGCTTTCTAAACTACACAACTTGATACATATAGCGACTTGATAAATTTTTGGGGAGTTTTCATAAATTTGTTTCAAATTAACAGATTTTACTTAACGTGTACGAAATTTTTAACAAGGTTTTAAGCCCCCTTATTCTTTTCCTTCTCATCTCAATGCATGGATAGTAATTGCATATCAGGGAAAAATGGCATCCACTCTCTGCTTGGCTCGCAATTGTCAAAGCTGTGACTACGCACATGTATATGCTCACCTTTGAAACCTTCAAGAGCAAGCTCCGCAATTTGGCATCAATCATGTTCGAGACAGAAAATCCTTCTTTGAGTCCTTCTCGCCACTCCAACAGCATGTCAATCGCAATGATTAACTTGTTGCAAACATTGAACAGTCCTAGAAAGTATTTAAAAAGTCTCACAGGCGCATTTACGAGTTACTCGATACAATGCAAAACCACTTATTTATAAAAATAACAGAATTTAATCACCAAAAGTACACTCTTTTCTTTATAAGGAACCACTCGTCCAGAAAATTTAGAATCAATTTAATTTTAAGGAACATTTTCAATTTGTTTATAAGTTGCACAATATTTTGAACGAAATATGTGTTACCATCTTAAGTTAAACTAAAAGGTATAATTTTCGTTTGTGATATGGTTCTTTCTTGTAATTCTTGGTACATTGAATATTGATACATTGTGAAATTTAATTTTATGAACAAATTAAGAAACTTTACAGAAAAGATTTATTTTCAGAATTGGCGCACGTGAAAAGATTACCAAGTGAATGATGGTATCACGAGACAATTTCAGCTTGCTTACCTTGCTGATATGGAAATACATTTGTGATTGCTTTGCATTCGGAGTTACTGCATTTCTTCGTTTTGATTGTTACTTTTATGAAAGGATTGTTGCTTGTTAAGAAGTAGCCATTGTCTTTGCCCCCACTTGCACCATTTGGGATCATCGAATTGCTAAGCTGTGCTCCACATAGGCTGCAATTATCTTCTGTTGGTACAAACTGGTTTGGAATTTGCGAAAATTCATATGGAATCTTGAGGATATCTATTGGAATCTCGTATGGTATTCTCTTTTTTAACTGAGATTTCAAAGTTGATGCGCGTGAAATACCAAGCGTATTGATATCTGACATCAAAGAAATTGATGGATTTGGGGAATTATCTTCCAGTGACTCAAGCAAAGTAGCATCAGTGGTGTCTATTTGCTCTACGAGCTTTCTCGCCAAAATTACATAGTGCAAATGTAGGCACATTTTGCGTCTTTTCACTTGCTTTGTTGTACCATGTTTCCCTTTGCATTCATTGCGCAAACAAATAAGGTTGGTTGGCTGAGACTCATCTATCCTAACGTGAACGTAAGAATTGGGCTCAGATGCTGTCGGTTTACTTTTTACTGCGTAAGTCTTCGGTGAAACTTTAACAACGGTTGGTTCACCAATGTCTTGGCAGCTTATCAGTTGTTTCCTCGATTTCTCGGCAACGGCAAATGACGCTATCTCGTCGTCGGAAAATGACTTTCTGTATATCGGCTCGACACATTCAGAAGCTAATTTAAGGTGTTCGCACAGAAAATGGGACAATTTGGAGCTCGCAGCATATACACCACGTAATTTAAGGCATTTCTCGTGGTAGCAAAGACTTTTATCCTCGTCAACACTGTGCAGGGCAAATACGCGAGTGTCTCTTGTTGATGTTGTGATTGAATAAAGCTCTACTTGGTCATTTTCTTTGTGTATTCTAACACACTTAAAATCAGTCAGTTTTAGTTTCTTTTCTTGAGCTTTATGTTTCCCGCCAAGTTTTGTTTGACAGTTTGGACACGTTTCTGGCTTCCACCGAGATGAAAAGCTTTGCAAGCAGCCAGGACACACAACAATTCCGCGTTTTGTTGGTTTGTTCGTGTAAGTGTTTTCAGCCATATTGTGGAATGAAAATATTTTATCAAGTGTCCATGAACTTATACTGTTTGACCATTTGACCATCCATTGACTACGATTTGACTCATTGTTGAATATCTTTACAATATGACGCAATAGAGATCATTCATATATGACTATGATTCATACGTAAACGAGCAAATCACAGTTTGCATCATTATCCTCCAGTTTCAGGTGGCGTGTGGGCGTAGGACTTACGTGTTATCTTAATGCAAACGAAACCTCCCAAAATCTGTGGAAGGAACTACGTAAACGTAACATTTTAGATCAACAACCCTGCATGGGCCGACGAGATTTCCCATCCTATCTATGATTTTTCAGATTTCAGATTTTCATTCCCAATCAAAATTTTAGATTTTCTATGTCGCAACCAAGATCAATTCTATCCAGAATGTACATGAAGTACTTTTGCTTCGGGCTGTTTTACATAGAGTAATATCTAACGTTGTGTTTAGAAACTTTCATTTGGCTACCTGTAGTGGTTGGGTTGCAACATGCCAAGTGATTTCCAAATTTTCAAANCAGCATAAATAGTGCAACTACCAACCACCTCCACCTTATCTTCTCGCTTCTTGCAGCAAGAGCAGCCACTATCAATGATCCTAAGTATCCTCCAAGTAGCAATGCTATGATTGGGTACCACACCACTGTTCTTGGCTTACTTAAAACTTCAACAAAATTGTTGGTGGTTGCAATACTGCAAATTGTAAAGTTCATCTGCAGCACAAATAGTGCAACCACCAACCACCTCCACCTTATCTGCTCGCTTCTTGCAGCAGGAGCAACAGCAGCAGCAAGGAGGACTGACCCCCTGCCAATGCCATACACACAATGGCAGAGAGGAGCCAAAATCTTGCCTTTTTATTTTGGAAGTTGACTGCGGTTGAAATTGTGCATACAAAGTTTGACGGGTTTTAAGAACCTGAACAGGAAATCAGGGTGAAAAAGTTCTTATATCTAGGGTTAGAAATTCAAAATTTCAGGCTATAGGTTCTTAATAAATGAAGGTTCTTATGTGCGGTTCTTATATTAATCTATTCCAAGCACCGGTAAGTGATGTCTCCATTAGGAGTAGGCATGACACCGATTACTATCCATCAGATGCCATCCCAGACAATAGTAAGGAGACCATCTACGTTCAGATAGTTAACAATTCACTAGAGGATTTCAAGGATGTTGGGCAGGTAGAATACCACCTTTCGCTACAAATCCGTAACAAAGCAGACAACGCTGCACTTGACAAGGATATGTCAGAGGCAAAGTATGGCATCTGCAACAACTTTGGTCAGGCAATATGCAAGCAAGTGACGCTGCAGGAAGGAGACACCGACATGAACAATTCAACAGGGACGTATCCTTACCAGTGCAACTTTGAGAATGTCCTAACGTATGATGATAAGGATTTGGAGGGGAGACCTAGACTGGAAGGGTACATACCCGATACGGCATCCACTGCAGCTATGGCTGAAACTCATGGGGGGGGGGGAAGAATGCTGGATTGAAGGTTAAATCCGCAATGTTTTATGATGGAAAGGTCGTAAGGGTTATTGGTAAGTCCCACATTGGCCCGCTCATGCAGAGAAGGTACCTACCTCCCGGCACTAGGATCACTCTCAAGTTGATCCCAAATAGCGACGAATTCCTCCTTACTCATGATACCACAGCAGCCACAAAAACCTATGGTGTTTACATTAAAAAGATCAAGATTCGCGTGAGGAGTGTAAAGCTGGATAATCAACTCATGCAGCAAATTCGAATGAACTTGCAAAAGGGCCCTGCTCTATACCCTACACCTACACCGGTCATGGTCACCCAGGTGTTACGAGATGGGATTACGAGTTGGTGTTACGAGTTGGGATTGGGACAACATCTTCAGTGGGAAGATTCCAAAACTCCTCATGTACGCTATGGTCACAAATTCTTCATTTAATGGGAGTGTTGCTGAAAACCCATTCAATTATAAAAATTAGGGTATAAAATCAGGCAGGATTAAAATAGATGGAACCCTAGTCGTGCCTGAAGTAAAGACCGACTTTACCGCCACCAATAAAGATTACTACGAAGCCTATGTGCAAATCTTAAAAGCTGTCAATGATAAGAGTTGCCTTTTGAACTCCAACACTTGGGATGTCAAGAACATTTGGGTGTTTGATTTGACACCAAAGGGGATGTAGCATCAGGACCCTATACCATACTATTTTATGGACTCTTTGATGCAATCAGTGAAGAAGATTCTCAAGGAAACGTTTGCAACAAAACTACAATAAATTTGTATTCTAAGTAATATACATATTGAGGAATTGTAAGGGTGTCCATAACGGTGTCCACAACAGTGTCCATAATTGTGTAAACTAAATTAGCAAAACTTAAATTATAATGACCAAAGACGCTAATAGAGTGGATGAATTGCACCGATAAACAGACTTTATCAACGGAACATACAATTAAAATTGTATATCACTCGATAGTTGCGTCGCAGTTTAAGGATATACTGCTGCCATTGTAACAGGACAAAACACTGGCAAAGGTAGGGTTTATCATACGACATAGATGGTGTAATGCATTAATCTCTTTGAAAAAATCTTCGCGACGATCCTACTGCGCCACTTGGGGGCGATAGAATCGTGGGAGAAACCTTAGTCGATTTGTTCCCGTTACAAAAACTTCTCACGACAAATGTATTTCGCCACTGAGGCGCAATAGAATTGTCGGAGAAACATCAAAGATATGTTACATCTCGCCCTTCACCATTTACACAACTAATTCCCAGTGTTTTACGGCATCAATGCAATTTATAGCTGCATAAATGTCTTCTGGTTTTAAAAACAATTTTCACGACAAATCTACTGCACCACTCGGGGCGATAGAATTGTCCGTAAAACCTGTATTCTTCAACATGTATGTCCAGGTTTTCTAACAATTCTCGCGAAAAATATACTTGGCATTTTTGGCGCAGCATAATTGTTGGGGAGAGCTTAAATCAATCTGCCCCTCTACCACGCATAAAGGCGATGTTAAATTGTTTCTTTCAGCAGCGATGTTAAGTCTTTATAGGAGCAATGCATTCATTTGCAATAATAGTAATTCGGTATAAGCTAAACTTTAAGGTAAAACGTTAATTAGGCGGGGGAAGAGGCAAGGTCTTAAAGTGAATCAAAGCTGGATATTTTAGACTGGACAATGGGAGAGTTGGCGGCTACGAAATTATATGAATCGGCTGTAGGGGAGAGAAAGTAAATCATCATCGAATGGAGAGAGAAACAAATGAATTTCAATAGTGATTCAAAATATGGGACATATTTTTTGAATAGGGACCAGGGAGGAGAAAGCAAATTTATAATAATGGCAGAGCCAGGTTTTTAATATAAAACGGAGGGAGGAGGAGACGGCGAGGGTTTTTCGTCAATTTAAATTTGGAGACGTTTTATAGAATATTGAGATGAGACGGCAAGGTAATTTCAGTTGCTACTAGCCGTTAACAAAGTTAAGTGAGTGCAGCTCAGGCTTCTTCCCAACACAACTGTCCGCAAATACTTTGAGGAACAAATGGTCTGAGTTTAAAACATTAAACAATGACAATTGTTTGCAAATTACAAGACAACTTGGCATGACTACAACTTTGATCATACTCAATAAAATATTAGATTAGTCTCAATAAAATTGAAATTTTCAGTCAGACACAGTTAATTATCATTCATTTCAAAGTTCCTTTGGACTTCAAAGCTTGATACTGCTCTGGGTGGTACCTCACATGATGGGCTCTGTTATCTGGCAAAAGAACAACAGTTACATCAACTTTTGAAGGAGAAATAGTCATTTTGCAGCAATGGATCTGATGGTCTCTTTTTGATGAGCTATCTCAGTTACTGTTATTAACAGTTTGCTNAAACCTCATGCGTGCAGTTGCCACACTTGTGGGTATTGCAAAATTTCCAGCACAAAAATGTACAGCCTCCAACAAGCATTGAACTGGGAATCCCTTACCCAGGCCAAAGTTTCTTTCTATAATCACCAAGTATTGGGTTGGTTGCTTCCAGCTATCACTGCACTAGCCTCCGTCACACAGAAACGTAGCAACCGGGGGCACTGGGGGCATGTGCCCCCACCCAAGATTTTGAAATAAATGAGAAATTGCCCTTTTTGTTTGAGGAAATACCCCTCCACCTTAATGGAAAAGTGCCCTTTAAGATGCTTCCTACGGCCCTGGCGTCACATACCATAACGGGGGAGAGTTTTGGTCTGTGTGATGGACTCACTTTTGTTGTCCCAGTTTCACAGAGATCTTGCGAAATCTGTTATTCAAATAATGATTGGCTTGTCTAGCTCTTTGTTTGTTTAATTTATGCTGAAGTCATTGGGACAACAAAAGTGAGTCCATCACACAGACCATAACACCCCCTTGTTATGGTCTGTAAGGCAGGCTATCACTGCACAGGATTAAATTTATTAGACGAAGGAATCAGGTCTATGATATGACAAAACAATGAGATACACTATAATAGACCTTCATACCCTCAGCACAGCTGACTAAAAAATTTTGCTCACTGTTTGATTTAAAAGTGCACTCAGAGGTGTGAAGTATATTGTTGAATATTTCAAATCTCTTTGTTATATCAGAGGCCTCGCTGTTATACAAAGTTCAATATGAACTTCACTGGTGAATACAACTCATAGAAGATCTTGAGAAAAAGCTTTTCTTGATAGGTCTGTTGTATAAGTTATAAGTATATAAATAAATGTAACCTTAGTAGTGAAATAAGGGAATAAAGGTTAACTACATTTTTACCAATTTATTTACGCCATGTTGAAAAATTATATTATTGCATGATGACATTAATGTGCATACAATACAGGCCTTGCACACATTAACATGGTTTTCCTTCCTTAGAATTCTCAAGACTTCTTGTTTAAAACAATTTACAGTCTTTCATATGACTCCAGAATTCTTATCAGAGTATGAAGAATTCTTGAGAATTCTTATCATGTTAATGTGCCTAAGAAGGCCTGTAATTTTGCAAGGATAAAGGCTTTAGCATTTGCACAATCTAAAAAGATCTCATTGAAATTTAGGCAAATCTATTAACCATTTAAGCCCTTTAAATTCCATCACAGAACAAAAATTGAGAAAAATACATTCTGCCTAAAAAGGTGATGAAAAAGTCATTGCTTATTTATAATGCTGAATCAATGGTTTTGGGGGAAATGTTGTGCTTTGAGCAGTTACGGGGTAGTACGACACATGCCTTGAAATTGAGTGATAGGGCAGTAAATAAAATGAAACTTCTTGTTTCTCATTGGTCATTGCTAATTCTGGATGACGTTGCTGCATTTGGCTACCTGTTTTCGGTTCACAGGTTTATTGGGCTGGACTAATAGCTATCACAAAGGGAACAGTTTTTGGTGAATGGGTGGTGCTGGCATGGGCAAAAGACATACTGTCAGTCATTTGGCTCCTTGCACTCTATATTTATATTGTAGTTAAGGACTATTTTCATCACATTTCAAGGTCTAAATAAACATGTACAAATGATATCAAATAAATATTTAAATTGTCATTCTATTGGTCAACTCTTTGTCAAGGTGTTGTAGTTAAAACGAAAAGCATCAAGCCTATAGAGAAAATACTTAAGATCCATTTTAAAGCAAAATGCAAAGCTAACGTTCGTAGACATTGTTGGCATGTGATGATTCTTGTCCATCGCATCGATCGCATCTGAACAGTGACCAGGTGAAAGGTGTTGCAATAGGCCTAACCTCGATCGGCAGGCAGAGAAAGTTCTGATCAAGGCAATAACCATCCTCCTGTGACGACTTAATTTTGCCAAAGCCATCTCTTGATGCAAGCAGGTTATGACTTGTCCTTTGAATTTCCTAAAACAGTAAGAAGCAGTTGAAAAGACATCGTTGCGTTTCTGGTCAGGTCAAGGTACGAAGTCGAAGCTATTTTCTGTCGAAGCAGATTATCGTTGCAGTTGTTGTTGCTGTGCTGTGGTCATGCGCTCTATTGACCAATAAGAATTTAGGTGTGGGGATATCACCAACTATTTGACCAATGAAATGGAGTAATACCCTCGATACCCAGGGAATGACGAGAATTGGGACTAGCCAATCGGAGAGCTCGTAACTAAATGGTTCTCCATACCTGTATTNGGCATGCAGCATGTATGTATTTGCACAAGTGTATGTTATATCTAGGCCCAGGCCCGCATGAATATCTTCCTCTGCCTGAAACAAATCAGCAGATGTCAAACCAATTCTGTGAATGGTCGAAACAACAGAGAGAATAAAAAGAAACCCTCTCATTCTTGCAATGAAAATGTAATGACTGAAATGTGTTAATTACCTGAGTGTACGAAATCCTGTTACTCTTCTTGCTTCAAAGTTTTACCAGCTTTCTAGCTTCCCTGGAACCACAACGAACGGGTGCAACCAAGAACGCCTACGCACAGGTAGTGAGTATCATCGTGTCGATTCTACACAATTGAATGCTTGAGATACCTTGTTTTTGTATCGTTGTGTTTCCTTGTTAATTAATGATTTTAATGATAGATTGATTGAAATACCTTGTTTTTGTATCGTTGTGTTTCCTTTCCAATCTGCAATCCAATCCCAACTGTACTGTACTGGCCTAGGCCACAACAGAAATTCAAACCCGACCCTTGCAGCTGTTGCGTGTTATAGAAACAAATACTCGGTGTAAATCAGTCAGCAATTTCGCAGCACCATGTGCGTGGAGACTATTTATAGTTAAAAAAAGGTCGGTCGGTCACATAATCCATGGTAGCAATTGAAACCCATCTATATTTCCACTACGCAGCCGCTTCGCGGTTGCTGCGCTGCAATTATTATCATAAGGCAGCAACATAGGAGAAAGGTGTTTGATTATTGCAATTAAGAAAATCGTTTTTATGAAAATGCAATGGTTTTCAAAATGCATGCACTGAGAAAGTGATTCGAAATAAATGTCCAAGGTTTTCAAAATATTAAAGCAATAATATTAAAGCTGTCAGTTCAGAATTGGGGGAGATTGAGGAGGAGATGCTTGTTGTCGAAGAAAAAAATTGAAATTGCGCTGAAAAGGGGAAACATCTACTCCTCCATCTCTTGCAACACTGTTAGAAGTGTTCTGAGAGCCTTTTTGGACTTAAAGCACTCAGAACTACCTCCACTGGCAGCTCTCTTTTCCCCTATTTTGCTGCTTTGCCTGACATGGGTTACTAATGGCTCCTTACTTTTTTTTGCGTCCTCTGTGTCTCTACTCTTGGTCTCCTTGCTCGCCTTCTTCTTTTCTCTTTGCCGACTCTCCTCCTTCTCTGTTTCTCGCTTCCACTTTCTCCTTTCCTCCTCCTCTATCTCTCTGTCCCAATCTTCTTCTACTCTCCCGCTCCTGTGGCCATCTAGGACGATTCTCACCTTGCTTTGTTCCCTATAAACAAAAGATTCACAATTATAAATTAAATTATATACATCTGCAAAATGATAATTCGTGATATTTGTCGAATATAGTAGATGGTTTGATTTTTAATTAATAAGATGCCACAGACACAATTCGGGGATCCACAGATGTAAAACATGACGTTTCATAGACATAGTTGAAAGACCACCACACATTTATCAAATTGAATTATACCTTAATATAACAAACTTCTAACCTGACGTTGTCCAGCTTGCAACGGTCCTTCACGTCGTCGAAATAGAACTGCCTGTGGTCCCCTACACAATGTTTTTTTGAGGCCGCGTATTTGAATTTCTTCAGACTCATCTCTTTGGGCCAGTAAATGCTCTGTAAAAGAAATCAATAACAAATGTAAAACAGATGTTACACATAAATTTTTGTTCGCAACAAAATACTTGATACTGACATTGCAAGAGGTAAACTTAATATGGAATTGCAAGGCAAGGGGTCATGTCTGCCAAATGTTGAATTGATAATAATACTATTATCACCAAGTAACAGCTAAGTAAGAAGTGCAGTGAAGCAAAAATGGAAGAAGTAAACTTACTTTAACATGTTCACCAAAATACACCTCCATATTTTTTCCCTCAGCCATATTTCTAAGATGAAAAGTACGTTATATAAGAGCTTGAAATTTAGAAAAACGATTTCCTAAGTAACATACAACTGTTGCATTTCCTCACTTCTGATGAGATGAACATTATCCATACACCTTCTGTTATCATTTCAAAGGATCATGTCCAATTTTAAAATCTGACTCAGAATGTATCAAGTAAAATAGTAGCTATGACATGAAACAGTTTAAAGCAATAACGATTTGATACGAAAGTGGTGGACAATATAGGAGCTTTTTTGTTGATAATAAGATAGAATAGATTATACAAAGCAACGATTCAGTGTTTTGTGTTTTCTGGGCTGTGTGACCTGTCATTGCAAAATATGACTGTGCCATATGTCCAAATGTCTCCGCTGACTGCTGACTGTATAGTGTCCGGGCGTTAAGATGATACCCCGCTAGGTTAGGGCGTTACTGCTAAACCTTAAAATGGTAATGTTTAGCAGTATTCCCGTGCCGGTCAGCTGATGTGTGATGCTGTTTAGGCGTTGTGATGATTTCCTTAGGTTAGGGCGTAACTGCTAAACTTTAACGAATTAATGTTTAGCAGTATTCCCGTGCCCGTCACTTGTTGCGCCATCCAGGTACTGTATGAGTGTTGAGATGATTTACTTAGGTTAGGGCTTTGTTGCTAAACATTAACATGGTAATGTTTAACAGCATTCCCGTGCCCGTCAGCTGATGTGTGTTGCTGTTTGGGTGTTGTGATGATTTCCTTAGGTTAGGGCGTTACTGCTAAACTTTAACGGACAGAAGAATATCGGACAGAAGAGATTGAAATTCCAAGTTCTTCTGTCTCTTGACCTCTTTCAACATGACAATATTGAATCTCCTCCACAGTGAACTGTTGAAGATGTCTGTCCCAATGGCAGGAAGCTGAGCAGGATCACCCATCATTATGATGTGTTTTCCTCCAAATGGCATCATTTTTTGCTTCTTGTTTTGAGTCATGTCCTTCAGTATTTCGTTGACCTTGTGAAATGGCTCACTGTCGAGCAATGGAAATTCATCAATCACCAAAATATCTGTTGCTTTGATGATCTTGTATTCGGTTGTTCCAGACTCGATGTGGCTCTTTGCGTTGATGTCCATCTTGAAAAAATGATGAACTGTCTCTCCATCAATCAAGTGGGCTGCAACTCCAGTGGTGGCTAGTTTCTTCGTGCTCATATGCAATGCTGCATTGGCATATTCCACGATTGCTTTCGACAGGTATGATTTACCGGTTCCAGCTTTGCCTATGATACCTGTCAGAACTTGCTTCCCACTTGATAGATTGCCTGTGATGTGGTCGAAAGCTGCTCTTTGTGACTGAGAGAAAGAGGCTACGTACTCATTGACGTCGATTTCTTCTCGCCGACCTGGGGCTAATGCACCCAAATCCGCCTCATCATGCTCAATGTCGACATCCTCCAGCTCTTGCTCTTCTGCATTGTGCATGTTCGCCCGTTGAATTGTTGTGACCTCGTCGATGAAAGTATTGAATTCATCTTCGCCGATCCAGTTTGTATCTACCAATTGTTGTGCCATTCTCCTTAAGCGACGAACAGAGAATCCACGTTGGTGTGCATCGTGCAGTGCATTCAAGGCGTCGTCGTCTTGTGATAAGAGATTTCTCAAAGTGCATTCCTCCATGTATGTTTTTGACTGATTTTCTTCACAGAAGATGTCCTGGTTCCTCCTAAGTAGACAATTCAGAATGAGTTTCTGCATGTAGTATTTCTCCNAATGTCGACATCCTCCAGCTCTTGCTCTTCTGCATTGTGCATGTTCGCCCGTTGAATTGTTGTGACCTCGTCGATGAAAGTATTGAATTCATCTTCGCCGATCCAGTTTGTATCTACCAATTGTTGTGCCATTCTCCTTAAGCGACGAACAGAGAATCCACGTTGGTGTGCATCGTGCAGTGCATTCAAGGCGTCGTCGTCTTGTGATAAGAGATTTCTCAAAGTGCATTCCTCCATGTATGTTTTTGACTGATTTTCTTCACAGAAGATGTCCTGGTTCCTCCTAAGTAGACAATTCAGAATGAGTTTCTGCATGTAGTATTTCTCCTGGTTGTCGCCATTGGGCAAATAGAACTTCCATCTTTGGACGGCTTCCTTCGTCCTGCGCTTCAATTTTCTGCCTTTAAGGTCTGTTAGAACACCTCTTGGTAAAATAGACTCTTGCGCATCTGATTCTTCCGAGTTGCTTTCTGAGTCATCACTATCTTGGGTGGCAACAGATACACTGCGTGCTATAGCGTAGTTTGTAGCCCAGTCTGGGTATAAGAGATGTTCCAACTGGATTGGTCTGTCCATGTATTTCTCAAGGTAGTTGTCGTAGAAAACTTCCGTGCTGTTTGGATTGGAAGGCAAATGCTCTCTCCTCTTGACAAAGCCATAGTCAGGATTGAACTCAGTTGGTAGGTACACAACTTCTCTACTCGATTGGAACAGAAAATGGCCCAAGTTGATGTGATCAACCTCAAGACGACCAACGATTTGAGTTCTTATGTAACGTTCTGTATCGGATGCATCCTTTGACAGCTGCATTTGGAATGATGGCTCTGTTTTGGCAACATACTTTGCAAGATACATTTCCCATCCAGAGACTGTGATGCGCTGAATGTTCATATGTGCTCCCCATAAGAATAGTATTTCCTTATTGTATGGCACAATATTAACGTCATGTTGGCATCTCCTCTTGGGAAGGTGTCTGTTTCCTGCATGGTTTAGTTCATCCTCCTTTTGAATCTTGAATGGAAACCCATATTTGCACCGGTTGAGTTTTTTGCCATGTGAGCTCCTATTGCAACAGGATGGCCTACACTTGTGCAACTGCAGTCTTTTCACGTAAGAACCTAGTGCTGTAACGGTAGGATCTGGTATGGCTGATCTTGGCATCTCTGCGCACACCACATCCTCAGGGATGGTTCCCGGTTTGCACCAAACGACCATGTGGTTGTGGATCGCCCCTCGACTTTGGAACTCCTTTCTATCCCAAAAGTCCACCACTTCACCCAATGGACCATTCTTGTTGAAGAGAACCTTCTCTTTGAACAGCTTCAAGCGATTGTTATAGGCGACAACTGTTTCGATTGAGAGTTGGGGTCCAAAACTCAATCCAAATTCATAATAGCCAGAGAATCTGGCTGTTTCTGGAAATGATGCCATCGATGGGGATGGGCTTGTTGTATGTGGCTGAAATGAAATAAGGCATAAGGCTTAAAGGGGTTCTATAAGCTAAACTTACAAAAAAACATGACTTTCTCTCTGTGATGCAGATAAGAAAGCAGCAGATACATTGCAAATGAAGATATTATATATTTTCTATAGGTTTGAACTCCGCAGAATTAGCCAGTGCAAATGTCTCCCTCCTCTTGAAAGTG
The DNA here is from genome assembly GCA_004194415.1 of Aurelia aurita. Taxonomy (NCBI): domain Eukaryota; kingdom Metazoa; phylum Cnidaria; class Scyphozoa; order Semaeostomeae; family Ulmaridae; genus Aurelia; species Aurelia aurita. Next base: position 88,332 of record REGM01000219.1, on the reverse strand, counting down.
CCCTGGTCCGTGTTTGGCATGATTCCTGATCTCCTTCCATCCATCATTCTGTGTCAGAGTGACAAACAGATCTGGCTGACCAAGTTTCTTTGTCATGGCGACGAGATCGAGAAATCTTCCTAGCCAGTAGCTGCGTGATCCAGTGATTGTCGATGGTACGATTTTGCCAAGTCGCTCGTAAAAAGAATCGCTGCTCTTGTCCTTTACAGACCTTGATACGAGCTCCTCCACCCTGCCAGTTCGCTTTGCTTTTCGCGCTTGGGCTATGTGAAATAATCGAGATTTGATAAGTCGGTCGTACCAATGAAAGGAGAAACTTGTATCCTTCCTACATCGATTATCTATATTCAAGAGCCTGTGTTTGAGGTATTCTCCAGGTTTCAATGGGGTTTCACGATCCAAGCATCCAGTTGTGTATGGGAACAAATGTGGCCACAGCTTAGCTTCCAACAATGGATCGTCGTACGATACCTTTTTCAATTTCCTTAGCTCACCCACAGACTCGTAATCATCCTGTGGTCTTGGGTGTTGAGCGCCAGCATGATCGTTGCTCTGATCTATTTGCTGTACGTTGTCCGGCTCATTGAAGCTGATCACGACACCATTCTCCTCATCGTGTAGATGCTCCGTTAGAGAAGAGTCCCTTGAATCCGACACCTTATCCGCATCGTTCAGATGTACGATACGCTCGGGGTCGAATCTGTAGAGAGTTTCATAGTTTGCATAAAACCTAGTGTACAAATGATTGTGTTCACGCAGCCAAAACAAAGCTCTCCTTATCCTTAATTCTGAGTCCGTTGTGTTGTCTTGATTCTGACTGGCGAGATCTGCAGAAGTCATCTCAAAACCCCCATCTTTTAGAAAAGTTGTGCATGTTGAAATGTTATGCTTCCTTTTTTCAGATGGAACGGCTAACCGCATTGCCTTACATATATTAAAAGTTTGGTTTTTGATACATTACAAGGCTTGAATATTGTTTAGCTTGTTGAACACTTACTTTTTGTCTCCATTGTGAATTTCAAAATATCATATACCCGTTTTTTTTATAAGAAACTTGGTTCAGGCCATATTACTAAACATGAAAATATTATAATTCTCTACGTGAATACCTGATTGCTTGCAGCCTTCATTTTTCTTGCGATTTTCCGATCTATTCCATGCTGGCAATCCAGTATTTTTGCATTCAAGAAAATGGAAGGTGTGTTCTCCCACCAAAGGACTTTGTGCTTCTGCTCTTGGGGAAATTCTAGAGATGCGATGAGAGAAATATTGTAAATAATGACAAGAGAAACCATACCAGTAAGATCCTTTATCTATCGATATTTCATTATGCCTTTCGCCTTTGACTATGCATGATCCGCGATACCTACATTATTTCATATATTTATCTTAATCTATATTTTACCAGTGGTACAAAGGCCCCCAAGCCCTCTTGATGCCCCCACTAAACAATATCAACCACCCCCAGTAAAAAGTCTCCTAGTTTTGTCATGGTTTTGTTTTTTGCCTAAAATAGCCAATTCTGTATACTATATGGCATATCCTGGTACAAAGTCCCCATAGATATTGTATACATATACATAAAGTCAAAAAATACAAGTACATACCTGTTGATCCAAAATGTTTAGTGTTTGAAAAGTATGCAGCAAATTTTGTCGTTGTTGCCAGCTCATAAGATTTGATCAGATGTTCAGCATCTTGCAAAGTCAATACATATCCATGTACACCCGAAAATGCCTTTTTGAAGAGCTTCTTCCACGGCACCTCTCCTTCATCTTCAACCTCCATAATCTTTGTCGTGCTGTCTGTTCTGTTCAGCAGCTGATGTAGTCAATCGGACATTGAGGGCGACGCTTACGAGCGTAGTCCCCTATTCATGCTTCTTCGAGCCCCTTTGCACCTTGGTGCTCATCTGATTCTTGCTGAACACATCGTCCCTTTTATACAAAACTTCATAGCATGAAAATAACTGCATTACATCATTATTTGAAATAGATACAAAAAGAGAGCCACAGTTGCGGAGGAACAGTTGGTTGAAGAGGGTCGGTAGGTTGTGGAGGAGCACTTTGTTGCGGTGGAACGGTTGATTGTACAGCAGCAGGTGGTTGCGGAGGAGCACTTTGATGTGGAGAACTAGCATGGCCCAAACAATTTCTTGACCTTGATGCAGTAGCAGTAGTGACTGGCGACAGCAAGGAAAATCCCACGCTGGGAATATCCAATAACGGTATGTTTCAGGCTCACTTCAGGCTCCTGGACTTGTGAAGGGCTTTCATTTGTTGACATATAAGCATGCAAGTGCATAAGACCCGTTCTGCAAGCAAGGATTTCTTTCTGGTAACAGATAGGCAATAACGAGCACATTTCGTACGCAGTGATTCTTTTCTTTTCCTAAACCAGTCAGATAGTGTCAATCCTCTTTGAATCTTCTAGAGAACAACTCATTTTCACGAATATCACCAATCAAACAACGATAGAACCACAGAAACCATGAGAAAACTTTGTAACTTGATAAGCAAAATTTTGACAGGGCCGAACGCATGAGAATAAATTTCACGAGGCAGGAAGGAGGTAGGACGCACCTATAAAAGGTCTGAGACGAGACCATGCCTCATAAGGCAGGAGAGAAAAGGGGGGAAACCTGCTGGCCTAATCGTTAAAAGACATTTACTCCTTTTGGGCGTCAATGTAATATTTACGCTAGTAAATGCAGTTTAACGACAGGCGACATATTTAACTTTTTTTGGTCCTTTCCCCCCTGTCAGTTTATCAGCCCCCTAGAACAATAGTTTCTGATTCCAGACCCCAACGTTCGTAGGCATGCCTCATGGTTCGTCAGCGTGCTTTGATTTCAGGTTCCTTCAGTCATCTTTTTCCCTCCCTCCCACCCTTGGGTCATGTCATATAATTATGTATTATTGCTAGAGCCGTTATTGGCCGCCCTCACAAAATGGCGGCATAATCTTATAGAATTGTAGGGTTCTCGTAATTATTACCCTCTATATCTTAGCTGACTCAGTCCCCAACCGAACTGTAGGATAAGGGGTATTACCAGTACCTTAATGTTTATACCTTGTAGTAGAGAGTCTACTTGTGACCTCAACCGGATGAAGGAGAAGAGTTCTATCATGTCTCGTTCAATTCCTGCCCTGACCATCCCCCCGGGACACCCCCGGGCATTTGCACACAAAATATTCCCGGGCATTTGACAGCAAATTTGTTCCCGGCCCCTGGGCATTTGACAACACCCGGGATCTTCACAATTTAGAGATCACAGCAGTTTGAGTTTCCAATTTCCGGCATCGAAACATGGTCTCCGACAGCTGAATGATATACCAAATTCAGTTTGGGTTTGGGCCAAGGGCGTTAGTTTGAATGCAAAACATAGTCATGACGATTTTGAAGAAGAGCCTTGCAATCGCCAGAACAATCTTGTGGCTCACCCACTGTTAAACAAGAAATTCAGTTTCGTTCTTTTGGAAATTCCGTTTTTTGTTACTGTTCTGTTCCAGTATATACCCTGTGAGTTTCTTTGAAATATATACATGGAAATTGTAATATTGTTACATTATTTATTTCTGAGTATGAATCTTCTATTGCGTCTCTTGAATCAGCAAAATTCTATGTCTTCTATGAAGTCTTTGAAATAAATGATCTTTCATATTCTCCAACATATCAAGTTTTAAACAATGAATAATAGCTCTAACTAAAANATAGTCATGACGATTTTGAAGAAGAGCCTTGCAATCGCCAGAACAATCTTGTGGCTCACCCACTGTTAAACAAGAAATTCAGTTTCGTTCTTTTGGAAATTCCGTTTTTTGTTACTGTTCTGTTCCAGTATATACCCTGTGAGTTTCTTTGAAATATATACATGGAAATTGTAATATTGTTACATTATTTATTTCTGAGTATGAATCTTCTATTGCGTCTCTTGAATCAGCAAAATTCTATGTCTTCTATGAAGTCTTTGAAATAAATGATCTTTCATATTCTCCAACATATCAAGTTTTAAACAATGAATAATAGCTCTAACTAAAACTTTGTTTGGATTCCCATGAAAAAGTTTAAAGAAAATTCCCGGCCCCCGGGCATTTGACAGCAAATTTTTCCCCGGCCCCCGGGCATTCACCAACAAAATTTTCCCGGCCCACGGGCATTTGCACACAAAAATTTTGCTGACCCCCGGGCAGCCCGGGGGGTGAGATAGTCAGGGTAGGAATTGAACGAGACATTAGAGATTATTAACCGTTGATCCCTCAACCAAATGAAGGAGAAGAGGGTACTAAATTTGTTGTTTACGTTTCAATTTGTTAGGCAAAATATGACCCCAATTCGCTGCCAATCCGTTGTTTATCTTAATTGTATCCTTAGAGTGTTATGGGGCCAACTGATATAGTCATAGTACTCATATTACTGAGCAGCGGTTTATCTACGCATGCAAACGGCTACCTGCATATGGCGTTAAACTTAGTTTTTCTGAAAAACCGGGTTTTCCTATCAGATAAACTTGGTTTTTCTGAAAAACCTAGTTTGTCTCCAGATAAACAACACATTTAGGCCACACCTCAAAAATCAATATCTCCACTATCACTTGGCCGATTTGAAATTTTTTTGCTGTACACTGACCCCCAGAGTATGTTTAATTAGGACTGTGTATAATTAATTTTGTATTCAAAACTTCATATTTGGCCATTTATTCCCCGCCCTGGATCACTGTGACCAGGGGAGGGAATGGTCAGGATAGGAATGGAACAAGACATACCTCAAGTTTCCAAGCTCGCATTCAACGTAGTGATGGCCAGTTGCAAGCTTGTTTAATTTTGCCAAATCGTTTGACCAGTTGATAAGTTGATTTTTTGGTGGAAGGCAGTTTAGTGCGAACGGGTTGATGACGGTCTGCTGTTCATCTGATCTCCTGATGTAAAAAGTCCTTACTGGTCTGATGTACTGGTTCTAACTTTCCAGTGCTTGCACTCTTGTGTAGGATTTGATTAGTGAATCACTGAAGATATCGTTGTTATTTTTTAATTATTTTGCCCTAGGAAAGAAACGAATGATTAGGTTGAGACAAGTAAGAATACAAAACAGTACATATTTGATACAACGTAGAGGAAATCGAGTAACAAATTGTCTGTCACAAATTTTAGCTAAAGAACATCATCATGCTTACTTGAAATGACTTCTACTGCCTTACTAAATTTGTTTTTGTAACATATTACTAGACCTCCAAAAGATCTTTTGCTTGTTTTCAACTCATTTTATGGTAGTTTATTTATGAGTCTTTGTTTGTGAAAGTTTAAACTAAAAAGCTAAATCATATGGGGTGTTTTTAACCCATTTCTTCCCAGGGTATAAAATACCAGCCAGAAAACTGCACCAATGAAATAAGTAACAGGCCTCTTGCAACTGACCATGAAAAGAAACGTTTTTTTCTAATTTATTAATTTTCATACAAATAACTGCTATGTTCCCATTGGGAACAATGGGAAGATTTGTAGACATGTTCATAACATACAATTTTGCATAAAGGAGTAATTTTGCAGCGTTAATATGAAAGTAACTCAAAAGCTAAAGCAAGAATCCCAAATACAAGCAGAAGATATCAATTATGTATGAAATCCATTAAAACAGATTGCACTTTGATGCAGTGGCGTGGTGGCTCCAAATTGGCTGGGGGGCACAACCAATTTTTGGCGCCCCCCAGAAAACTGTGACAATTGTCTGTTGTACAACATATCCAGACTTTTGAAAGCTAATTCTTTCTTCAGACGATGCGTTGAAACCAAATGATGACAATTCCTTGGCAGCCCCATTTGAACAAATATCAGACAGTTTGCGGAGGGGCAAAATCCCAGTGCGAGCGGAGCGAGCAAAAATTTTTGAAACCACGCCCTTTAAACCGTTGGAAAAAGCCCCTCTTGTGAAAATTTCACCTTTTAACTGAGAAAAATCAACGCGATATCGAGAGGCTTCTCTGGAAAATTTTTGCAAGTAGAGTATCAAAATCTCGAAGAAATGCCTTGTTATATAAGTAAACTAATGAAAATTGCATGATTGAATACTTTTCTTTCTCTTTTGCACAGTTGGCGAAAATTGATATTCACTGGGGCTCCGGGCCCGCGAAAGTAGATTTAGCGATTCTAAATCCCAAGAGACTGAAACTTCAGAGTGAAATTTTAGGCTTCAAGAACGCGATTGATACACTAATGTCATTGAAGTGAGGCAAGGAATGTACAAATGATATCAAAGTCCTAAACACCCTTCCTGAAGACTGAAGCCCACAACAGCACCTTCCATTCTATTTTCCCACATGCGACGGGCATATTTGATTTCAGTTTGCAAAGAAGATCAGTTGTGGAAGATATTCCAAAACATTTTTCCTTGAGTTTAAGCTTGGTTCACACTAGAGTAAAAACGCGCTAGAATTGGGATAGCGAGAGCAATCTCTATGCACACTTTAAACGCTTTTTTAGTGAGTTATTGCTTCCAAATGTAATTACTTTACATTTTTAGAGAGTTATTCCATCCAAACATCTTCAAAGCCCATATAAAATCTCAAATTGAGACAAAATAAGTTCCGACGCTTTTCCTCGTATTTCAAATACATTCTAAACGCTATTTCACTTTAGTTTGAACCAAGATTACGTTCGGGCTTTTGGCGCCCTCTTAAAACGTTGGGCGCCTTCGGCGCCCCCATCTTTTCACGTCGCTGCTTTGATGTAAAAGAACGTCACAAAATTGTAAGAAATATTGATAGACTTTTAGTTCTTAAGGACGCTAGTCCGGGTTTTAGCCCGTATGTATTTTGTTATTTGAGATTGAACGATTGTCGTAGGCTTCGAGTGGAAATGGTAGAATTCTGTTGTGTTATGTTGTTGAAGTCACATGAATTTGATGGCTAAAAGGTTTTCCAGAGTATTATTTCAAGTGAACTCACACGTTTGGGGTATTTCCAAGAACCTGGCACCTCCGACGGGATATTTCTGCTTGGAAAATGTCGATGGCGTCCGCAGCTTGAGAATTCATGTTATTATCAGCTGCAGATGTAAATGGAAGTATTCAATGTAAAAGCATATTTTTTTGTAGTTTGGAGTGAGAAAGGTTCTTTCATTCAAATGGTTCCAATAAATGCACCTTTCATTGAAAAGAACCTCCAAATTGCAGAAAATTTGTTTAGACATTGTATACTCCCAGAGCTGACTTGCAAGTGGTGCTTAAAGAGGCTTGGACAACCATCAACAAGCATTTCCACTGATGACAATGAAGATAGATATGATGCACCTTGCTGCTACTGCCAACAGCCCTCTTCAGAGGACACAATTGTGTGCAGTTCACGATGTTGCACTATTAAAAGATTCCATCTGAAGTGTCTTGGCCTGGAGTCTTCACCAAGATCGAGGAAATGGTATTGCCCTTCCTGTGCCAAACTTGGCCAGAAGAGGAAGATGCAGTTGTAATAACTGCTATCACTTCCTACATCAAACGGCCTTTTCAATTTTTTAATTTCAATAGCGATAAAATGACAACTTTTGTTTGACGTTTGAAAAGAAGTTGATATTGGTCATGAGTGGGCTATTTATGCGGACTCAATGCTTTTAAGTTTTGTGATAGACGCACTGGATAATGCACAGGAGGATCGCATTGGATTAAAAGGACTGCTATATAAATTGAGCATTTCATCAATCTCAAGTGTTGCTTCAGGAGGAAGGGTGGTTGTCACAGGTATTCCCATGCTTCTTTTGGGGCCATGTGTTCGTTTCCTGGGGTTTGGTCCAAGTTTGATATCATGACTCGTCTGCTGCCCAGGAGGGCTGCTGATGCTGTCTGAAGACAGTTCCTGTTAAAAGAAGAGTTAAAATTTCAGATTGTTGGAAGACATCTTATTTTTCCAAGTACTAGAGACTATTGCCTTGAGCAATTTTTGCGTTTTTAACCATTCCCTTCACCAATTTTTTATCTGCACTCTTATAAGGTCAGTAGCACTGTATAATCTTTGTAACTTCTGCAGATCTCTTCGAGAATACAGTGTTGACTTCCCTGAGCTTCGTGATATCTGATAATTCTTTACATTTGCATGTATTTGCATTACTTTTTGTTCAGACCAGCACCTCTACACGATTTCTGTAGTTACACCATCCTGTTAGTGCATTTTCTATTTGTTGCTATAACTTCCTCAACATTGCGTAAAATATATTACTACCATACATATTCGGAATCAGCATAAACAGGTCTATGTCTATCTAATGATATATATACTGGCTGTCCCAGAAAAAAGGTAACAGATTTGATCAGGGGTAGCGATAAAAATTTAGCTTGAATCAATGGGAAAGAATTTTTAAACTAATCCTCAATAGTTAACTTGACGATAGTTACCTTGTTTGTTGATATTGGTGCTTTGAGAGTTGAAATATTAATCTTGAAATTTTAAATTTGCCTTCACCTCCAAACCAGAGCTTTTGGGTTTTGGCCTAAGCTGTCAACCGTTGCGTTGTGGAATCTCCTGAACCACAGCGAAATACGAGCAAGAAACCTCGTTCTTAGGACAACATTTGAATGCAAAGCCAAAACTGAACTTAAAGGGTCTGTTTCATCCAGCATGCCTTGCACGTGCCATCTCTTGGTTGGCCTTTGTTGTCGCCATTTTCATGGCCCATGAAAATGGCGACAACAAAGGCCAACTAACAGATGGCACGTGCAAGGCATGCTGGATGAAACAGACCCCTTTACAATCGGATCACAAATTTAGTCCCTAAGAGACATCTTTCTTCATTCTATCAAAAGTTAAAATTGCATCTGTCTAATAAGAGATATTCACCAGTGAAATAATTCTCTTGGGCGTGAATACATCAATTATATCTTGCAATCATCATTGCTTGAATGAAATGCATTTTGTAGCATCTCTCGCGGAAATATTACGAAACAAGCAATTGTATATACCCAAGGGAACAAACGTCCAATGATAAGATCCTTAAAAATTCTGGCTAATGCTTGGATTGTTGTTTTTTATAAATGTTTTTCGACCGAAGAAAGATATTCCCTGGTGACTATATTCATTGATATGTTTGTCAATTTCCAGTTTTGAAATTTCTATTCAAATGTGTGCCTAAAGTATGAGGTCCTTTTTCAGAACTACTCTTTGCCATCTCTTGGTTGGCCTTTGTTGTCGCCATTTTCATGGCCCATGAAAATGGCGACAACAAAGGCCAACTAACAGATGGCACGTGCAAGGCATGCTGGATGAAACAGACCCTTTAACAATCGGATCACAAATTTAGTCCCTAAGAGACATCTTTCTTCATTCTATCAAAAGTTAAAATTGCATCTGTCTAATAAGAGATATTCACCAGTGAAATAATTCTCTTGGGCGTGAATACATCAATTATATCTTGCAATCATCATTGCTTGAATGAAATGCATTTTGTAGCATCTCTCGCGGAAATATTACGAAACAAGCAATTGTATATACCCAAGGGAACAAACGTCCAATGATAAGATCCTTAAAAATTCTGGCTAATGCTTGGATTGTTGTTTTTTATAAATGTTTTTCGACCGAAGAAAGATATTCCCTGGTGACTATATTCATTGATATGTTTGTCAATTTCCAGTTTTGAAATTTCTATTCAAATGTGTGCCTAAAGTATGAGGTCCTTTTTCAGAACTACTCTTTGCCATCTCTTGGTTGGCCTTTGTTGTCGCCATTTTCATGGCCCATGAAAATGGCGACAACAAAGGCCAACTAACAGATGGCACGTGCAAGGCATGCTGGATGAAACAGACCCTTTAACAATCGGATCACAAATTTAGTCCCTAAGAGACATCTTTCTTCATTCTATCAAAAGTTAAAATTGCATCTGTCTAATAAGAGATATTCACCAGTGAAATAATTCTCTTGGGCGTGAATACATCAATTATATCTTGCAATCATCATTGCTTGAATGAAATGCATTTTGTAGCATCTCTCGCGGAAATATTACGAAACAAGCAATTGTATATACCCAAGGGAACAAACGTCCAATGATAAGATCCTTAAAAATTCTGGCTAATGCTTGGATTGTTGTTTTTTATAAATGTTTTTCGACCGAAGAAAGATATTCCCTGGTGACTATATTCATTGATATGTTTGTCAATTTCCAGTTTTGAAATTTCTATTCAAATGTGTGCCTAAAGTATGAGGTCCTTTTTCAGAACTACTCTTTGCCATCTCTTGGTTGGCCTTTGTTGTCGCCATTTTCATGGCCCATGAAAATGGCGACAACAAAGGCCAACTAACAGATGGCACGTGCAAGGCATGCTGGATGAAACAGACCCTTTAACAATCGGATCACAAATTTAGTCCCTAAGAGACATCTTTCTTCATTCTATCAAAAGTTAAAATTGCATCTGTCTAATAAGAGATATTCACCAGTGAAATAATTCTCTTGGGCGTGAATACATCAATTATATCTTGCAATCATCATTGCTTGAATGAAATGCATTTTGTAGCATCTCTCGCGGAAATATTACGAAACAAGCAATTGTATATACCCAAGGGAACAAACGTCCAATGATAAGATCCTTAAAAATTCTGGCTAATGCTTGGATTGTTGTTTTTTATAAATGTTTTTCGACCGAAGAAAGATATTCCCTGGTGACTATATTCATTGATATGTTTGTCAATTTCCAGTTTTGAAATTTCTATTCAAATGTGTGCCTAAAGTATGAGGTCCTTTTTCAGAACTACTCTTTGCCATCTCTTGGTTGGCCTTTGTTGTCGCCATTTTCATGGCCCATGAAAATGGCGACAACAAAGGCCAACTAACAGATGGCACGTGCAAGGCATGCTGGATGAAACAGACCCTTTAACAATCGGATCACAAATTTAGTCCCTAAGAGACATCTTTCTTCATTCTATCAAAAGTTAAAATTGCATCTGTCTAATAAGAGATATTCACCAGTGAAATAATTCTCTTGGGCGTGAATACATCAATTATATCTTGCAATCATCATTGCTTGAATGAAATGCATTTTGTAGCATCTCTCGCGGAAATATTACGAAACAAGCAATTGTATATACCCAAGGGAACAAACGTCCAATGATAAGATCCTTAAAAATTCTGGCTAATGCTTGGATTGTTGTTTTTTATAAATGTTTTTCGACCGAAGAAAGATATTCCCTGGTGACTATATTCATTGATATGTTTGTCAATTTCCAGTTTTGAAATTTCTATTCAAATGTGTGCCTAAAGTATGAGGTCCTTTTTCAGAACTACTCTTTGCCATCTCTTGGTTGGCCTTTGTTGTCGCCATTTTCATGGCCCATGAAAATGGCGACAACAAAGGCCAACTAACAGATGGCACGTGCAAGGCATGCTGGATGAAACAGACCCTTTAACAATCGGATCACAAATTTAGTCCCTAAGAGACATCTTTCTTCATTCTATCAAAAGTTAAAATTGCATCTGTCTAATAAGAGATATTCACCAGTGAAATAATTCTCTTGGGCGTGAATACATCAATTATATCTTGCAATCATCATTGCTTGAATGAAATGCATTTTGTAGCATCTCTCGCGGAAATATTACGAAACAAGCAATTGTATATACCCAAGGGAACAAACGTCCAATGATAAGATCCTTAAAAATTCTGGCTAATGCTTGGATTGTTGTTTTTTATAAATGTTTTTCGACCGAAGAAAGATATTCCCTGGTGACTATATTCATTGATATGTTTGTCAATTTCCAGTTTTGAAATTTCTATTCAAATGTGTGCCTAAAGTATGAGGTCCTTTTTCAGAACTACTCTTTGCCATCTCTTGGTTGGCCTTTGTTGTCGCCATTTTCATGGCCCATGAAAATGGCGACAACAAAGGCCAACTAACAGATGGCACGTGCAAGGCATGCTGGATGAAACAGACCCTTTAACAATCGGATCACAAATTTAGTCCCTAAGAGACATCTTTCTTCATTCTATCAAAAGTTAAAATTGCATCTGTCTAATAAGAGATATTCACCAGTGAAATAATTCTCTTGGGCGTGAATACATCAATTATATCTTGCAATCATCATTGCTTGAATGAAATGCATTTTGTAGCATCTCTCGCGGAAATATTACGAAACAAGCAATTGTATATACCCAAGGGAACAAACGTCCAATGATAAGATCCTTAAAAATTCTGGCTAATGCTTGGATTGTTGTTTTTTATAAATGTTTTTCGACCGAAGAAAGATATTCCCTGGTGACTATATTCATTGATATGTTTGTCAATTTCCAGTTTTGAAATTTCTATTCAAATGTGTGCCTAAAGTATGAGGTCCTTTTTCAGAACTACTCTTTGCCATCTCTTGGTTGGCCTTTGTTGTCGCCATTTTCATGGCCCATGAAAATGGCGACAACAAAGGCCAACTAACAGATGGCACGTGCAAGGCATGCTGGATGAAACAGACCCTTTAACAATCGGATCACAAATTTAGTCCCTAAGAGACATCTTTCTTCATTCTATCAAAAGTTAAAATTGCATCTGTCTAATAAGAGATATTCACCAGTGAAATAATTCTCTTGGGCGTGAATACATCAATTATATCTTGCAATCATCATTGCTTGAATGAAATGCATTTTGTAGCATCTCTCGCGGAAATATTACGAAACAAGCNCGTTACGTTTAATGTGGTCTTTTTTTTTTCTTGAGCCATTTTGCTAAAAAGAAATCTACCACGTCTCACTGGTGAATTCCAGTAAATCTTTCTGATCTTCCACAGGCATACCATTTTGTGTACAGACACACTTATATAGGCACCAACCATTTGTAACACTGGTTGCCAGAATCCAGAAGAAGATTGTCATATATCCCTTCTTGCTTCTGTGATGAAGGCGATATAATGCCATAAACATATCAAACAAATCATTACCAAACATACCACCATTGTACATCTTAACAATTGCAGGCCTCGTAACTTCGATATGTTTCTTGTCCTTGCTGGAACACCTTCTTACAGGCTCGACAGGCTCTGTATATGCATAATTGGATGCAAATTGCACTTGCCTGTTGTCAAACCATCTCACGATTGTAACACCTGAATTTAGGTCAACGGCAGCATCAAATGCCCCCCTTCCCTCCTTTGTCAGCACTTTTTCCCCTTTCTCGTGTTTTTGGCAGTCAGAGAGGAAACCTTGCATGTTTATGTAGCCTGTTTCAGCCCATGTTTGAGAAGCTCGAAGAGGTGGAAATAGCAAACATGGTCAACAATAAAGGTGTTTCATACCTTCGCTCACACACAGCCAATCTTTTTTTTGTACCAGACTTCTTGGAACAATCTGTTTTTTTCTTCTTTAGAACAAGCATCGGAGTTGGCTTTTGGTTGACAATCACCTTCTGCTCGCTGACATGTCTTGCTGCAAAAGACTTCCTCAATAGCTGGGAGACAATGTCTATGCCACAATGCCCACTATAATACAGCATCCGCTAAAAGTGATTTGCAAATATGATCTTTATAAAACAATACCAAGTTTGATTCTAAATTTAGTCAAAATGGTAAATCAAATTCGATTTTCATGACTATCATGTTCTTTTTTGTCCAAATAGCAAAGTTGCAAGATAATACCTTAATCTACTATTGATGATTGAAAGTAAATCTACTTTCGATGATTGAAAGTAAATCTACTTTTGTTGATTAAAAGTAAATCTACTTTTATCAATTGAAAGTAAATCTACTTTTAATAATTAAAAGTAAATCTACTTTTGTTAATCAGACTCGTTGCCATGGAAATCTTGCGCATGCGCAGTCGTCATGGAAATCTCGCGCATGCGCAGTATGCAAATAAAAAATCAGGAGGAATTATACCTTATATACTACTCTCGTCGTACTTTTCTCCCTCGTAGTAGCTGTGGTTTTCACCAGTGGTGTGGCTTTCCCCTTGGACATGGACTGCTCATTCGCTTCAACAGACGACGCTGCTCCTGGATGGCGTAGTGTGACTGGTTTGCTGCTACTTGGCACCTTGTTTTTGGCCCCTCTCACTCTTTCCCCTTTGCAGTCTTGTGGCTAGCGTTGCTGTGTGCTTGCACTTTTAAGTAGTTGCTGCGAAGCTCGGCATCAGCTGCCTCTTCGCCTTGGCTGATGATCAGTGGTCTGTTGTTGTCTGCTTCGCCAAGAGCTTGCGCTGTTGCTTGTTGTGGTATGGGTGGTGCGCCGTTTCCTATTTCGTCAGCAGCCTCTGCGTTGTTGGCTGGTTCAAGATCGGTTTCAGTACGTCGTCGGTGGAATAGAAGTCGGTCCACAAAGCCTTCCAATATTGCATTTGGAAGAGCATTGAAACTTTTAAATTCAATCCCGTACCTGGAAAAGAAGCACAACACATAAAGAACCTATATTTAGGAAAGATTGTGCCAACTCGTTGCGCTCTGTAAAACAAGTTGCAATGTGTCTCGAGGAATAAATCTTTCCTACTCTTTGAGTGTTCGGTGTGAGAAGTTTCTGAATGATTTGATCAAGTGCTTTATGCCCTTTTTCAGGTATTTTGCAAACACAGGTGGTAAATTCGAGTTTAGCGGTATTATCTGTACTCATAAAAAGACGAGAAAAATCACGGAAATACTTCAGTCTTTCTACTGCTATCAGCCAAACTTGGATTCATTCAAATCCATCCAGAACTCTAGGTACCAAATTGTTCAAACATCTAAACTGTTTTTTGGCGCACCCGGTAGATAGAGAGTGTGACTAGAAGAGCAACACTTTCTATTGCTTGTGTGTACCTTAAGGGATATGTACATCCCTTTTGGCAACTTTTTGCAGAAAAAGTTTTGGTCGCCAAATGAACCACGTACTAGTCCCTGCGACTGAAGGAAGAAAAAGTTGAAATTAATTTTTTTACTGGCCATATAAAAGGCAAATCCAAAGTTGTTGAATGTCAGTTAATTTGAATGGAAGAATTATAAGTAATAACATATCTCTTACTTGTTATTGGTGAGGTGATTTTTTCCTCCTGCAGTACTGGGGTCATCGTAGTACTAGTCCCTGCGGCTGCTGAAGGAAGAAAATGTTGAAATTAATTTTGTTACTGGCTATATAAAAGGCAAATCTAAAGTTGTTAAATGTCTGTTAATTTGAACGGAAGAATTGTAAGTAATAACATATCCCTTACTTGTTACTGGTGTCATATCTAAAAGTCATATCTAAAGTTGTTGAATATCAGAGTTTAAAAGAAGGAATTATCTGTAATAAAATGTTAAAAGTTATTTTGATAGTTGCTGTATATATATGAAATATCGTTAAAGTTGTGTTGTAAATTTGTTAAAGAAAATATTAATAATAGTCGGGGACACATTTTATGAGAGCCCATTTATAGTCTTCTCCTAAAACCATGATTTATAATCATGGGAAACATCTAAACATGAAAGATCATTGTATCAAATCTATTACATAAGAGGACCTCCATATTTTAGATTTGATATATTTACCACTGAAAAGCTCTTTGCGTGCAGTCTTCCTGTTCACTGAATAAAGGATAGAAAGAAAAATTATAGGATTAGGGTTCATAGAGGATGCAATTGCATTAATAATGTAATATTTTAGTTAGGAAAAATCACACACTGTGTGGAAGGCTATACTTGTGGGTACCAACCCCATTAAAAATGGCTGTGTCATGATAAGGTCAACAAATATAAAGCAGACAAGCCAATATTGATATTTTGTGCATCAATTTCTGTTGACAGAAGGTTGCTGAGATTTCTACCTTATTCAACCACTCCTCAAAATCAGTATAATATACCAAACTGAACTGTATCCCATGGTAAATATGTTTAAAATGAAATGAAAGTTATAAATATGATAAAATCAATAAAATCTTACCTCTCTCAGTAAACCTTTGTGCTGGCTGAAAGCCCTGAAAATATAAAATATATATTTGTCACATTCTGTTTCATTTAGCAGAACAGATAATCTCTCAATAAATTAGTGTGTATACCTATTTGGTGAAGCATAATCGCTCATGGACTTGTTAATCCCCAAATTATAAAAAATGTTTTTCTATATATATATACATTATAATTTTATTTTTCTCCCCTTACAGCTGATAGCATCCATAGCATCCATAGCATAATCATATATAGCTCAATGTAATCGCATGCAACATTTCACCCCTTTTTACTGAGTAATCAGGCCCTAAGAAATGATCATATTATTCTTTTGGATTCTAGAATACTGATTTCCTTTTGTTTTCCAAAGAAAAATGTTCATGTGATTTACATGCAGCACTTGTTCCAACCTGCTCATACACTCGTTTTCTTGTTGGTGTGAAGCTCTGGTAGGTTTTCAGTGCATTTGGCGACAATTCCTAGAAAGGAGATTTTTTATCACTTAGATTAGGAGAAAAATATTGTAATAACAATGTAATACCAGCAGCTTTTTGTGAGAGTCCTTCATAAAATCCCTTCTTTGCTGAAGCTCTGTTATCAAAAATTCCCCAGGTGTGGAAGACTGCAAATAATTTTTACAATCCAAAGACTTAAATGCTAAAGAACTAGCTAAGGTTTGCTCATATATCTACTTCAATTCTGTAGGTTTGATCATCAGTTAATTTGAATGGAAGAATTGTAAGTAATAACATATCCCTTACTTGTTATTGGTGAGGTGATTTTTTCCTCCTGCAGCACTGGGGTCATCGTAGTATTAGTCCCTGCGACTGAAGGATGAAAAGGATGAAATTACTTTTGTTACTGGCTATTTAAAAGGCAAATCTAAAGTTGTTGAATGTCAGTTTGAAAGAAAGAATTGTAAGTAATAACATATCCCTTACTTGTTATTGGTGAGGTGATTTTTTCCTCCTGCAGCACTGGGGTCACCGTAGTACTAGTCCCTGCGACTGAAGGATGAAAAGGATGAAATTACTTTTGTTACTGGCTATTTAAAAGGCAAATCTAAAGTTGTTGAATGTCAGTTTGAAGGAAAGAATTGTAAGTAATAACATATCCCTTACTTGTTATTGGTGAGGTGATTTTTTCCTCCTGCAGCACTGGGGTCACCATAGTACTAGTCCCTAAGGCTGAAGGAAAATGAGGAAAATGTTGAAATGTCCCTAAGGAAAATGTTGAAATTAATTTCTTTACTGGCTATATAAAAGTCATATCTAAAGTTGTTGAATATCAGTTTAAAAGAAGGAATTGTATGTAATAACATGTTAAAAGTTATTTTGATAGTTGCTGTATATATATGACATATCGTTAAAATTGTGTTGTAAATTTGGTAAAGAAAATATTAATAATAGTTAGGGACACATTTTGTGAGAGCCCATTTATAGTCTTCTCCTAAAACCATGATTTATAATCATGGGAAACATCTAAACATGGTAAAGTTTTTCAAACACGCACTCATTCATGATTTCAAAGATCATTGTATCAAATATATTACATAAGAGGACCTCCATATTTTAGATTTGATATATTTACCACTAAAAAGCTCTTTGCGTGCAGTCTTCCTGTTCACTGAATAAAGGATAGAAAAAAAAATTATAGGATTAGGGTTCATAGAGGATGCAATTGCATTAATATTGTAATATATTAGTTAGGAAAAATCACACACTGTGTGGAAGGCTATACTTGTAGGTACCAATCCCATTAAAAATGGCTGTGTCATGATAAGGTCAACAAATACAAAGCAGACAAGCCAATATTGATATTTTGTGCATCAATTTCTGATTTCCACCTTATTCAACAACTCCTCAAAATCAGAGTATAATATACTAAACTGAATTGTATCCCATGGTAAATATGTTAAAAATGAAATGAAAGTTATAAATATGATAAAATCAATAAAATCTTACCTCTCTCAGTAAACCTTTGTGCTGCCTGAAAGCCCTGAAAACATAAAAGATATATTTGTCACATTCTGTTTCATTTAGCAGAACAGATAATCTCTCAATAAATTAGTGTGTATACCTATTTGGTGAAGCATAATCGCTCATGGACTTGTTAATCCCCAAATTATAAAAAATGTTTTTCTATATATATACATTATAATTTTATGTTTCTCCCCTTTACAGCTGATAGCATCCATAGCATAATCATATATAGCTCCATGTAATCGCATGCAACATTTCACCCCTTTTTACTGAGTAATCAGGCCCTAAGAAATGATCATATTATTCTTTTGGATTCTAGAATACTGATTTCCTTTTGTTTTCCAAAGAAAAATGTTCATGTGATTTACATGCAGCACTTATACCAACCTGCTCATACACTCGTTTTCTTGTTGGTGTGAAGCTCTGGTATGTTTTCAGTGCATTTGGCGACAATTCCTAGAAAGGAGTTTTTTATCACTTAGATTAGGAGAAAAATATTGTAATAACAATGTAATACCAGCAGCTATTTGTGAGAGTCCTTCATAAAATCCCTTCTTTGCTGAAACTCTGTTATCAAAAAATTTCCCAGGTGTGGAAGACTGCAAATAATTTTTACAATCCAAAGACTTAAATGCTAAAGAACTAGCTAAGGTTTGCTCACATATCTACTTCAATTCTGTAGGTTTTATCATATATCAAGTAATGAAATACTCACATGTTGCCATTCTGTGCCAGTCGATTCCTGGGTCTGTCTGTTCTCCCCTCTCTCAGGATTTCCTACAACACATGCCTTAGGAGTTATGTGACAGAAGTATGGGTAATTGTTAAGTTTATATAAGGGTTATGCTGCAAAAAGAGATATCACACTAATGAAGACTCAAATGAATGTGACCTTTCTCACACCAAACAATATTTTCTATGAGCTAACAGGGCATGTAACCAACAGAGCAACTAATAGGGCATCATTAGTAATATTTGGGCATGATAATTGATTGCTCTATACTGTAGCTTTTGCAGATACTTAGCTTAATGGATGTAACCTGAGAAATTTATAGACAGCATTTTTAATAGTAAATACCTGAAAGTATTTGCAGAATATCTTGCTCAAAATTATCTTCTCTCAACCCAACGCATAGTCTCAATGGCTTTTGATTTGACACGCCTTTGCTTGGTGTTGCAAATCTTCTATATGTTGTATCCTTGCCTTTTTAAGAGAAATTTGCTGGTTAATTATACATTTTCCTCATCACTCAGTGATAGGTACAACTGCAGTGGTGAATAGACTGTATCATTGCATAATGTATCATCTAAATATGAACTGAATTTTATATATGTCTAATAATATTGAATAAGGAACTCATCAAAAATTGTCATTAAGTTCAATCTGAACATTATAAATTCAATAAATTGTGCTTTTGTTTCAATTTAACAAAGTTACACTTTGTTATTTGGGGTTTTTTTTATTTAGAGAACTCTTGTTACTCTTCACTGTCAATCGTTTTTGCAGTCTTCCAATCAAGTCACAATCTTACTACAGATTACAGTCAGTACCTCATTTGAAATTATTTGATACATTAAAAACCCAATATTTTCAATAAATTTCAATTAGCTGTTTAATCCTATTTTCAATTACTGTAGTTACAGGAAGGCTCTCAGTGATGCAACTTTATAGGGGAATTTCACATTTTCACTCACCCATATTGTGATGGCGAATGCTTTCACGAAACTTTTCTTCGTTGACAACTTGCATTTTTTTTTTTTTAATATTTGTTGATTTTCTGCAGGCGAAAGTAGATGATACCATCCTTTTTATCGTGTTTTGCATACATTTGTACCTTCAGTAAAGAGAGATTTGGGATTAGAACTTTAAGTTTGGTGATAACCAATCTTAAACCTGATATAGGGGAGGAGGAATGATTTCAAAGCATGCTCCTGAACTGGCAAGCTTGTGAAAGCACATAGTAGCAAAATTAAATCGAGATGAAGATTTTGATGATTTTATGGAGGAAATTGAAAAGATGAGATCCACTTCATTGTATGAGCATAACACCTGCACTGACGAATGCAAGAAAAGAGGTATCTTTTTCGTACGAAGTTACCACCAACCAAGTTTCAGAACTAAAGCGGACAAAATTAAACATTAAAAACAAAAACTCGACAAGCTTCCTATTACAATTTGAAAAGCTACCCATTTCTAGTGGAACATTTGCATTTTGAGACCCATATTTAGGGCTTCTCGAGGTTCAAAACCCATCCTTATGGGCGGCACGTTCCCGTTGCTCTATATATGGAAGTTACCCCCCCCCCCCGGGGGTTCAAGAGCGTTTACACTGCTCTAGAACAAAATTATTCTATAGATATAAGGAACAAAACTGTTACGGATTAATAGGAACGGTGGTAACGGGAGGCTGATCCATCACACTTTTGTTATGGATCCAAAGTTGTATCGGTGCAGGGGTGCAGTGTAAACTGGGTCTTAGTCGATAAAAATCCATTGCAGTTATGATTTCAGTTCAGCAGTAAAGTAGTCTTCATGTTCAAACCCAACAGGAGTACTTTGTAGTGGCTTC
Organism: Aurelia aurita; assembly: GCA_004194415.1. Classification (NCBI taxonomy): domain Eukaryota; kingdom Metazoa; phylum Cnidaria; class Scyphozoa; order Semaeostomeae; family Ulmaridae; genus Aurelia; species Aurelia aurita. The sequence continues at coordinate 67,948 of REGM01000219.1, read as the reverse complement.
ACCTATAATAGACAATGAAAGAATGAAGGAATCCCACAACCTATTTCTGGCGAAAAGTTTTCTCGCATAATTTTTTTATCACTCTTCGCTAAAAAATACTTATTTGGTTTCCTTCTTTCTTATCTTGTGAGATGCAAGACAAAACAATCAATCACACTGCACGATCCCAGAAAGTTTTCTGTTTAAAAGTTTTGGCTTTTCGTTGTAGAAACAGTCGTTGAAATTCCTAGTTCCTGTTCCCATTCCCGTTCTGATGCTTCGTCCCCCCCAGGAGCCCGCTCCACAGTGATCCAGGCCAGGGAATAAATGGCAAAAATGAAGTTTTGAATAACAAATTCATTTTACGCCCTCTTTATTAAGCGCACCCCGGGGGTCAGTGGACAACAAACAATTTTCAAATCGGTCAAGAGACAGTGGAGATATTGATTTTCGAAGTTTGGCCTAATTTGTTGTTTGTTTACATTACTGTTTCAGGAATAGTACCGTTTGGAAGGTATTTTTCAATTCCTCGTTTCCCAGCTCAGAAGAGTCGGAAATTATTCATCTTTGTCTCATTTGATACCACTAATCATGTACGTTGAAGTGATTTTAATATGTTTTTTAATTTCTTCATTTTTAATACTTTTTTAAGCAATTCTATAATGGTGTTTTTTTGAGAATTGGACGGGCTTAAAAATTTAATTGTCAAATTCAACGCTAAATAAAAAAAATGTGCGGAAAAGTGCGGAAACCAAATATGTTCTATAATTCAAAGCCACTTTCCCTGCACGTTTTTGCCAAAGGGTTCGTACAAATTCGTGGCCAAGAAAAAATTATAACAATTCGATTTGTTTAGGTTGAACCTACAGTTTTTGCGTTTTCGTGCGAGTTTTTGCCAAAAAATTTTCAAATCTAAAATCAAATGCTTCTCCTTGCTCAAATGTGATTTAAATGATACAACTCGACAAGTTATCTTGTTTGCAGCCTAACTACACACCTTAAGACAGCTTTTTTACGAGAAAAATAGGGTTTTTACTTTTTCCTCCTCAAAGAAAAATTGAAAAATTTGTAAATTACCAATTTCATGCAACGTTATATTTATTAAACTGGTCTAAATGTTGAATTTCGTGTGCCTGAACCATATAAATGATGTTTGGTTGTTGTAAATCCCCTTGTAAGACTTATCTAAAAATATTTGTTCAAAATATGTAAAAAAATAGAGAAAAGGAGAAATAGAGAAAAGGTGCCAACGGAAAATTTTAAATAATCATAACATTTTCTTGGCCATTAATTTGTAAAAACGCTTTGGCAAAAACGTGCAGGGAAAGTGGCTTTTAATTATAGAATTTATTTGGTTTGTGCACTTTTCCGCACTTTTTTCGTATTAGCGTTGAATTTGACAATTAAATTTTTAAGTCCGTCCAATTCTCAAAAAACCGCCATTATGGAATTGCTTAAAAAGTATCAAAAAGACAGAAATTAAATAACATGTTGAAATCCCTTCAAAGTACATAATTAGTGGTTTCAAATGAGACAAAAATGAATAATTTCTGACTCTTCTGAGCTGGGAAATGAGAAATTGAAAATGCCCTCCAAACAGTGCTCTCTGTATCAGGAAATTTGGCTACACAACAATCCGAAAGTCATATCTCTTATAGATATAGCGCGAAACTGCCCATAAATAAGCCAATCGAAGTGTTTTCCGTGATTTATTTTGCGCTTTCGCATAATTCTTTCATGGTATTATGTTTTTAACAGACTTTCAGGATTGTTGTTTTTCCAGTCTCTTTTTTCATAATGGGTTGCTCCCTTGACACTTTTCTTTTATATTTCTCCCTGGTCAATCAAGTTTTGAATGATAGTTTTACAACCTTGCCTTGGTTTGAATTTACACATCAATAATATAACAGGAGAGCAGTATTGGGTAGGTAAGCTTGACGCTTTAGGTGATTTTGGTTAAGTAATTTAAAGCCATTTTGACGGGGAGAAAAGTTGTAATTCGTAGAAAAGGGGCAGTGGGGTAAAGATCTCGATAATTTCGTTTATCCCTTTCCTTTGTCTGGAGGAAACCTACGATTTGTATCACGTTATTGCTGTTTGCGCAGGAGAAAGTAATGCTTACCAGGTGCGCATATCGCTTAGATAATTTTTATTACTTTAACTTGTAGCAACAACGGGGAGAATAGACTTAACTCGTATTGACGGGGCCACAGGGTAAAGGTGTCCTCCTGTATATTTGTAGTTTGTCAAGCAGGAAAATTCAGATCTAAAATCTTTCCGGTCCGTGCAGGAAAGACCTGTGTTTGGTAGGCATGCATATTTCATACAGATCAATGACTGGGCTAGCAAACGTTACATAAGGTAGAGAAAAGACATCTTCTTTTGCCTAAATGGTGTCACTTTATGTGGCAATAGCAAGGACTATCCATCAGGAAGTCCTTTGCGTTAAACACATTTTCCAGTTGTATATGCTAGCGACGTGAGCACCCCAAAGGCGGGAAGTATCCATGCGCATCTCGACAAACAGAATCAGAAAAATTTCGCTAAAAACAGAGAAAACAACCTACTTTTTAAATCCTAAACGTAGCTATCGTATAACAACCCTGAAGAAGGCCTGCATATCAGGACGAAATAATGGCAATCATTGAATTTATTTTATACATATTATATTGGCTGTTGTTTTTCACCGTGTTGCGGTGTTCCCGCCTACGAATTATTTTATCTATACTTCATCGCAAGCATCTTCGGATCCGACGAGCGTCGTTGGAATAGAGGCCTTGCCTTTTTAAATCTAATCTTTAAAGACGATGGTGCTGAATGTAAGATGGCCTGTGCTTTACGTTCATGGCAACAAGCATGAAATATCTTGTATAATTAATGCACTTTTGCAGTTAATGTCAGGGGTGGCGCCAGAAATCTTCCGACAGAGGGGATGGAACTTCCGACAGGGGGGCTAAAATGACTAAAAAATGCAGTCTTCGTACGTTATTTTGCCAAATTCCCTCCGAAAACAATCAACAATGTCCGCCGACGGAGGGGCTAGATGCTTCCGACGGAGGGGATGTAGCCCCCCTAGCCCTCCCCTGGCGCCACCCCTGGTTAATGCCTGAGCATTGGTTTGCATGTATACATGTATTGTTTTTAACAAACAAATGCTGAGATAGAAACAAACCACTAACGGCCATAAACAAAAACCAAGAAGGGAGCCCGCAAACAAGATGAGTCGATCAGTTGTGAAAAAAGAAGTGGCGTGTCTGCAAAGTTGTCTCTTCCTGAGCAACCTTGTTATACTGTGTTAAGTGAAAGTTCATTGTAAAGATGATAGGCAAATTTAGATATTTAAATTCATTTGTCTGACATGGGTACTACGGTTTGATAATAGTTATTTACGATTCTGCTGGGAAAGGTATTCCCAGACGTCCAGACGGCCGACATTATCCAGACGGCCAGACTGCATGACTCACAACAGCGTTGAAGACATCTTGTTTAAGGGTAAATCTGCAGACGATTTCTAGCCTTTCGGACTTAGGTTTCTATTGGAAATTGGCAAAAAGTTGCATAAAATCCTTCCAATATTTTCTCTCGCGATAGTGAGAAGGGAAAGGATAGGTATAGCAATTGACAATTAAACGAATGAAATAATTGCACGAACATATTGTTCTTAAATTTACAGCAAATAGCAATTTAGGTCAAGAAAGCTGTGGGAAACTTGCCTCTGCGTCGATGATTTTGTAAACAGCACCACAAACTCTAACAGTTGTGAATTACATGCTTATTTTTTGGCCAATTTTATCAATCAATACACTGCATCGACTTGATATTTACTGATCAACCTAACCTCTTCATTGAGTCTGGTGTCCATCCATCTCTACATGAACAGTGCCACCATCAAATTGTTCACGGTAAATTATCTGTTTCAAACATAGCTCTACCTCCATACTTCCGCAAAATTTGGTATTACGACAAGGCAGACTTTGTAGCCATTAGGAAAAGCATTGAAATGTTTTCTTGGCACGAACATCTTGACAAATTGACGTGCCCTAATGAACAGGTAAAACTACTCAATGAAGTCCTTTTGAACATTTTTTCTAATTTCATTCCAAATAAAGTAAATGTTTTCTGATAAAAGATCTTCGTACACATTTGACAGAAAAACATGGTTATGCGTTCAGAATAACGAGAAAGGAGTTTCAATCACCCGAAGGTAAGAAAATGGTATTCACATACATAAGACCATCAAATTGGCCTTGAATGCTAAATGTTCAATTCTTTTGCACTGATCTTAACTCACACGCAACAATTTGCCAAATATGACATACAGTCCTAAACAACTAATTATTTAGCATGTTAGACGCTTACGAAAACCAGTTAAACAAACGAAGGTCGGCAAAATTTTTTTAACTAGTCTTAAATTATGCACTGATTGCTACAAGCCTGCCGACGCACCATTAGAGACTAGTGCTTGCACTGAAACCTGTAAACCTGTGGAAAGGAAGTGTTGCAGCCTCTAACTCTTGCATCTTCCTTTCAGGTTTGCGGGTTCATTTGTCTGTTGCTCTTTAACAGAAGTTAACACTTCCCACAGGTTTGCAGATTTCAGTATAGGTAATAGTGCCAAATAATGAAGATCATTTCATACCGCAAAACTGCTCGTTTCTTACTTGTAAGACAGCTTTTTGAGATACCTAGATTTAATGTTTCAATATTTGGTAGATATAAGTTTTAAATTGTGGACAATGCTTTGCTGATGATATTTTTATCTCTTTTATAAGAATTCCACGAGTGGAAAGCTAAAAAAGAAGACGAGGAGCAAACATCATTTCGAGCATATGGCCGCGCGAAGAATAAACTAGGAGAGACTGTCGAGTACTTCCAATGCAATCGTTCTGGAGTTTTCAAATCGCGAGTTGACAAGGACCTGAGACGAAGACATGCAAAGACAGGAGGTATAAGGATTCATTTTATTTTTATGTTGGTTACAAAAGAGGTCTCAACTTATAATTTGACACCTAGTTTAGGTAAATCTGGCAATTAATTGCTAACTAACAAAGCAAGGAATTCAATTTATCGGTTGCTTTAAAACCCGTTGAATCAGTATGAATCTGGAACTAAATACCATGCCACTACATCTGGATTTAAGATGAACGAGAAATATGTTTCTACTATGGAAAGCTCACTCTCAAACGGCGAACGTTTATTAAGCTCAACCTATTTTATAGCATCTTTACAGTCCAACCCGTCCTTAAATAATGCTATGACCTTCAGAAATAGGGGCCATCAAAGATTTCGTTCCATCCACTTTTAAGATCATATGATCATAACTTGTATAGGATTAAAATGAATACAGAACAAAGGGAAACCATCGAACAAATAGATGCTTGAAGTCTGCATACTGCGTGATTCACTTTTATATTTGCTGATGAAACAAATGATTTACCGAACTTGCCGCTATCTATGTTTCTGCATTAGCGCTTTACTTGCTTCTTTCTACTTCAAAGGCTCTTGTCGAATGGACAAGAATTGCACTTGCACAATGAAAGTGATCGAAGACCAGTCCAAACATATAACTGTTGAATTCTGCATGTCACATTACGGTCATCGGAGATCTTTGCAATACCTTTGGCTGTCAAAGAAAAAACGCCAAGAAATTGCAGCTAAGCTAAAGCAAGGAGTGTCGAAAGAGAAGGTGCTGGACGCAATCCGGGAGAACATTGGTGCAATTTTTTCAAGGGACCACCTGATTGATAGACAGGATTTGGCCAACATCCGAAGAGCATATGGCATTGACGAAGTTGAGAGACATCCCAATGACATGACAAGCGTACTGTCTTGGATAGAGGAATGGCAAAACAGCGACAAAAACCCAATTCTCCATTACAAGTTGCAAGGTATATTATAAAGCATCAACTACTGATTATATTGCCTTAGAAATCAATGGCCACATTTGACAAGCGTTTTCATCAAGAAATCTTTGCTATGGCTTTAGCCAAGAGATATTTCTAATTCCATCGTTATTTTATAGAAAGCACAAAAGTCTTACACATTAAGTTGACCTGAATTCTTCGACCTCAACTTTTCCTCATTGGATAACTCGCAATGGAAAATCTCCAGTTATGCTATGAGGACTAGCACCCTTCTATGATATCAACTAAAATTCATTGCGGAACAAGATCTATTATATGAAAATAAAAAAGCCTGCCATGTTAACTGTTCATGCTTTATTTTGACTGGACGCATATTTTTCTGAAGGCGGGTCAAAGCTAAAAGGTCAACCCATTTCAATTTTGAGAGAAAGAGAATTTTACTAGTGGATACATTTGTTTCAAGAAACAATTTATTGAGCCGAAATGATACAACTGCAAGCTTGATCTCAAAAACTCTATCATAAGTTTTGCTTTTTCCAATTATTTCAAATGAAAGCTCACCCTCCTTTCTCTGTCACTTTTATGTAACCTGCTACAGAAAGAATTCATAAAATGTAAAGTCAACAGTCATTGNACAAGATCTATTATATGAAAATAAAAAAGCCTGCCATGTTAACTGTTCATGCTTTATTTTGACTGGACGCATATTTTTCTGAAGGCGGGCCAAAGCTAAAAGGTCAACCCATTTCAATTTTGAGAGAAAGAGAATTTTACTAGTGGATACATTTGTTTCAAGAAACAATTTATTGAGCCGAAATGATACAACTGCAAGCTTGATCTCAAAAACTCTATCATAAGTTTTGCTTTTTCCAATTATTTCAAATGAAAGCTCACCCTCCTTTCTCTGTCACTTTTATGTAACCTGCTACAGAAAGAACTTCATAAAATGTAAAGTCAACAGTCATTGCCGAAATTTCACTACTTTTTACCAAAGAGTAGTGAATGCCATCGAAGCAAAGTCTGTACTTTACGGGAGATTCGTTAATTAGAAAAGCTGGTAGTGTAAGTTAACTGAACTTCTATTTTAGGTGACTGTGACCCTCACGGCATCTTGGCAGAACAAGATTTTGCAATAATAATTCAAACAGAATTCCAGCAACATCTAATGCAGAAGTTTGCACAGAAAGGAATCTGTTGTGACTCCACACATGGGACAACAGGTAAGCATTATTTCCACTACAGTGCTGTAAGCAGAATTCTATGAAATTCATAACGCTGCTGACGACAGAAACTTATCACATCACAGGAACAGCTGTAGGATCTGCAATTCCATTCTAAAGCTCTTGCATTTTTCTTCTGGCCTAGGAACCTGCTTTTCCTCTATAAAATTTCAACATTTTTCGTTACATAATAAAATCGATCCAAACCAAAATATCTGACTGTAAGACCAAATCATTCAGTTCCAAATGCAGAAAAAGCACATCGCACATGAAATGAAGAATGCAAGACGCATGTGCACAAGATAACGCAGCTCAAGAGAAATGCTAAATAACCTTACTTGCAACTCATTTCTACCATTCTATTCTAAAGAAACTGCAACCAATCTTCCTACAGGTCTCTTGTTATATTACGGCGAGTTGATAAAGTGAATAGCGCAGTGTTAATACATCAAAATTTGTTTTACGGGAAAATTTCAAAGTAGGTAGAAAGGGGAAAGCAAATTTTAGATAAACGAGTGATATAGAAGAAACTGAGAAGGCACATGCATAAAATATATGGCATTAATAGACATCGGAATAAAGTGAGATTGGAATTTTAGTTTGAAATAATATTATTTTTTTCAAAAGATGAACGTCAAATGTACATTTTTGCACTTCTAGGCTATGACTTCAAACTAACATCGTTATTGATTGTGGATGAATATGGCGAGGGATTCCCGGTGGCTTGGTGCCTTTCAAACCGAGAAGACATCGGCGTCTTAAAGATATTTTGTGAGCACGTCAAAACAAACACAGGGGACCTTGCTCCTGCCTGGTTCATGTCTGACACAGCGCCTCAATTCTATGATGCATTTAGCACAGTATTTGGATGTGCTCCACGACAACTCTATTGCACTTGGCACGTCGATAAAGCTTGGCAGGAACAGCTTAGAAGCAAAATAAAAGATTTCGAGCTGGAATCTCAAGTTTACACTCAACTTAAGATCGTGCTCGAGCAGACAGAAGAAAGAAATTTCAACAGCTATNTTATTGATTGTGGATGAATATGGCGAGGGATTCCCGGTGGCTTGGTGCCATTCAAACCGAGAAGACATCGGCGTCTTAAAGATATTTTGTGAGCACGTCAAAACAAACACAGGGGACCTTGCTCCTGCCTGGTTCATGTCTGACACAGCGCCTCAATTCTATGATGCATTTAGCACAGTATTTGGATGTGCTCCACGACAACTCTATTGCACTTGGCACGTCGATAAAGCTTGGCAGGAACAGCTTAGAAGCAAAATAAAAGATTTCGAGCTGGAATCTCAAGTTTACACTCAACTTAGGATCGTGCTCGAGCAGACAGAAGAAAGAAATTTCAACAGCTATCTTTCCCTTCTCTGTGAGCGTTTGCATAATTCATCTGCAACAAAGGAATTTGCTGAGTATTTCGACGTGCACTGGGTTCCTTATGCTAGCCGATGGGGGTACTACTTTCGCTGTGGCTTGGGCATTAACACCAACATGTTCTGCGAGGCTTTTCACAGGGTATTCAAGTACAACTACCTGAAAGGAAAGCAGAATAGAAGAGTTGATAAATGTCTCGTCAATCTTATGAAATACAGTCGTGACAAAAATTTTGAAAGAATCATCAAGCTGACTAAAGGCAAGGCAACGCAGCGATTAAAGATGATCCAAGAACGCCACCAAACAAGCCTCCATCTCAGTTTTGGTACGATAACAGCGGTCGATAATGCAGAGTGGCATGTAGATTCTGAAGCTGGAGATCGAAGATATGATGTCAAACTCACAGGACAGGCCTGTGAAATTTCATCTTGCGGTCTTCGATGCGCTGACTGCAATGTATGCATTCACACTTACACCTGTACATGCATTGATTTCCTACTATACTGCACCATTTGCAAGCACATCCATTTGGTCCATCGTCAAAGAGAGCGATTTGGGACAGTAGGTATGTTATGCGATGCTGGTGAAGATGAAAGAGAAGTTCACCGTACAGATGGTCCTGATGAATTGTCCGAGCTTGTTCAAATGGTTCAACATGATTCAAGAACCACATATGAAGAGCTGAAGGAGAAAGCCAAGGAGCTGTTCCTGTCAATCATTGGCTGTGTTGAAGAAAGCGATGGTAGGCATATAGAAGCTACCCGGCATTTGATCAAGGGTGGAACAGCACTTAAGAACACCTTTGATTCCATGAAGAAAGTGTCCACCGTTGTGCGCATTGAGCCAAAAATCAAGGCCAACAACAAGAATATCGAGAGGCAGCGGAATTTCTTTGCAACCACCAAACGCCGCAAGAAAGGGAACATCCGCTTTGCCAAGCCAACTGATGATGACCGAAAGAAATTTGAGACAAGTGAAGGCTTTACTGTGTCCATTGCAGAAGATGCTGGCAGCAAAAACCCTGGGCAACAATGCAATAACACTGGTACCATAAAAGGTATGCTGACATTTCATTGAATTAGTTAAGTAACATATTCATGGATGCGTGCACCAAAAAATATCCACTATTGACAAGCCACTGTGAATGGGTCACCAAGCCGGTTTTAAAGATTGAGAGTCCAAACATTTATAGTTGAAAGCACAAATTATGCTCTGGGGTTCTTTTAAATAAGGATTGCACCTACCAATTTTCAGTCAGACAGGTGATTGATTTGTCATCGCTTGTCACAAATGGCTACTTCTTTGGTGCATGCAGTCTCACTAGGGGAAAGAGCTAACTTCATGTTTTATAAGAAATGAGGACATTGAATCATTTTCATTCATTTTTTAATTTAAATGATGTTTTAGTCAGAATACGTAGGGAAGTGTGATGTCTATTGCGTCTATTGCGTCGGATGCATGCCAAGCATGGGGAAGTGTGACGTTCAGTCTATATACATAACAAAACATTTGTGGATGCCAACAGCTACGAGTAGATTGTCCTCAATTACAGCATACCTTTGAGACTGCATGCTTTTTGATAGAGCACTAAAAGAAAAGACTCTCTATTGTCTGAGAATGGCTGGCTGAGGGAGAATAGCTGAAAACATTATTCAGATTCGAAAAAATGTAGGAAGGGTAATCAATGATTATGCTAGGCCTCAATATCAAGATGGCACTAACATGTAAGATTATATGATCAAGATACCAATTAATATTTCAACTGGTTCCGGTAGACTCATGGATATTAAATGTTGCCAAATTTCAACTCAGTGATGACATAGAATAACAGTAGCTGTCCAAGAATTTGTTTGGCTATATTTCTAGCTAAAGTATATTATTTTCAATCTCAGTTTCAAAGACAGTGCTGAAGAAGTTGGGTGTCAGAAGCACAAATCTGGATGGTAAATCCATGGGCAAGCAAATTGATGTTGATGATATCATATCTGCTGATGATTTTCCTGATCCATCACTTGTTAATTCTAACATTGATCATCTAAGGAGAGTCTTCACAGAGGCAGCATGGGATAGAGTGAAACTGATGCGTGAGTTGGCTATGTTTTATTTGTCTCATTACACTGCATGTCAAATAATAATCCAGTGTACAGTTGTATTCTTTGAGAAACAGGCTGCAGTTGTTGCCAAGCTCAAATATAACATCACCCAAAGTGAAAGTTTAGTTCAGTTCTGAAACAAGGTATCTTTGTTAGTTCATTGGAGCTGCATAATAACCTACATAATATTAAGGGGATGTGGATCTGCCACACAAAAACAGGTGGTTTTGCCTCGAAGCTTCCCTCGCCAGGGTTTGGCATCATCCCTCACAACAACGAATACATTTTGATTTGATTACTTCTCAAATTCCCTCTCTGGGAGTCATTTGAGAAAGGTCAAGCAAGAACATAACCTTGGTTTTCTGCTCTCCTCAGAAGTTTGGAGAGCTGTTGCCTATGAATGGGGACCTTCTGATTGAAACTTGAAAGAATCAGTTGATGGACCTTTCACAAACAAAGGCATTTAACACTATGGGTTAGGTTACTCAGAACTCAGTGGGAGCTCAGTGGCAAGCTCCTTGCCATTTGATTACATCAATATTATATACACTGAATTGATATTCTTGTATATTTGTTCTTCAAATATGAATTTTCATCCAAATCAAATTTTAGTTGAAAATCTGAATGAAGAATGGACATGCCCTGTCTGCAAAACACCTCAGTATGCAGCAATGATAATGTGTGACCTCTGTGAATTATGGTTTCATTGGTAAGATTTTCATAAAGTTTCTTTGGAAGAATACCTGCATGGAAGTTTTTGTATACTGAAGTACTAATAGACATGAATTAGCTGAATCAGTTTTTAGTTTCTTTAGAAGCATACAGTACTCCAACAATGACAAGACTTTCTCACACGATTAGAATCATTGATTCATATGAGACTGTAAAAAATTTTTAACAAGAAGTGCGCAGGGCCTTGGCAGATGACCAAGCCAAACTAAAGTACTGCTGTTTGACAATTTACCAAAAATTTGCAGGTTGCTGAGTATTAATGCTTCTTTTCTGGATGAACATCAGCAAAAAAAATGTTTTTTTCTCATCTGGAGAAGCAAATAGCAACAGTATTTTACAGTACAAAGCATCTTTATATATATACATTGTTCAAACTCTATAACTTATGAATTAATATTAAAATTGTTAGTCAAGTGATTAGAATTTAGAATATATACACCTCAATTCATATTCATCTGTAACTGACTCTCAAAACACATACATCCCTTATTTCTAGGAAATGTGTTGGCATTTCAAAGCAGATTGTTGGAGACTGGTTTTGTGGATGTGCAGAAGATGGATACCCTGATGAACAGAATGTTTAGAACGAACATTTGATATTTGACACTGAATATGGGCACAATTACCTTTTCGTTGGCGTATAGTTTGATGTCATCCACAAAAGTTTTTACTATGAGCCTACAGACATACAAACATCAATGTACTAATCATATATCATATGCAGTAGTGCACTGGAATTCAAAAATTGTTTTCATAAGGTTTTTCAAAAGACTTAAAGTCCAAGGTTAAAAAAAGCTCAATCAGTTTTGTCTTTATTTTAGGAACATCTAACATCTGACATGGTGGTGCTTTTCGGAGTGCGAAAAATATCTTGCATAAACTTTCCACTCTTGTACATTTTAGACAATGAATATTCATTTTATAACACCAAGTCAATGTCAAGTTTTCCTGAAGTATAAAGACAAAACACGTTGTTTTGATTTTTGTTATAATTTTTCTTGTGCATGCCTTCCTCTTATATGATTATGAGGTATCTGCAACACGATGCATTGTCATATCTTTGAATTTGTGTCTGATTTCGCGTTGATTTTATATGTTCCAAGCTCCTCATTCTTACCTTTTAGGTCTAACCCGTTGTGTTAGCCTAGTAGCCAGACTAGCTGCTACATAGGCGATAGGCCTAACTAACTTTATGCCTTGTGTTCTGTTGATCAAAACTTCAGTGCATAGTCCAGCTATATCTCTTCACAAATATCACTCAAAATTAGTGGGCTCACTGTATGTGGACGTATATTTCAAATAAATCTTACCGTTAAATACCTTGCTCATTCACCACGTCTCTTCTTTCGTTGTTTCCCTGATTTTTGCCGCGGCTCTGCTGCTGTTGATCTCCGTTCCGTTCCGTTCCGTTCCGTTTCTTTGCTTGCGAGAGTTGCGCGCACTTTGCTGACGATTACATAATGATAAAAAATATAATCCTTTTGTTTTAACAGCCTATTGTTCTATTAGCCAATGAGAGGTCGGAGCAGTTCAAAGATTTAACGACATGTGCTGAAACCAGCGGTCTGCCATTTTGTCTTACTATTTTGCAGTGATAAACAGCTTCATTGATGAAAAGCTCCAAATAATCATCAATGAGTTCATTGAAATTTTTGCGAAAGCTATGAAATTGGAGGCTGTTTCAGTTCATCCATGAAGCTGTTTATCGCTGCAAAATAGTAAGACAAAATGGCCGACCGCTGGTTTCAGTCATCAGACAAATTTAGTCTTCTGAAGATCATAGCTCCATCATTTTTCAACGGATTTTTACGTGGATGGTAGCAAACTTTAATTTAACATCTGACGAGCAAGATCATCCAACAATTTAGCAAGAATCTTTTTCCATTTCGTCACAATCTTCAGGTAAACGGGGCACAACTTTTTTGGGACACCCTGTAGTCAACTGTCAACTGGCATAAAATGGCACCAGTTTGAGATATTACACACATTTCGCCCAACTTAAAGGTATACATAGTAAGTCTGATTGCATAACTCCAGTGAAGTTCCATTTCGCAATACCCCCACATCAATAAGAACCTAAACAGGCTGATTTGAAAAATGTAGGTTCTTATAAGCGGGTGTTTACTGTACCCGGAACATATAACATAAAAAATAGGTACAAATATGAATAGAATATGTATAACAAAACTAAATGTTTTTTTCGAACTACAGAATTAACGAAGATTTACTATAGAATGACAATCCATGTCCCGTTCGCCCTTGTGTATCGCTTTCAATTGAAGGCTCTTCTGAATTCTGCTGTAGTGCAATTCTGTCTTGTTTTTCACAGATTTCAAAACTTCAAAAGTACACAAGCCTACAAAACTGGACTTGATATTTGAAAGCAAATTTCAGATTCTCATATGGCATTCGAATAAGCCTACACCAAAATCATCCAAAAAGAAAGTCTTGTCTATCCTTATTTCACCGTCAGGAGACTGAATGCTTCTTCGACTTTAGCGTGATAATTAGACATTCCTGAAAAGGTTGCAAATTAACGAGGCGGAACTTTTAGGAGGTTGGTGGTCGCTTGTTTCAAACCACAGCCGAGTAAAAAATCGGACACTATCTAACCTTTCATGTTCTGACTAGTACCAGACGAAAAAGCTTTCAGTATGTTTTATAATGCTTTCAATCTGAAAGTAAACTTCGAATTATGCCAAACTTGTACGTTCTAAGAACAATCAAGACCTGTTCTAACCTAGGAAACTTTTTGCTAAGCGTGTCTCGTCGTTTATTATGTGTTCTTTTGTGCGTCGTTGGGCCATATTGAGCGTAGGGTGTTCAAACGAACTAAGTACCGCTCAGCATCACCTAAGGATAAATTAAACGCTCAAAGAGATACAACTTTTCAACTAAGCTGCCTCGTTTTGAAAGTTTTCAAAATTTCTTAAAATTACTTCATATGAAATTTCTGACCTCAGATTTGGATTAAGCACCCAAATTTTAGTCTAAATACAAAGTTTCATAATCCCAGTGCTGGTGATTTTGATTTTATGACGATACTAAGATACTACCATCCTACTCAATGATTTTTGCATTTCTGAAGAAAAAATACTGAAAATCATTAGATCACTCAATCCTAACAAAGCACATGGCTGGGATGAGATTTCTGTGAGGATGATAAAAATGTGTGATATTACTTTGGTTATACCTCTGAAGATGATATTTATAAACTGTTTGAAAAGAGGCATATTTCCCAAAATATGGAAACATGCGAACGTAGTTCCTGTTCATAAGAAGAATGAAAAAAATATCAAGGGGAACTATCGTCCCATTTCTCTTTTACCAATCTTTGGAAAAATCCTTGAAAAACTCATATTTGACTCTCTGTACTCTCATCTTGTCTCCTTGAAACTGCTAAACCCGAATNTGAATTCTGCTGTAGTGCAATTCTGTCTTGTTTTTCACAGATTTCAAAACTTCAAAAGTACACAAGCCTACAAAACTGGACTTGATATTTGAAAGCAAATTTCAGATTCTCATATGGCATTCGAATAAGCCTACACCAAAATCATCCAAAAAGAAAGTCTTGTCTATCCTTATTTCACCGTCAGGAGACTGAATGCTTCTTCGACTTTAGCGTGATAATTAGACATTCCTGAAAAGGTTGCAAATTAACGAGGCGGAACTTTTAGGAGGTTGGTGGTCGCTTGTTTCAAACCACAGCCGAGTAAAAAATCGGACACTATCTAACCTTTCATGTTCTGACTAGTACCAGACGAAAAAGCTTTCAGTATGTTTTATAATGCTTTCAATCTGAAAGTAAACTTCGAATTATGCCAAACTTGTACGTTCTAAGAACAATCAAGACCTGTTCTAACCTAGGAAACTTTTTGCTAAGCGTGTCTCGTCGTTTATTATGTGTTCTTTTGTGCGTCGTTGGGCCATATTGAGCGTAGGGTGTTCAAACGAACTAAGTACCGCTCAGCATCACCTAAGGATAAATTAAACGCTCAAAGAGATACAACTTTTCAACTAAGCTGCCTCGTTTTGAAAGTTTTCAAAATTTCTTAAAATTACTTCATATGAAATTTCTGACCTCAGATTTGGATTAAGCACCCAAATTTTAGTCTAAATACAAAGTTTCATAATCCCAGTGCTGGTGATTTTGATTTTATGACGATACTAAGTTTGAAAATTTATAAAACATTTGACAGTGCATAATGACTGAGGGGAGGGTGTAAAGTTACATCCCGAACGATTTTCACGGTCAATTCCCTTATAAATTTTCAAACTTATAATCGTCATAAAATTACAATCATAAATACTAGGATTATAAAAAGTTGTATTTAGACAAAAATTTGGGTGCTAAATCCAGATCCGTGGTGAAAGTTTCGTATGAAGAAACTTTCAAAAATTTCCAAAACAAGGCCGTTCATTGAAAAGGTGTATTCAACTGTGTCGTGTAAAAGGGCCCTACTCAAACGTTAAACCAAGTTCTGCAGAGAGAGAGAGCTTTTATGCGAGTCGGTCAACAACGACAACACGCTTGGTGAAATTTAAACATAGCATGCTGTGAAATAAGGAAATCTTTGCAACAAACATTTCTTTGTGGTATGGTAGAACCTTGTTGTTTCCTGTTTTGACGGCCTCTTCTCTGACCATTTTCCGTTTATGGGATAGTACCACCTCTCCTTGTGCAGCAACACTAGATCAAACGGTATCACTCAAACTCGATGACAAAAATTTATTCCACAAGACTTACAGCTGTCAGCTTGATCTGTCAAAAACACAAGATGGAATTGGTTGTCATTATGATGAATTTGTGTAAAGGGTTGATTTCGCTCGTCATTTCCACTTCCCTCGGTTGAAGAAGTACTCTTTCCTTTCGCTCTTTCAGCTCTATAGGCGGCTTTGTTTCTGGCTCCCTTTTTCCCAGCCGTGTCTTTCCGTACGTTGTACTCGGCAAGCGATGTGCGATTTCCCTCTCGTTTGCATTTTTCCTGATGAAATCTAAATGCTTTGGTAACTGTGATTGCAGTGAGGCTACTGCGAGGGAATGTTTACAGATTCCATCGCTGCGATATCTTCCACAAATACAAGAAGAATGATCCTTGAATACTTTTACCTCAACAGTTCCATTCTTGGCAGTTTTGCTTGCAACCTCATATTTTATCGCCATCAACTTCTAGGCTAGCTTTCCTCTGTATCGCATGTGGGTGGTTCAGCAATGCTAGTACCTCAGTTTGAAGAGCTTCTGCATTTTCTGCTGAATACCCAAAATTCTCTAACAGATCTCTTGAGAAGCTTATGGGCTCCTTGAACTCCGTAAACTTAGGTGATTCAGGAGTTTCCGTATCCGGCCACGAAACATATTTCTGCTGCAGAACTTCTTCCATTGATAGTGCATCTATTTTCTGAACGTACTTCTCCCTCGTTGCAGGTGCCCACTCAAACCACACATCTGGGGGAACTCGTAAGTAACTAGCTGCGTTGGACAGCTCGTACGCATCACTGACAGCTGCAATTGATGAACAGAGCTCTTCTCGTTGTTTGTTATGAATTGCTTCGAAGACATGTTTTGTAAACTGCATCTTATTCAATGTAGAGAAACTAGGATTCTTTTGCAGGAAAGCATCTTTGGCTGTCTTCATGGTTTTGTTCATAGATTCTGAACCATTTGTATAGCAACGCAAATGTTTCCCATCATCTCCAACTGGCAATCCTGCCTTGGCGCGAACCTTTTTAATCATACTATGACGCATCATATCATACTGGTAATGCAGGTATGCCCAAAAGGGGGGATTATATGACTGGTCTTTCTGTAGGATTGCTCTCTCCTTGGCATTCATTTCTTCTCGCACATCATCTAGCCGTTTTCTCAAATCATGGCGTCCTGTCGCATCTAGAATTCCTTCACACTTTCCGCGGACTCCAAAAGTGTTGTCCATGAAGTATTGTTGTAGCTTCTTCTCCCTGATTCCAATGGTGCGCAACTTTTCAATGCAATTCTTCTCAAAATGCTTGAAGCAACGCAAGGCCTTTGCATCCTTCAGTTCTTCTGTAAAGGCGTTCTGCAACTCTAATTCTCCATCAGTTATAAAACCTCTAGCATTTACAAATCCCGGGCAGTGTCTTACACAGGTGGATGCCAAAGCACGATATGTTGCACCAGTCTTGTTATGATGGATCATAGTAGGCCCTACAATCCTGGACAAAAGGTTAGGAGACTGGCATCGTTTTTAACTGTTGAAGTGTATTGTGAATAATAATGGGGATTATAATTTTGCAAAACCCCTCCCCCAGTGTCAATGTTGTTCAACAATGATTCCCAAATGCATGTTGGTGACAATCGACGTGTTCCAACCTGAAACAACATTGATTAGGGGGGAGGGGGGACTTTGAACTTGGGAGAAGGTGAAATCGATCTGCAGTCTCATAACCTTTGTCCAGGATTGCAGTTAAAGTTAAGCTTAGAGCCATAAAGGTCAGGTCTATTATTCTCTGAATACAAGGACTTTACTTACAATAGCCGAGCTTATCTACTCCAGAAATCTATTTATGGCAGTGTAAGGGAAGCGAGCGGAAAATGAGCACGTTTTTACAACTTAGACTGACTGACAAATGTCGAGATTTGTTTGTTAGATTGATTACTTTATATGTCGATTGCCCTTTCAATAATGATAAAACCTTTTCTCGATATGCCGACCGAGGTTTGGTCATGGGTACCCTGGGTACCATATGTCAGGTGGTGCTGCACCCCCAACTTTGACTATCTGAATAGCAAAGAGGGATGATGATAAGGGACTCCCTTTTCTTTCTTTTACCTTTCCTCTACACATTTGTCTCGAAGAAGTTTGTTCCTTGTTATGAAAATGGCATTACACGAAGTTTGGATGTTAATGTTCGTACAATACCGCATACCGCGCTGTGAAAACTTAATACTGCAATACCACAAGTTTTTTCTCTCAATACCGCAATACCGCGCAAATTTGACCCCCTATACCGCAACACCGCAAACCCCGAAGTACCCCTCAGTAATTAATTAAAGCAGTTGCTTAACTTTGTGTTAAATTGAAGGATTTCAGTAATTAGGAATGCTCAGATGTTGAGTAAGAAGCAAAAAGAACTAGCGAAAAATTTAGAATACATACACTATGAAGTCAGATTTTTGATTAAATCATAGACATTTCCATTCTAATGTTAAATGAAGACTTTACATGCGTAGGTAGTTTTTACTGCAGCCAACAGAAAATTTCGAATTTACATTCTTAGTATTGTCTCATTACGGAATTTTTATCCAGGTGGATTTTCGTAATAGAAATGGTCAAATAAGAAATGAAAAGAACATTAAAAGCTGCGAATAAATATTTAGCAATTTAAATTCGAGCTCTGAATTATTTATTCATATGAGCAGTTTCTTTATACGAAATGTAAATGAATTAGCAGGAAAAGGCTGCTTCCCACTTGCCAACTAAAATGTTGTCTGTTAAAAACCCTATCTCATCTGGGGGGTGGATCCCACCCTCCACAACCAAGTTTTTATTTGCTGCTTCTAACGTATGCAACGCAGCATCCCAAGATTGCGCAAGTTTAACGTTATAACTATACTGTATCGAGATATGAAAATTTCAAGATTCTAAATAGCACCGTAACAATGGCAACCA
>REGM01000219.1:20641-35116 GCA_004194415.1 Aurelia aurita | reverse complement strand
AACCTATTTTCCTAAATTTAATATGATCTTTCATGCAACAAATCAGAAAGGAAATTCAACAGAGACTGAATTTTCAATTGTTGGTAGTATTTCAAAGGCCGATACATCGTATTGAGACAGACACCCAGGTATAAATACGAAAAACACAAACAATGGTTTGTATTTCTCGCAACATAACTTCACTACAACTACAAGATAACATACTAACATTAATGGGGTACATTAACATTAGATGGGGTACACTACAACTACAAGATTAATGCTTAATGCAAGCAAATATCGACGGTATTTGAAAAAGAAATAACTGAATATTTTGTCTATGATGAATCTTTAGATAATCTATGACACCAAAACAATAACTGTGTGTACTTCGTTGTCAGAATCTATTCTGATAGTACCAAAAGATGCAAAGCAAGATTTATACCCAGTTGTATTTTGAAGGAAGCTATGCAACAACATTTCATGGCTTAGCCACTGCAATTTCACTGGATAGAATTCCAGAGAATTTGTGTTCCGCAATTTATACCTGTGACTAAGTTCCGTAATTCCGCAGTTCCGAATTCCGTAATTCCATAGTTCCGTGATTCCGGAATTCCGTAGTTCCGAATTCCTTAAATTACACCTGTCGCCTTCAGTCCAGCAAAGTTAATCAGTGAACTGTGAAAGTGTAACTGCACCTTTTCTTGTTATTTTTTCTAATTGATATAAAAGTTCAATTAATCAACAAACTTTTAAGAATAGATTTTAATAGTATGGAGTGCCAAAAGCAAAAAAAGTCAAATATTTATGGTTAAGCTATATTTTCATTGCCATGCACATTTAAACATTGCAAGTGTCAAATTTTAATTGCTTATTGTAATTATATTTACATTGCCTATGTATATTTTCATTGCAACCTCATATTTACATTGCAAGGGTATATTTTTATTGCTTGCTTATATTTCTATTACAAACTTATATTTTCATTGCAATCTCATATTTGTATTGCAAGCGCATTTTTTATTGTTAGCGCATATTTTTATTGTTAGCGCATATTTTAATTGCAACCTCAACGAAAAAATTTCCCACGCTGTTCAAAAAATTTCTCACGCTGCTCTAAAAATTTCTCACGGTCTCGCGGGCAATCCAACTTGAGTAGGCTATGGAAAACCCGGAAAACAGAACACATAAACATGAAAATGAGGCTGGCTTGGTGACATCAACCAAAACATTCAAAGATGGAAGTTTGGCCGAAGGCTCACGCTCTTTGTTTCATTGTTTTGCTGCTCTCCGTCTTTACCTGTGGTATTTTCGAATGGAGAGGTGATACAGCTGAAGATCTGTTACGAGAAATTCCTCAACTCGTCTCGCAACTAGAGACAGATCCATCAGAAGTTGGTTTTGACAGGGCACAATATTTGTTATTGATAGGAACAGAATATCAAAGAACTATTGCCTTGTTGTTACGTTGAGTTGATTTTGAAATAGACCATGCTATTGATGCACACCACACACACGCCCGTGGTATCTCTCTGGATCATGTCAGTGTTTTGCAGCAGTCACTAAGAGCTATACTGGATCATCTAAACAGATTGTTAACAGTGTACTCCTCCAGATTGATTGAAAATGACAATGCAGCCTACCCTGCCACTACAACAGACATATAATTTTTTGAGATTTTGTCAAGACGTGGATTGCAAGGAAGACCAAAACTGCTGATTTCAAGAGAACAAATTGAAGCGTTGGAAGAATTTGGTTATACATATGCACAGAGTGCTAATATTTTAGGAGTAACAGCCCAAACTTTGCGTAACAGAAGAAGGGAGCTGAACATGCCTGTCGGTGTTGGTTGCTACACAGAAATTTCAGATTTGGCCCTTGATGAGGTTGTACGTAGGGTTTTGCAAGTATCCCCTGAAGTTGGGGAAAGATTGATGATTGGGGCTGTGAGATCACGTGGACTTCATCTTCAAAGATGCCGAGTAAGGGAATCAATATTACGAGTAGACCCTATTGGGAGAGCATGCAGAAGACGACAAACTATTTTCAGGCGCCAGTACAGTGTCTCAGGTCCAAATGCTCTTTGGTGAGAAATTTTATTTTGTTAGAAGAAGCCAACTTGGTCTCATTTATATTTTCATTTGAGCTTATGCACAATGGCAAGGAAGTCCCAGCATTGGTAAAAATGGTAGTCATTTCAAAGATCAACTGTATCTAAACTTACAGTATGCAGAACCAATTCTCTCGATAGGCGTACCAGATCTGTGGCATGCCAAAAATCAACAAAATTAGCTACTGTAAATCAGTTTCATTATTCCCACTCCTTCTTGATCGACCATAATTATTGGCACGAGAATGAAATAAGAAGAGACAAGCAATAAGACTCATTGTGTGAAAGTTTTTATTGGTCATGCCAATAAAACAGAACATAAACATATAAACTTTAACAGAACTTATGATGAATAAGGTACATTATACATACTCTACCAGTGGAGTCAAACTAGAAATTATTCTTTTGTATTTGTGCCATAAGACCAACTATGTTTTTTGTGAAACTAGATGTCATAAAACAAATTTTTCTTTTAATTTTAGGCACATTGATGGCCATCACAAACTAATAAGATGGAGATTTGTTATCCATGGAGGTGAGTACTCTTTAGTTTTTGAAGTGCGCTGGAGTCACAGCAAGTCAAACAATGATATATCTTAAGAATCATAGCAAATTGATGACCAAAGACAAAAAGACTTTACACTGGGGTCAATTGGGGCATTTGGAAACATCAGGCTTTTGGTAACACTTTGCAAAATGTGCTAAAATTTTCTGTTTCAAACAGGCTGTGTATTTCAAAAAGTGATTGCTTCAAAAAGCTCCAATTGACCCTGTCTACCACATTCAGGGATTTTGTGGGAAGTTTAGACACTATTGCTCATTTCCAAAATTACTATCGGTAAAAGAGTCCTCATTTGATGTCATCTACTGTAAAAAAGTCATAAAAATGTTGTTTTTCCAGTAAGGGCTATTATTTAATATACAATTGAACTATAATGTTATACTAAAACTATTTACTGTATATAAACAGAAAACAAGTCTTGAAAACACAATCTTAAAATTCGAAAGTTACAACCTATCACAAATTATAATGTTCTGTCTTTGTGCATGTTAAGGCATCGATGGCTTCTCAAGATGTGTGGTGTACTTGCAGTGCTCAACAAACAACTTAGCATCAACCGTCTGTGAGTATTTTCAGACTGGATGTGAAACATGGAATATTCCATCACGCGTCCGTTCAGATTATGGTGGTGAAAATGTTTTAGTGGCAGATTTTATGTTGCACCATCGAGGCCTTAACAGGGGAAGCTTCATAACAGGGACATCAGTCCATAACCAAAGGATAGAACGTTTATGGAGAGATGTTCACAGGATAGCTGTGTCTCATTTTGCCAATTTATTTTACTTTATGGAGGAATCTGATGTCTTACAACCACTGAATGAAGCCCATCTTTTTGCATTGCACTTTGTTTATCTACCTCGAATCAATAGAGCATGCCAGGAATTTGTGAACATGTTCAACAATAGGCCTATGCGCACAGAGAGAAATAGATCACCAATCCAAGTGTTCAGGCAAGGCTGCATTGAAATTTATGGTTTTGCTTCATTCAATTTGTTCAACATGCGTGGGCTTGGAACAGATCAATTAAATGAAGAACCTATTGATAATACTTCCTATGGTGTTGAAGATGGGGAGGAAGACATCACTGAGGCTAATGACTGTGCTGTGCATGTTCCACCTGTAAACATTGCACTCACAAATGAGCAAGTGAGAAATCTTACAGACAGGATTCACCCACTTGAGGATGATGGAAATTATGGAATAAACACCTACTTGCAAGTTCTTGATATGCTAAATACGTACAGTAGTTGGTAATAATATATTCATTCTTTTTAGTACAAATGAAGTGAGATGAACGTGATTCAGGAACACTCCAGGATAAGCATGACCATGCCACCCTCCTAAATTTTGCAAAAAATGTGCGCAGGAATTTTTGTTACTGTTTCCTGGTGAATCTTGGAACATTTATTGCTTACAGGTTAAGCAATTCCTGAATTATGTCAAAACTTGTACCACAACTAAAGTTCACATCCTTATATGTTCAACAATAGGCCAATAGTTCATGTACTGTACAGTACCTACAGTACAGTACAGTACAGGACTTGCGCACATTAACATGGTTTTCCTGGCTTAGAATTCTCAAAAATTCTTACAAATACATCAAAATATTGTTAGTTTCTTAAGAATTCTTGTTTAAACTTTAAACATTTACAGTCTTTAATACTGTATGACTTAAGAATTGTTATCATACTGTGAAGAAGTTTTGAATTTGTTTAAATTATTCTTATGAATTCCTTAAGAATTGCGTAGCTGATGATTGTGCATTTTTGCAAACGCCAATACATTACATTGTTTTTGGAAACCCAGTAATTTGTCTGGTTATGACTAGTAATGGATGTACTGTAGAAGTTTCTCTTCTCCAGATGATACAGTTTCCACTACAGTGGAATCAAAATACACTAATGTGAACATAACAAACTTAATAAGTTCTACTTTTTTAAAGAAAGTGACCGTAAACAGTCTTGATCAATTAAATTTTGTTTTGCCAGGTACAGTAAGTGGCAATCAAGGAAATGTGCGTTGGAGTTAGAAGCGGCCTGTACCTCTATATTGACATGAAATTGCTGTATCCATGGCCTTTTCAAAGCTTTGGTAGCTGTCGTGGATAGTGGGAAGCTTTATTGTGAGGAAGCAGCTGTCAGGGTCAGGGAGGCAACCTCCATTTTTGCAAAACTTCACAGTTATCTTTCCTTTGGGCATCAGCTCACTGCCACTAACAAACATCAGGAACTTATTGAGGTTAACAGCATCAGGGTCTGTCATAAAAATGTATGAGATTGTGAATCACAAGAAGGTAATTTGACAGGTTATGTGCTACATGGTGAATGACTGAGCAACATAATTGCTAAAATAATTTCCTATAAACAATCAAAGTGTGCCACCAGTAGTGGCATGGTGATGAAGGGGCCAAGGGGCACATTGTTGAAATCTTTCTGTGTCCTTCTTGCAGTTACAGTAGCTGGCTAAATTACAGTAAACACCTATTTTGTGTGGATTTATCATGTGCAAAACCTACTCTGTACAATTATTATTGTCTGCTATTTAATTGTTTTTAGGTGAGATTTGTTGTTGAGATTAGGCATCAGTTGCATATCACATTCTGTTAAATACAGAATTTTCTCTACTGAGTGAAGACGGTAGAGAAAATCTTTCTGCATTCATGCCACTAGTTTAGATTTAGTTACTTTGTTCACTTTTTGTTTTCAGTAGTTTAACAATGTTCTCTTTCAATCTTTATTGTTCGTTTTGCTGTAATTAATTATTCAGTATATGTGTTTATTAGGACGACGCTCCAGTATTGTGTAGCAAGTCTAAATTTTAAAATGAAAAAAATGAAAAGGTAGACCATAATGATACTGCGAAGACCAAACAACTACTGTAGTTTTTAGAATTCCACTATCCTGTGCTCCCTGAATCCTTATCTTTGAGATTCATTGAAAATCATTGGCTTGGCCTATTACTGAAAAACATACAGTGACACAAATTTATAAGGCTGAACTTGGAAGGACAACAAGAAAACTATTACTTGTTATTGACACAAGGCTTCATTGAAATCATAAAAAGCAAATGTTTTTGAATTGAGAAAAATAATACTTCTCTCATTGTCTTGACAATGTACAGTATACTGTACTGTAGCTCCGTCTATGGAAAGTTTGGTCAATGTTTTTCTATTGATTTAGGCTCTTTTATGATAAAGAATTTTCAAGAGGTTTCTTGTAACACAAGAAGTAAGCAATTGAAAAATCAGAAAAAAATTGACCAAAGTATTATTTGGTATTTTGACTATCACATTATTTGAGTATAAAATCATAAATATTTACAATCAGCCAAGTATATGATTTATCATGGCCTGGCACACCTGGTAAGAAGAGAGGGTCCATTTGAAACTCACCATCTCTTTTTCCAATCTGCTCAATGAATTGATTAAGCCAAGCAAAAACCTTTTCCTCATCATCATCAAGATGATAATTTGTCTCTGTGATCATAGCATGTATAATGTCTTCAGCAACTAGTTTGACATCTTCTGGATGGGGAAAGACTTTCCTTGTCGCGTTCTCGTTTTTGCTCAGGAAATCAATTAGCTTGAATGGGTCATTTAGACCATCTCTCAACTGCTCTAGCTCTGACTTCCTTTTTAATACAATGTCATTTAGCATGATGTAATGCAAGGCTCTTTGCTTGTTCTTTGTGGTAAGGGGTTCTATAAAGCCAGAATTGGACAGAACTGTTGCTATTTCAGGATCTACTGCCAGTGAATTGATTTCCTCTTCATTCTTGGCATTGTTTACCTGAATAATAAAACAATAACAACCATTGCTTCAAACCATGTACATACCTACTACAGTGGCTGCTGAAAGTAAAATTCCCTCCCCACAAGCTCAAAGCTATTTCGAGACTTTGCAGCATGTCTAAAATTAATTTCGTCCTTGTCAAAAATGCACACAGCAAATTTTCATGACTGTTTAAGAAGGCTTATGATAACGGCTACTGGAAAACGCGGGTCTGCAGGTCCGGTAAAATGCGGGTCTGCGGGTCTATTTGAAGGCAGGTCCCATGGTCATATACGAACGGTTATTGTATGGGGCAAGGAGCCGTTTGTACAGAACAAAGCGATAATCATCAGTTTCTATGAGTTTTCCTGCTGTGACGTCTAATGTTATTCATTATTCAACACCATTGCGATACGAGGAATTTCAGCACTTAAAATCTGAAAGGATCGTCACAAAGGTCACGAAAAATAAATTGTGAAATGGTCAAAAATACGTGAGTGGCTGCTTCATGAAAAGATTCTCGTGGTGGGAGTAACAAATTGCAAAGAATTTTAATGCCAATAAAATCATGGATAGTTGCCATGGAAGTGTCATAGCATACGGGAAATTTTTACTTTTATAGGGGGATCCCCTCACATGCGGACATCCCCTTACATCATCGTTCGATATTTTTCACACTGTACACGTTTTTTAGAAACTGATTTATAAGAAACTACTTCTAGACGATTTCACAATGTAATTTTCTTTTTCGTGACCTGACCTTTGTGACTATTCTTTATAGGAGGTCCACATCAGCTTATTTAGCTGCCAGTAAAATTAACCTCCTAATAAAATAAATTTGTGTGTATGTATGTACGACGGCCAAAAACTTAAGAAACTATGTTTGAGAAGCATTACTCGATCAGCAGATCGGCTGTCATCTGTTTATTCTCGTCCCTTGCTAATGTCTATTGTAAACACTATTGACAAAGATTTGTTCAAGTAAAGTAAACAAACCAGATATGCGCAGCCCAGCAGGGAAAGGTATTGAGGACGACAACAGGAAGTGGGGACTAGCCTCACAAACACCCATCGGCCGCTGTAACATGCCTTGCATAAGCAGACCACCCATTGATCTTTCAGTGGGACCCGCATTTTACCGGACCTGCAGACCCGCGTTTTCCAGTAGCTGCTTATGATAATTTGTGAAGTTTTTTTCAATATTTCCAGTACAAGTATAGAAACTGCAAAATACATAATAAACTACTATATAATTTGAGAAAATTGAGTCCAGTAGGAAAGTTTCAAAAAAACTTCCCAAAATACAAATTGGGCCCCCTAAATTGTAATTTGCAAAGTTAAAAAAAAAACGGAATAGAAGTGGCCAAGAAGCAGGGGAGAACATTGTGTCTTTGTAGAACATTGCAGAATACGTCCAAAGAAAGGCATAACATTGTAGAAAGGCATCAATCACACCATGCTGCCATTTGATCCAAAAACACTTGTTTTGGTTCTGATTTTGCAATGAGAACAGTGTTTACAGCCTTGCAATAAGACTTTGTTTTCAATGAGCACTTGCTTACCTTCTCAATTATCTCCCTCAGCTGAAAGTCTGCAATATCATTTATTGCCATGAGGCTGCATGTATCATCAATGCATCCATGCACCAAAAATAAGCAGATT
This sequence comes from Aurelia aurita, assembly GCA_004194415.1. Taxonomy (NCBI): domain Eukaryota; kingdom Metazoa; phylum Cnidaria; class Scyphozoa; order Semaeostomeae; family Ulmaridae; genus Aurelia; species Aurelia aurita. The sequence goes on along the minus strand of REGM01000219.1, from coordinate 27,033 downwards.
GCTGGTGACATTCCAACAAATCCAATTTGCCCATGAGCATAAGAATAAGCAATCAGTTTGTCCAACATAATAGAACAGTCTGGATGCCAAGTAATCAGTGCTGTGTATTGGCACAAGATTGGGATACTCTCCCTCAAATAATCTAATCTTATTCTCTCCTTCTCTAATGGAAGAAAGAAGAAGTGATAGGAACTCCCTTGTTAGGCCTTCCGCATCAATGCCATCTTCGCCGATAAATCTTATGTCTGGTGATTGTGTAAGATTGAGCCTCTTTTGTTTCAAGAGACGAATGCATTGCAATAATGGATGGTCTCTTTCAATGTCAATAACTTGTCTTTCATCATCATTTTTCAATTCTGTTAAGTATGATTCAAGATCAGCTTGACTCTCTCTGTAAGATCTGGCAGCTTCAACTAATGGCACATCATCATCAAATTCATCCGCTTCAACTGAAACAGTGAAAAGTAGTGCATGATACAATATTTCCTCCAGAGGTGGCAAAGGAAGATGGTCCTTGTTTTGATTTCCATAAAAGCTCTATTAAGCCCCTGGGGGGGCGGCTTATCTAATTTTGGAGACTCCAGAGGTAACCTCTGACATTTGATATCAGTGGTGGGGCTTTCTAGAGAGGGGGCGCACAGTGATCCAGGAATGGAAAAAATACCCAAAATTCAAATCTAAAATATGAATTTAATTTAATTTTTCTTTTGTACAGAAGGGGTTGGTTACTCAGATGCAAAAAATTTGAAACGAATCGAGCAATCAGTTACAGAGAAAAAATTCATCAAACTTTCCAGAAATGGTATTGCATAGTAACTAATCAATTTCAGGAAGAAATTGACAATTGTTTACAGAACATAACAAAACTAAAAAAGCTGCTACATCACACTCAGTTCTCCGATTTGTAAAATCTTTTTTTTATTTAAAAGCCACTTAACTACACATGTACTCTCCTTGAAAATATCCCTGTTAACACACTGCTTGCGAACAAATTTTTGCAGAATTCAGATTATACTATTTTTCGCAAATTTAGGCCTAAAAATCATCGATTTTCAACTTTAAGGCTGAAAATAAAAAATAGATGTCAAAAGATGTCTTAGATATTGGGTAAGCCATTAACCTTGAAGTATTATCTGCATTTTGACCAAAGATCTCGTACAGAAGCGTACCCAAAAAAATTTCACGAAATTTCCAAATTTGTAACTCGTTTTTACGGATTTTCTCAAATTTTGAGAACAAAATTAAAGAATCGATTGATCAACTTTTTGGTGTTAAATGATTGTTTGAAAGTTTTTCTAAGATTTCAAATCGATATTTGAAGATTTCACAACGTATACCAGGAAAATATATAGTTTTTCTTTAATAGATATTAAATGTAGTATAGCGTTAATGTATGTGTAGCTTTCGTTGTTCAAACAGTCCCAAGAATCGTTATACTTACTCCATCCCTCCAACCCATTTTGGAGACAGTTTATGGAACATACATTTAACACTTGCTTATACATTTAACTCCCAAGAAAGCAACTCTCGCGTCCTGTACACATTTCCTTTTTTTCTTTGGGCCTAAGAACAGTTACAGTATAGTTGCAGTTTAATGATCTTTGCTACTAGCCGTGCTCTATGCGAAATGACACAATAGTTTAGAAATGTTCTCGAATGACCATCGCTATCCTTTTACCACCTATTATTGTTACCTTAGCACTGAAGGCAACCTTAGAAGGAAAATGAGTACAACATACTGAAATATCAAACATTGCTGTACTTAATGCCCAGTTTAAAAATCTCAGCCAGATGGGTGAATTTTGAGTTAATCTTGATAGATTTATCCCTCAGATTGCCGCGTTCTCCAATAAACTTTAAAAGCTCACCATTACTGACTTTGAAATGCATATTGCTTTGAACGTTATGAAGGATTCTTCCTTACTTTACAATTTATTCATTTATCTCTTCTTGTAATATCATTGTGAGCTTTGCAAGATAATAAAAGAAAAAGAGCAGGCTGAATTGTTTGGAAAGCACTTGAGAAAAAAACTGTTATGAAAATTGCTCATTGCCATCTAATAAATGATAGATTTCAAAGTATCTTGAAATTTAAAGATGTAAAGATAACAGTTGTTGCAAGGACAAATCGACTTCAGACATAACCTATTCGATCAGTATTCTGATTCATCAATTCTTCATAATATCTAGGAAACTTTGCATGTTTCTAGGAAAAACTGACCAAAAATGACATATGAAACACTTCAGTTCAGCAATGTTTGATATTTCAGTATGTTGCACTCATTTTCCTTCTAAGGTTGCCCTCAGTGCTAAGGTAACAATAATAGGTGGTAAAAGGATAGCGATGGTCATTCGAGAACATTTCTAAACTATTGTGTCATTTCGCATAGAGCACGGCTAGTAGCAAAGATCATTAAACTGCAACTATACTGTAACTGTTCTTAGGCCCAAAGAAAAAAAGGAAATGTGTACAGGACGCGAGAGTTGCTTTCTTGGGAGTTAAATGTATAAGCAAGTGTTAAATGTATGTTCCATAAACTGTCTCCAAAATGGGTTGGAGGGATGGAGTAAGTATAACGATTCTTGGGACTGTTTGAACAACGAAAGCTACACATACATTAACGCTATACTACATTTAATATCTATTAAAGAAAAACTATATATTTTCCTGGTATACGTTGTGAAATCTTCAAATATCGATTTGAAATCTTAGAAAAACTTTCAAACAATCATTTAACACCAAAAAGTTGATCAATCGATTCTTTAATTTTGTTCTCAAAATTTGAGAAAATCCGTAAAAACGAGTTACAAATTTGGAAATTTCGTGAAATTTTTTTGGGTACGCTTCTGTACGAGATCTTTGGTCAAAATGTAGATAATACTTCAAGGTTAATGGCTTACCCAATATCTAAGACATCTTTTGACATCTATTTTTTATTTTCAGCCTTAAAGTTGAAAATCGATGATTTTTAGGCCTAAATTTGCGAAAAATAGTATAATCTGAATTCTGCAAAAATTTGTTCGCAAGCAGTGTGTTAACAGGGATATTTTCAAGGAGAGTACATGTGTAGTTAAGTGGCTTTTAAATAAAAAAAAGATTTTACAAATCGGAGAACTGAGTGTGATGTAGCAGCTTTTTTAGTTTTGTTATGTTCTGTAAACAATTGTCAATTTCTTCCTGAAATTGATTAGTTACTATGCAATACCATTTCTGGAAAGTTTGATGAATTTTTTCTCTGTAACTGATTGCTCGATTTGCTTCAAATTTTTTGCATCTGAGTAACCAACCCCTTCTGTACAAAAGAAAAATTAAATTCATATTTTAGATTTGAGTTTTGGGTATTTTTTCCACTTTTTGACAAATCTGGATCACTGTGGGGCGTATTTAAAATGTTGGCTTAGAATTGAGGGGTTTATTAGAGAGGGGGGCTTAATAGAGAGGGAGGGCTAAATAAGATCTTTACAGTAGTTTTACCCCAAAGATAAACTTTGACAGAAAGCTAATAAAAATTGGTTTGAAATGCAACAGAAAAACCAGAATCTACAAGGCTAAGATTGGTTTGTTGCAAAAAGGCTTGAAATGGATTTTTACCATTTGTGAGTCATGTGCATCTACTCAGAATGTGAGGTATAATTCTTGAGAGGTATGCTAGAAATACTATGTATAAAAATTTGGCCAGGTAGAGAACCTGGACATCTCAGACAAAATAAGTTTCCGTCTGGAGAATAGGACAAATTTAATAATTCGGACAAAGAAAAAGTCAGACAATTTAGTCTGAAAAGTCCGTGTTTTTGTGTTTGAATATACAGTAGTGCTAATACGAAAACTTGGACTTGGAACACTCAGACACTTTAGTCCGAGATGTCTGAGATGTCCTAATATCCTTGAACAAGAATTCTTAAGAATTTTCTAAAGAATCCTTATTTATCTACTGTATATTGTTAACTGTACGTTCCAAACAAATTTTGAAGAAACGAAACAAATGCAGCAGTCTACAGTACTTCCCACCAATGGACACTGTTCAGACAAACAAGAAAAATGTGGTCATTGTGGCTTGCATCAGTGTAAATTTAAATATACTTAGAGTGTTACTGTAGGGAAAACAGTTTTTCCTGGAACAAATGAAATAATTCAAAACTCACCTTGTTGCAGAACCATCTCTGTTGCTGAATTCAGATCATTGCAGTTGACTGAAGCAGTTGTTATCACTTGTTGGTCTACTTCTGGAAACATTTCCCTCAGTCTTTCAATAGTATCATTTCCATCAGGCAAGTGACTGGGATAGGTTTCTATCTAAGGTAACAATAGTACATGATTCATCATCATACAGCAAGTACAGTAAAATGTACTTGCCAAATGTGTGAGATACCTTATCAAAAGCAAACCATCAAATCAATCAAAACATCANGGTCATTGTGGCTTGCATCAGTGTAAATTTAAATATACTTAGAGTGTTACTGTAGGGAAAACAGTTTTTCCTGGAACAAATGAAATAATTCAAAACTCACCTTGTTGCAGAACCATCTCTGTTGCTGAATTCAGATCATTGCAGTTGACTGAAGCAGTTGTTATCACTTGTTGGTCTACTTCTGGAAACATTTCCCTCAGTCTTTCAATAGTATCATTTCCATCAGGCAAGTGACTGGGATAGGTTTCTATCTAAGGTAACAATAGTACATGATTCATCATCATACAGCAAGTACAGTAAAATGTACTTGCCAAATGTGCGAGATACCTTATCAAAGGCAAACCATCAAATCAATCAAAACATCAAATCAATCAAAACATCAAAGATATAACAGATGTGGCAGAGGGGGATGAAAGTTCATCATGTCAGCAACACATTTTTCACCTGAATAGAATTTAATAAAAATGTGAAATTAAAATCATTGACTTACTGAACTATTCTCTGTGCAGCCTCCTACCTCTTTGTCTGAATCAGCAGGCTCATTTCCAAAGTATCTAGCAATACTTGTTTGTTGTTCTTCAATAAGCTGCAACAATTTAAGAACAATGTATTGGTGCAAAACACTGACCATAGTGCAATCTGTGACAGGCAAGAGCCAAACTAATCATTCAATAAAAACTTGTTATGAACTGCAGGATCCCATAACTTGTAATAGTTACTTATACATACAACAAGCAGGTTTAACTGTAGTGAGAACATTTGTAAATCATGTGTTCAAAGTTTTTGAAATGTTTGCCTCTGAACTTTGTTGCATTAACTGTATCAAAATTTGACCAGAACTACAAAGGGATTGCCAAGCTTATGAAGCTGCCATCAGAGATGCTAGCATTCAATTTGCTAATTCACGATAGCAAATGCTAGCGTGTTTAAAGTCGGCGTCAACATTTTTCCCAGAAACGTCAGTTTGAAAAATTTGAGCACACGGGGATTTGAACTTCAGTCGTCGGTTCTAAAAAATAGAAGTACAGTCTTCATTCTTTATTCATGAAAGATGAATACATTTCGAAAGTCAAAAGAGGCAACTCCCAGCTCCAAGTGCTGAATTAATGCTCCCGGTGTGTCATGTCATTTACTGTACATCATCTTTGGGCAGCTTTACACCATTTGCTATCGTGTTAAAGCAGCTCGGCTTCTTGTTAACATTAACACAAGATGGGCACATGTTAATCGTTGCTGGTATGGATTACTGTGGAGAAGGTACCATTCTAATATACTCACTAGTGGATGAATGGCTCGGATGTAGATGTCTCCTTGTTTAGCATTGGCCATGACATTTAAGCCATTCCACTGTTCTCCTGTAGACAATGATGGTTTCACTAGCAAGCCATTCACATACTTCATTATTTCACATCTGATTGAAGTAAAGAGACAAATTATGAAATTGTTTTTCACTCCTTAGTACATAGACTTAATTCTGGGGCTTCCTTATTGTCCGTTAGGAGGGGGGGGGGCTGAATTTGTTAAGATTGTCATTTTGGGGACGAAAATCTTGATAAGACATGATTACAAATGATGCTGTTTACATTTTAGATTGCATTTTAGAGTTTTAGATTGTGAATAAGTTGCTTTCATTGTATTTGCACCTAAAACTTTAACAATGTACTCAGCTTGGAAAGCACAGTTGTTAAGTTAGGCAGCCCTGAGGCCCAGGGTGCATTTCATGCACTTAGGCCCGAAGATCTGCGGCGTGGAAAAGAAATTTTCTTGGCGCAGTGGCGTGAAAATCTGATTTAAACAATAGAAAATTATTGTAATTGAATTGAATAGATCTATTGTTTTCCTGGCGTAAATTACTTTGTTATCGGCGTAACCTTCGGCTAACCTTTACATGGAATGCACCCTGGCCTAAGGCGGACAACAAGAAAACAAAGTGAGAATAACTAAGGTATGTCCTGGCTTAGGGAACTTTGACAGGAGGCAAAA
>REGM01000218.1:472112-541979 GCA_004194415.1 Aurelia aurita | reverse complement strand
TTATGACGTATCATGGCTTAACCGTCCACCCCGTCCACCCTGTCCACCCTTAATTCTCTCAGTCTCTCGTTTTTCATTCTTATGACGTATCATGGCTTAACCGTCCACCCCGTCCACCCTGTTCACCCTTCAGTTCTCTCAGTCTCTCATTTTTCATTCTTATGACGTATCATGGCTTAACCGTCCACCCCGTCCACCCTGTTCACCCTTCAGTTCTCTCAGTCTCTCATTTTTCATTCTTATGACGTATCATGGCTTCTGGGGGGGGGCAGGTGCCCCGAGTGCCCCCCGGCTCCTACTTCTCTGGTCTCTCAGTTTCCATGAAGTCTTTTCCTTCTCGGGACTACCACTGTTAACCCGAGAACGATATAATGATGCACAAAGATCACTCAAAGATCATACATGCTTTTCGCTACCTTTATTACTTCTAATTTTTCTTTTTGGAATAGATCGTGATTTAATCAAACATAAACAAACCTTCTGTTTTATGATTGCTCTGATAGACCTATTGATTAGTATTGATGTTCATATTGATCAATCAGTAATAATGATAGATTACTATTACTATTACTATTCTATATTTAGGATTTCATTCTTTGATATATCGAGGGACTGCCTTCAATATATACCAACACAATGCTACAATTGACTATGACAATACTGTAATCAATAATATCAGTAACAATTTGCTGTGGGCCCTGGGGGAGTGGGGTTGGCATTACCCTCCCTTGTTTTTCAATATTTTATATTGTCTATATTTCTTAGCATCCATTTTCACATTATATATCATTTCCTCTTCTGCACTACAAAAAACAAATTCATTTCTTTTCCCTTTCCTTCTCGTCCCACCCCCTCTTTTCTTTTCCCTCTTTCTATCGTTTTCCTAATAGTATGGAATGTTATTTTCTTCTAAATCTGAGCAGTTCTGCAAGATTTCTTCGCCAGTTTGCATATGCTTTCAAGTACTGATGGTGGTTACAATAAAGTAAGGTCTTGTAGGGACAGTAACTTTCTGTTAAAAAGTGCAATTGTTCTTGGTTTCCACAAAATTTGAGAATTTGAAACACATTGCCTCAACCTAATTGGGGGAATGTATTCCAAATCTTAAATTCAGTATTGTTTTCGAGATGCGAAGGACACTTGAAGCTCTCCTTCAATCCAAGGTATGTTCGTTCGGGGCATTTTCTCACTGCTCCCTGCTTCCTTTGTTAAATTAAGAATCTGAATCACTTTCAGATGAAACTCCAGCATTGATTTCGAGATGCGAAGGACACTTGACATTTTCCTTCAATACAAGATACGTTCGTTCAGGGCATTTTCTCAGTTCTCCTTGTTTCCTTTGTTGCTAGAGTAAGGTAAGGTCTTTACAATAAAGTAAGGTCTTGTAGGGACAGTAACTTTCTGTTAAAAAGTGCAATTGTTCTTGGTTTCCACAAAATTTGAGAATTTGAAACACATTGCCTCAACCAAATTGGGGAAATGTATTTCAAATTTTAAATTCAGTATTGTTTTCGAGATGCGAAGGACACTTGACATTTTCCTTCAATACAAGATACGTTCGTTCAGGGCATTTTCTCAGTTCTCCTTGTTTCCTTTGTTGCTAGAGTAAGGTAAGGTCTTTACAATAAAGTAAGGTCTTGTAGGGACAGTAACTTTCTGTTAAAAAGTGCAATTGTTCTTGGTTTCCACAAAATTTGAGAATTTGAAACACATTGCCTCAACCAAATTGGGGAAATGTATTTCAAATTTTAAATTCAGTATTGTTTTCGAGATGCGAAGGACAGTTGATACTCTCCTTCAATACAAGGTACGTTCGTTCAGGGAATTTTCTCAGTTCTCCTTGTTTCCTTTGTTAAATTAAGAACTGAAACACATTGCCTAAAATAAATCTGGGGAATGTATTTCAAATGTAAATTCAGCATTGCTTCGAGATGCGAAGGACACTTGAAGCTCTCCTTCAATGCGAGGTACGTTCGTGCGGGGCATTTCCTCACTGCTCCCTGCTTCCTTTGCTAAATTAAGAAGCTGAAACACATTGCCTCAACTTAATTAGGGGAATGTCTTTCACATGTAAATTCAGCATTGTTTCAAAATGCGAAGGATATTCTTCTTCAACACAGGACATCGCTCTTCAGATCCCATGATGAAGTGAAGTACAACTGTGCAGGATCTGAGTTCTGTATCTTTCTTTCTTTAGAGAAAAGTTTGAAGCACTTTGGGGCGAGAAGATAGTACCAGAGTTTTTTCCTCCAAAAAATTGGTTTCAGATTACTGGCAGTGCGATGTCGTCTTTTCATTCAGTTGTTTTGAAATCTGTTTACATTAAGGCCAGAAAAACAGTGCTGTTTGACCTTCATATTTCATTTACTTCTCACTAGTCCCGCTTGGATGTTCCAGTTCATGAATTACTGATATATTTCTATTCTTCCAAAAATACAGTTTACTGAGATTTCAAGTCTATTAAAGTCATTTTAAGGATTTCAAAAAGATAAATAGCTAAATGCNTGAAGTGAAGTACAACTGTGCAGGATCTGAGTTCTGTATCTTTCTTTCTTTAGAGAAAAGTTTGAAGCACTTTGGGGCGAGAAGATAGTACCAGAGTTTTTTCCTCCAAAAAATTGGTTTCAGATTACTGGCAGTGCGATGTCGTCTTTTCATTCAGTTGTTTTGAAATCTGTTTACATTAAGGCCAGAAAAACAGTGCTGTTTGACCTTCATATTTCATTTACTTCTCACTAGTCCCGCTTGGATGTTCCAGTTCATGAATTACTGATATATTTCTATTCTTCCAAAAATACAGTTTACTGAGATTTCAAGTCTATTAAAGTCATTTTAAGGATTTCAAAAAGATAAATAGCTAAATGCTATCAAAACATTTGGCTACTTTTCTTATTAGAAACTCTCTTGTACATCGAATTCCCCATCGAATTACTCCACTTTTGATTTAAATTCCAGTGCAAGATCGCCTTTCATTACGTGTTTTGAAACCCGTTTTCTCATATTCCTTAACTGCTCTTCTTTATAATTCGACTCGCTTGGACTTAGTTTATGACTTATTGTAATTCTTCTACTTTCGGTTCAAATCCCAGTGCAAGGTCGAACTACTGATATATTTTTATTCTTCCAAATGTACAGTTTGTTGAAATTGAAGTCACTTTAAGAATTTCTAAAATAAAAAGAAGCCAAATGCTATTAAAACATTTGGCTCATATTCTTATTTCAGAAACTCTCTCATACATCGAATGCCCCATCGAATTTCTCTACTTTTGGTTGAAATTCCAGTGCAAGATCGCCTTTCGTTTGGGTGTTTTGAAATCTGTTTACATAAATGTTAGAAACCAGTGCTGTGCAGACAGAAAAAGTTTCCTTTCCCCCTTGGACTCTTGATATAATTCTCAGTTCTCATCGGTCGACACCGATATTACAAGGGGATTACAAGGCTTTGATCGGCATCCCAAACACAATAACAGTTTAGCTTAGGATGCTTCTGAATGGCATGTTTCAAACTACAGCTGGGCATAAATTCACGTTTCATTCACTTTCGTCTTTCAGTTGTTATCCTATGCTTCATTCTGTGAATAGCGTCTGACGAAAGAGATTTCATTATGCTCAAATATGGCTTTGCTTTTCAAAGAAATTCTCAACATCATGTGAGTCCCAGTTTGAGCAGCAAGGGAAATAGAGTACAGGGTAAAAATTCTTCAAAGCGTTTTAAATTTGGGAGGTCTTTAATTGGTCCTCACAAGGCAAAGATCAAAATGGCTACATCAAACCGGCATACAAGCACGGTAGCTTCGGGCATCACTTTCATTGGCTTGCTGAAGAGTCTTGGTATTAAGTGAACTGCAGAAAAACATGTTTTGCTGTTTGTACGCTTTGCTGTTTTGCATGCACAGTTTGAAAGGTTCTTTTTTCTTGAATCTCTTGATATTAATTGGCCTTAATTGTGGTACTTACTCACTCCATTTTGTTGATATCCATTCTCAGCTGCATTCATGCAATTCCTCTTATCTTATTCTGCTCTCCTCCTTCGATTTTCTCTCTTCTTGTTCTAATCTTTTATTTTAATCCTCACAAATTAAAACAATTTTACTCAGGCTTTTCCCGACTCTAATAGAAGAATATTTATACCCGACTGAGTAAACAATACATTAAACAGAACCTGAATGCTGCATTTCACAAACATTAAGTCAAAATGAGTTCAGATGATCAGTAAGCTACATACCCAATTTGGTTGTCCAATAAAAAGCCTCAAGAATACGCCTCCAACCATTAGTTCTCCCTCTACATCGTCATATGTGATCGAGAAATCATCAGGAATCTATTGAAAATAGTAAATAAAGATTAAAGCTGTAGAATTCAAAGATAATACTCTCTAAAATATTTTCAGAGATTTAAGAGCCTAAAATGATCAATTCAAACTTTCATGCAAATTAAAAGCAAAACTCTGCAGTGAAAATGCTGAAGAAAGATTGGAGGGCGGCCAGATGAAAGGAGGCAAAGGAAGAAATAGGAACATGACTGTTGTAACGGAAGACTGAAAACAGAGGAATGACAGTTTGTTGAGAATTGGTAAATGTAAATCTCCAGAGCAGATCTTGGAGATCCAGCTCAACATTCAGACACTGAGTTTATCAAAATAACAACGAAAGGCAAAAACAAACTGAGGATGAAAAGTAACAAAAATTCGTATGATGTTGTATATTTCTAATCAATATTAAGAGCAAATAGAGAATATTCATTAAATTTATTCATCAAAAGGAAAGAAATCAGCGTACCTTCCAAGTAACATAAGGATCGTCTTTCTGTGCATTGAAGTGTCTGAAATGACAAAAGTGAAGATTTATGCATAGTGAGGGTCTGAAGAAAACATCTAAGAAGACATCAATGCGAGGGGCAAATCACTCATAAAATCTCGAACATTTTCGTAAAAAATCCTAAAAAATCTTCAAAAATCCAAAAAATCTCGAAAAATGTTGACAATCTCAAAAATCTTCACAAAATCTTAGAAATTCGAAAGAAAATTCTAAAAATGTTCGAAAATCTCACGAAATCCCCCCAACAAATGATACAAATTCTCAAAAAAATCTTTCGACAATTCTTTGAAAATCACAAAAATCGTTTAAATCTTACAAAATCTTTTGAAAATTTTTCATGTCTGTTTCATTTCATTTTAAAAATTTTCAGTCTTTGAAAATTAACTCAAATCTATAAAACCTTTGAAAATCTCAGAAGAAACCTCAAAAATCTTTGAAAAATCTGAAAGATTTTTAAATTCCAAATTCTCGTACGCTATGTTTGCGTGATTTGCCCCTTGCATCAATGTGTAATGTAAGAAAGGTAGAGAAAATTAAATAATCAAATACACTCTTTGCGTATCATATGAGTTACATACTTGTCTTTCATTTTCTTAACAGTAGCAGCGACTTTTTCTCTTGCCTCATCATTCCAGATCAACTCTGGATTCTCATGATTTGCTAAAAGAAATACAAAATTCAAAATATGCCACGTAAAATCACTACATATCACTTGATGATTTACCTTCTATTCATGATCGGTCATTTAAAGACCATTGTCAACCATGATCCTTTGTGCACCGAATGAAAAGCAAGACAAAAGGAACCTAAAAGCGACCTACGAGAGTCGACTTTGGCGCCACAAAGGATCATGGTTAGCAATGGGTCTTTAAATTCACAGCTCTGCAACAATGCTATGCAAAACGTTCTTATGAAAGTTATGCAAGCGATCATTTCCAGGGTGCATTATCCTTCTGAGTGAATCAATTTTTCAGTGAAAACTGTCGGAATAAACTTTTCTAGAGATCTCAAAACGCAACTTTGTGCCTTTCTGTCAAAGATAGATAGGTTTTTAAAAATGTTAAAATTAGTGAGATTAAGCTGTTTATGAGTTATAAGCCTTTGAATCATATTATGAAATCACAAGGAGAAGGAATTATTAGCATATCCATTTCTGTCCATTTCTAAGTTTTAACATGCTGCTTTTCGGAAAATTGCCTTACCAGTAAAAAAATTGACGATTTTTATGTTGGTGAGTTTCGAAACTTTGGTTCATACAATAATATCAAAAGGAATTGTCAATGTATCCTATTTTGTCTCTTCGATTTTTAAGATTGCTGCATTAGTCTCTCAGAAATTTTAACCTAAAATGAAAACTTAGTAGCTCTTGTTTTGACCAGAATTGAGCAGCATTTTTAAATATATCTCAAAATGGGATGTTCATGAGGTAATTCCGCAAACTTTCTCCCACAAAAACAAGGGTACATATTCTTCGCAAGAATAAATTTATTTTTCCAAAAACTTCCTTGTGTCATCCTTCTTCCCTCTCTCTTTTTTAGTTGAAGTATAAAAAATGTCTTTCATATCTCTCCCCAATGGAATCTTGCAAAGCTAGTTTGCACTTTAGCGGACACACTTTCAACATTTTCCCGTGTTTGAATTTTGTACCCATTCTTGGGTGGAAAATGCATCAGTACTTAGATTGAAGTATACTTACTGAACCAGCGGGGGTTTTGGGGCAGTAGCCCCAAAAATTTTAAACCAAAAGAATATATCGATCACCGGTTCCTGCTGCAGTTTTAGGCCATGTTTAGGTCATTTTGACGTTCTCCCGCAAGTGCGAATCAGTCGAAATCACGTTCGAATTTTGCATTATCCAATCAGATGATAGACTTTCTATCGCTATTGTTTAGAAAGCCAATCAGCAATCAGTTCTTACAATATAATTCAATTCAACCTCTGTTTTTCCTTAGAAGCTGTGTCCGCCAAAGTGAATTTGACACAACCTACCAAAGGCAAAAGTAACGTTAAAACTACAAGTTTTCATACAATTATATGGATCATTTTTACATACCTTCGAACATATGTACGCTTGCTTCTGGGCTGTCTCTCATCGCATCCATAAATATTGATGGTAAAAATTTCGACAAGACGATTTTCACTCTAGGCCCAATTAATTTGTCAGACATCATCTTTGAGAACAGTTCAGCAGTCCGTGATCTCACGTTTGGATTTGATGAGTTGCAGAATAAATCCAGTAGATATATCACCGCTCCTAAAAATGAAAAGAAATCAATTTCAGAAGTGAATGCAGGTAAACAGAATGAGAATGATAAAATTTGGCAACGCTACCTTTCAACTGCATTTCGTAACACAATTTTTTTTCCTATATTGCCACCTAGCATCCGAAGGTAATTTTTAGGACACTGAGAAGCTAAGCTTATCGAAGCAATGTCCTGGTCCTTCCTCTCGATGTGACCACACCTCGCGATTCCTTTAGCCTGGAATTACAGAGAGTTGGCGACTCTCTTCACCCTACGTAGCAGGTTCGGCAGGGCGGGGACTCGAACCACCAACCCTCAGGATGGTAGTCAATCGCGCTACCATTGAGCCATCCCCGCTTATACAATTAATACAATTTGTAAAGCGAAAAAGGCAACCGCGGTGGATGACTTCCAAAATAGGATGACTTCCAAAATAACTAGACCACTTTGACAAAAAAGATGAGGAGAGTGGTTTGATCTAGTAAATGACGGATACAGATGTGGTAAATAGGTGCAATACAACGGGTCTTTTTCAAATCGATCGAGCTCAAAATTCATGTTGGCCAGTGCTGGAAAAAAGACGCGAAATCGCGAAGAAATCTCGCAGGAAGTTCGATTTTAAAAGGAAATAAAGGGACGAGTGCAGTTTAGCGGGCGGCGCTAAATGTCATATTCCTTTTGCAGATATTGAACTAAACAAACCCCTAACCGTAACTAACCCTAACTTACCCCCAACTAACCCTAACTTACCCTAACTAACCCTAACTTACCCTAACTAACCCTAACTAAACCTAACTTACGCTAACTAAATCTAAAAACCCTTTTCTAAAACTAACCCTAACCCTTACCGTATGACATACAACAACATAACATTCGAATGCCGCCCGCTAAACTGCACTTTAGCCGGATTTTGGAAACATATAGCAAACTCGTAAACCCCTCTTTGCAGGTAAGATGAAATTTCACACGAAAACGCTAAATTTCTGGTGAAACCTACCTGTACCTGTGGTTTCCTCCAAAAATAGACGTTGTCATCACGGAGGCGAGCAGAAACGTTTTCGTAACAACTCGGCGAACTTGTCTCGTGTCTGAGTCATCCCCTTAGCCTGATCAATAGATAATCCGAGTAGATCTGCAATCTTGATTCATGGGTCCCTTTTATTATTTTCTCTCCGGTTTTGCGAACAGTAACACTTTTGTGAGAGCTGTGTTCTCTGAACGACAGATGTGGGCAATGTACTTAAGGTATTGAGAAAAAATGAAGTCACGTAATGGTGTTGTTTGAGGATCTTCTGGATATCTTTATTGCTGTGAATGAATGCATAATCTGCTTCTTGCTCCTCATCATCACTTTCAGGTATGTGTCTCCGATTCCACCCTCCTTTTACCAGAATTTAGCTGTTTTCGAAAGCCTTACTTTCTTGGATTCTGGAAAGTTGGTCACAATGGAGATCGAATAAAGTGTCCCATGCCATGCCGTCTATGCTCTAACGCCTTGAAGTACGCAACAATACAGGGAGAATAAGTTATTCTCCCTGCAACAATAGACCTTTTAACTATTCCACAAAAGAGCTTGGATCAAGCGATATTTGTATACATTTTTATACGAAAGGTTCGATTGAATGCCGTTGGAGCTTCTATCTCTATGTGCACATTCGAAAACTCTACAAAATGTATCAAAATATCGTTCGATCCAAACTTCCTTCAGAATAGCTAAAAGGTCTATTAACATCATATCAAAAAGTAGAAGAGGTTTTCACCTTTTGCCATGGCTTCTTTGACAATTTTTGTGTTTGAAATCAGTGCATGTAGAGTATCAAGAACAAGCAATCGGCCTGTGAAAATAAAAAGTATCTTATTTTCAGGTGTAAAATGAAACATTTAATAGAACAGCATTGAAACTTAACTAAGGCAAATGATGCAAGGATTGGGAAATATCTTGCAAAACACTTTTTGATTCTTCAGCAATTTCTCGATACGAAGTTCTTGCTCCTATTCTAAGAGATCCTGGTATAAAATTTTATGATTGGTATTTTACGATCAAGATAGTTTCACTGAAAGCAAGATCTGTTATTACTGAATGTGGAGATCGATTTGAGCAGGAACGAAATGTAGAAATAGGATCAAACGGATTTGCTATTCGATGGACTTCTTCATCAGATGATAGCGCTGAAATCCTATTGCTTCCAAGATCGATGCAAATCGTATCTTTCAGTTACAAAATGACTTAATCAAGCTTATCAGAATTTAAACATTTCTTAGAGGATTACGGGTGTAATTCCCTTCTCCCTTCCCTTAAAGGGAGTACAAAGACCAGCATGCTTTGCGCACAGTCAGCGACTTGCTCTGCACAGCTTCCAGAATAACTGACTGTACGAAATTCACAAAAAGAAAAACAAACGATGGCAAAGGCTGCTGGTCTTTGTACTCCCTTTAACCAACTAGTTGCAGATTGGCCTAGTGGTTAGCGCTCTCGCCTTATGTGAGGAAGGTCGCGCGTTCGAGCCCTTGGCTGATCGCCTTGGGAAGTACCACCGCTCATCCTAAAAAGTTATGTATGCTTTTAAAGTCCTTGGCATGAGTTTCCAGTAGGGGTGGTCTGGTCGGCTTCGGTAATGGACTCCTTGTGGGCGCTTCGACCAGACGATATACTAAAAAAAGTGCTGATGCCTCAATTGATATACTTGTATAAGCACAAGAGCATTCTCTGAGCAAGGCGTCAAATCGTTAAAAAGGCTACTGTAAATGGCAATTACGTTATTCTTTTGATTGAATGACTTGAAAGAAACTTTAAAGTCGGACTTTTCTGAAATCTTGAATATTTTCGAAATTGCAGAGTTTTTTACATTCTTGTTTGAGGATGTGAAATCATCAAATTTCTAAATCATAAATCAGAAGAGTGCAAGACTTGTGCTTGACACCATATTGTAGACGTTCATAAACTATGGTTTTCTTGAAAAATTTTCAATGTTTTTTTCAAAACGATTAGAAATTACGATTGTTTTAATTTTTTTTCAAAAATGTTCTTGAATTCTCAAAAAAAGAAGAACAACCGTCTAATTCTGAAAATATTCAAGATTTTACAAAAGTCCAAAGGTAAAATTATAGCAAAGTAGCTAAGGTGTCTTTCAAGCCATTCAATCAAAAGAAAGATGTAATACCCATTTACACTTAGCCTTTTTCAAGATTTGACGCCTATGCTCCTCCTCTGAGAATAAAGATGTTCCTCCGTAGCACTGAGACAGACCTGAGGCTGCCAATGAAAAAATCAGCAAATGGCCAAAAAAAATTTTTCTACAGAGGAGCAAAGTTGTGCAATAGCCTTTCAGTTGAGTCAAAGCAGGCATCCTCCCTAAGCTCTTTCAAGCAAACATTATAGGGTGATGATGATATATTATTTTAATTTTTATTGTAAATTTTGTAAATAGGTTTTTAGTATTATGGTTTTTGTAATAGTTTTAAGATTTAGGTTATTGTAATTTAGTGTAGTTTTAATTGTATATGTATTTCATGGGAGGGCCCCTTGAAAATCAACACCTGTGTTGAAGGGCTACCCTCCCTTAGATAAATATTTAAATATGAAATAAATATATGAAAGATCATTATTTACTTACTGGGAGGTAATGTATTCAAAGTCAGCAGCAGATATGCCAAAACATCAGCATCTGCAATATTTGCTACACATTTGCCATTTCCAGTAACGCCTGCTATCACCTAAAAGTAAATAGAGAACTTACAAGTCTTTCTTTTGTGTGGCTACGTTCTCTCAATAAAATCGAATTGATACAGACGGCAGGCCGTCACAGCAGCGTTGAAAACACGGCACCATCTTGTTCTGGGGGTAAATTTTCAGAAAATTTATATAGGTTTCTATAGGAAGTTTACAAAAAATGCTCTCAAATTTTCTCTCGTGATAGTGATTAGGGAAAGGATAGGTAGCAATTGTCAGCCAGACCTACACCAAGGAAATAATTGCACGAATAAGCTGTTCTTAAAAGCATGCCATAGATTTAATCCAAGAAAGCTGTGAGAAACTTGCCTTTGTGACGATAATTTTGTGAACAGCTCCACAAACTCAATCCTTTGTAAGTTGCTCGTCGCTTAATTGAAGTTAACCTTCCTTTTCGACGTTCGCNATTTAATCCAAGAAAGCTGTGAGAAACTGCCTTTGTGACGATAATTTTGTGAACAGCTCCACAAACTCAATCCTTTGTAAGTTGCTCGTCGCTTAATTGAAGTTAACCTTCCTTTTCGACGTTCGCCTATCTATCCGCTAAAGTTTTGGGATGATCTGAACAGCTTTCAAGCTTTTAGAATTGATTTATTTCGATAAACAAACGAGACACTAAAAATCCCAGTGCGACGTGATGTCTTGTAATGGCTTCATTTACCCAAGTCTGATTTTCGAGGGCGAATTGATAAAGTCACATGACATGTCGTCTGTACGAATAGAAACACGAGCGGCTATCTTGAATGCGGTTATCTCAAACAGCTCTTTATTTCAAACAAAATTATAATTCCTCGCAGCCAAACGCCCAGCTATCCCGAACAAAAGCTGAATTTAAAGGATTTTTATGATCAAAATTTTTCCTGTTCAGTTCTATTGCTTGGAACTATTTTACATGGTGCAAGCTTGTCGAACCTTCAACAGTAAATGGTTAACTGGGTCTTGGAATAATCACAACGGAGCTCATGGAAGCTATTGCTCTTTCTTCCTTGGTACATTTTCTACTCCTAGTATAATAGGTTTTTTGGTAAAAACACAACTTCGGTTTTCTTGAGACCTCACTATCTCGAACAAAGTCAATGCAGCATAGCATAATAGGTTCCAAATCTTCAAAAGGTTGATGTAAATTTTATGACCTATTTCTTTGAATTGAATGGCTCGAAAGAAACTTTAGCTACTTTTCAATAATTATACCGTCGGACTTTTCAGAACCCTTCAATATTTTTCGAAAATACAGCGTGACGTCATCAAATTTCTAAATCTTTAACCAGAAGAGCGAAAGAATAGACGATTACGGAAAAGATGGCGTCGGGGGCATTTGACCAAGATGCATTGCGTTCTATAATAGAATCAACAGTGATTCTATAGAAATTCGATCACCAAACGCAATGCATCTTGGTCAAATGCCCCCCGACGCTATCTTTTCTGTAATCGTCTATTGTGCTTGATACCATATTGTAGACATTCATAAACTATGGTTTCTTGGAAATTATTCCATGTTTCCTCAAAAAGTATAGAAATTAAGATGGTTTTAAGTTTTTTCGAAATTTTTTAAAGAAAGAAAAACACTCTAATTCTCAAAAATTGAAGAATTCAAAAAGCCCAACGGTTAAATTATAGCAAAGTAGCTAAAATTTCTTTCAAGCCATTCGGTTCAAAGAAATAGGTGATATAATTTTACACCAACCTTTGGAACCTATGCTATTCAAGGCTACTTACCTCTAGAGCCAGTTGCTGTAATTTGTTTGCACCCGTTAGACGCAGCAGGGAGAACAACAACTTGAAATGACCAATGCAACGAACTTCAACACCTACACAACAAAATAGAAGTTTAAAATACCGAGTGTCCCAAAAAAGTCCCAACGTGGGGGAAAAAGACCAAAATTTGATTGCAAGGCCAATCTACAAATTTCTTTTTTTGTCAAATAGATAAAGGACCAAATCATTTTCTCAAGTGCAGCTTATCTTTTTTATATTGGTTTTAAAATTAGAAATTTGGCTAATTGTTGGGCTTCCTGGTTTTGAAGCATGCTGCAAAAAAAGGAATGATGATTACTAGATAAATTTTTTTGCGTGTATAAAGCTTCTAACTTAGTCATAAATGCAAGAAAGAAACGAACAGACTTGAACAACGAAGAAAAATCTCAAAATTGTGCCTCTTAGGCAAGATTTACAATGTCACCTAAAGAGTATGGCTCAAAATAAGGTTTTCAACGTGTCATTTTATGAACTTTATAGTATTGAGAACAAACATTGTTTCATTTTACAGATAACTGGATCATTGACAAAACACACCAAAAAGAGGTTTTAATAATAGGCTTAATAATCAAGTTTGGGTAATTTCATAAACGGGGAGGGGGGGGGGGGAATTTTGTGGGACACCCGGTACAATATCTCAGGTACAATGTCTCTAGTTTGTCCAAGTGCAGTAAAAAATCACTGAGAATCAAAAATAATTAAAATGAAACAGAATATGGATTAGCAAAACTAAATTTGAAGCTTCTTACCCGGTGAGCTCTTGATAACATTCCTCAAAGCTTCTAAAGCCATTCCAATTTTGTCCAGTCGATCTCGATGACCCCCGCTTTTACTTGTGTCTATTTCTGATGACGTCAAGGCCATGAGTGAGTGTAAATACTAAAAACGGATAACAGGAATTTAGCTCACGAGATTAAAAAACAGTTGAGTACAGTATACTGGGCGAGTCAAAAAAAGCACCGGCTCTGGAAGAATCATAGCTAAAAATTACTGCAGCCATCACTAACCTGAAAACGTTTATGAGATAAGGAGCATGGACATCAAATCTTTAAAAAAGCATTGCACCATTGGTTGATGCATCTTTCATTTGATTTAATGGCTTGAAAGGAACTTAAGGTACTTCGTTATAAGTGTTCTGTGGCAATCTTTGATATCTTGATTATTTTCAGACTTAAAGCGTCTTCTGTGTCTCTAACAGTGTTCCGGTTGTGACGTCATCAAATTGCTAAATCATGAACCAGAAAGATACGGATTTCTGCTTACAGCCATATGATAGATCTTCATAAAATATGGTTTTTTCCCCTACCAAGTTAGGTTTTACAACGATTTTGATTTTTTTCAAAGCTTTTCGTGAATTCTTTCAATAAAAAGAAAAACGAAATAATTTTGAAAATAATCAAGATATCAAAGATTGCCAATGGCCACTCTTGTAATGAAGTACCTGAAGTTCCTTTCAACCCGTTCAATCAAACGAAAGATGCATCAACCAATCGTGCAATGCATCTTAAAGATTTTATTCCTATGCTGAGATAAAGAGGCTCTAACTTAAATTGGGAATTTTACATGATAATGATAATAATCTGGTTCATGCATAAATGAGCGGTTGTCAAAAAAGTTGGAAAAGTAAAACGACCAAGAAGAGCCCACAACTAATAATAAAATGAAAAGAGAAAGTGCCTGCACACCACACTAGTACCGAAAAGAGAAATCAATTGCCATTTATCATTAAAAATAGCATGGTGCCTCTTAAATGTCAGAAGTTTTTTACACTATTTTCAGTGGCGGCCACTTTGCCAAATATTGGCGGGGCGAAGCTATTGTTTCTGTTGAAAAGCATGGTGTCTATTCATTGTTTTCAAACAAAAGGTCTTTGTTCCATCCAAAACTGGGGGGCGACTGCACCCCCTCGCCCCCTAGTGTCCGCCACTGACGATTTTCTTCTTTGTTCTGAATGTGGAGGTAAACATAATTTTATCGCAATTTTTAGACTGATTTAAAGAAAATTAAAACCAAATGTTTGAAAGAGATCCAAACGATTAAAGTGTCGCTTACCTGAGCTTGCGAACCGAGGTAATCGATCAGCGCTTCTCCAAACTTGTGTGGCTCCTAAGACAACGTTAATAGTTTCATTTCTTGAATATAAACTTCAGTATTCATTCTTGCAGCCCCGTTCTACGCTACAGATACAAAAATCATTCATCCAAACTGCTGCAATTTAGCCCCCACGTCCTTATCACACATTCAAACAATAAACAATAAACAATAAACAATAAACAATAAACTGTCAATCCATAACCAGCTATTGACAAAACTAATATGGCCAACTGTCTCGTTGTGCATACAAAAGGCGTTGTGAAGAGAATACATAAGTATACATCGAAAGAAGGAGGATAAATCTAAGATGTGCCTCGGCCATTGTAGAGTCATTACAATGCTCATATATCTAGAGTGTAAACAAAACACTTAATGATCAGCTTTTGAATAAGATAAACCAAATCCGCGACGCAGACGTTTAGATTTACCCTTTATCTTTCGATATAAACTCATCTCCTCTCTTAACAATTCCCTTTCATGTGCAAAACGAAACAGTTGGCCATACTCGTTTCGAGGCATCTTTGCGCTTCGTTTGTTTTGATTTGTTGCTTGAACGAACTTCTTTTTCTCCGATCGCTAATCGCTTTGAAATGGCATGTCAATCAAAATTCAATTCAATTTTCTTTGTAGAGCACACAAAAGCAACTGATACTATTGTTACAAAAGCTGCCTTTGTTCTATTGACCTAGACCTTGCAATCTTCTCTAATTTGTTGACATGCTGCTTGATAATTTATAAATCGTTTCTACCATTTGTCAAGCCAAACTCAACGCCAAAGGATTTCAGTTTTCAAGTGGCTGATAAGAGCTGTATAAATAGATTATAATAAAATTCTGTGTTAAAATAAACTAAAATGCCAAAATGAAAACACTAAACGTATCGGGCTTAACCCTTCATCAGTAGTGATGAGAAATAGAACGCACAGGGCAGTTAAGCTGAAGAGATCGAAAACTCGAAAGATCGAGAACTTTAGAACGTCCAATAGAATTTGACGCAGCAGAGAGAAGAGTAGCCTTGAGGTAGCTACGAAGGAGGAAAACAAGACGCTAGTAAAAATGCCTACGAAAAAGAAAACTGTTTGCTGAGTCCATTGGGGAAAAGAGTACCAAGCTAAAAAAATAAACGTTTCTCTAATGTTTTTCTCTGTTTATTGCAATTAGGCGCCATTGTTAAGCCAAGTATCGACAAGTCCGATTTTGAATGATCTGAAAGGTTGAAATGTCTCGACTCATTGCTATCTGCATTATCTGCACATTTAAATATGTATAAATAGATTACCTACCTCTAGATAAATAGATAAATAAATAAATAAATAGATTATGTATAAATAGATTACCTACCTCTAGTGGGAATGTTGGCTGCTCATTATAAATCCGCACAAATATTTCTCCAACGATGAGCTCTGAACTGTGCAATGAAAACACAAAATCCGATCCAAATGATGGGTCACAGTCATTCTAGGAGAGAAAATTAAAGAAGGTTAGTACTTCAGAAACTAGGGCTCAAATAAAAATATGTTTGTTGCGTGTGGTACCATCAAAATTAAACGACAATGTAATAAATAAATGATTAAAGTACCATAAAATAGCGTAGACGTACAAAACACGACTTTTCGATCATGTAATCGTTATCAAGTGACTCAATCGAGCCGAGTAGAGAGAAGGAAAGATTCGATCGATAGGACAGAAAGTAAGAAGCGACGTGACGTAACCAATAGGAAATAGGAGGAAGTTAGGAAGTAAGAATGGAGTGAGAAAGAGCCTATTGTAGATAAGTGAATTGTTTATTTAGTCCATTAGGGCTCAAATCTTTAAAAAGGTGGGTGTAAAATTCTTTCACATTTTTCTTTGAAATAAACGGCTTGAAAAGAATTCAGGGTACTTTCCTGTAAATCTGCCATTGAAATTTTTTGATATGTTCATTATTTTCAAAATGGCGGCATTTATTATATTTGAGGCTGTGACGTCATCAAATTTCTAAATCCTAAACCAGAAGAGCGAAAAATTTGTGCTTGCAACCATATTGTAGACCTTCATAAACTATGGGTTTCTTGGGGATTGTATCATTTTTCCTCTATTGATTTAGGATTTACGATGATTTTAATTTTTCTTCACAATTCCCCATGAATTCTTTCAACAAAAATATAAATGCCGCCATTTTGATAATAATCAAGATATCAAACAATTTCCACGGCAGATTTACAGGAAAGTACCCTAACTTCCTTTCAAGTCACTCAATTCAAAGAAAATATGATTTTACACCTACATTTTTAAAGATTTGAAAAATGTGGAAAGTTTGCAGTACAGAAATTGGTAAGTTTGTTTCCTAACTCTTAATCTTACACACCCTGGAATTGTCCTTTAACAAATATCTCACCGGGTCACTCAAAAACATGTATCCATAAAATCATACTGCAAAAAGAATGCAACCAATTTGCAAAAATTAAAATCCTTCGTTTGAATGGGATTCCGACTTAATTTTTGAAATTTTTCTCATAGTTTTGATGGTTTACTTCTCTCAGAAGTCAGTTCTTAGTTAGACTTGCTCAAGTCTATTCCGTGGTCTATCAGCACTCAATAAAACATCATAACTTCTGCGGGGGCGTAAATCGTGGCGACGACGCTGCGAAGGAGAAACGAGAAACGAAAGGAAACGGTTCAACGAGAAACCGTTTCCTTTTGTTTCTCGTTTCTCCTTCGCAGTTTCTCGTTCCTTTCGTCCCTAAAGTCTGTCTCAAATTAGATGTCACGTAAGATTTGCGATAGCGCAAAATTAATCATGAAAAACCCTTCAAATGTTTTTATTCGCGAACATTTTCACGTCACATCTAATTTGAGAAGGGCTTTACTATTTATTGGGGGAGAATATTCATATTTTTACCAGTGTCCTTGTCATTACAAAGGACTACCCTTTGCCAAAAAACGGTCTTTATACATTCTAACAGGTGGAACTAACCACGTCGATTTTGTACTAAAACCCAGGAAAACAAATTTTCGGGATATTTTTATCTGAGAGCAAAATCGTGCACTGTAAATGATGAAAAACTTCCCAAAAATAAGTAAAAGCATCAGCNTACAGGAAAGTACCTAACTTCCTTTCAAGTCACTCAATTCAAAGAAAATATGATTTTACACCTACATTTTTAAAGATTTGAAAAATGTGGAAAGTTTGCAGTACAGAAATTGGTAAGTTTGTTTCCTAACTCTTAATCTTACACACCCTGGAATTGTCCTTTAACAAATATCTCACCGGGTCACTCAAAAACATGTATCCATAAAATCATACTGCAAAAAGAATGCAACCAATTTGCAAAAATTAAAATCCTTCGTTTGAATGGGATTCCGACTTAATTTTTGAAATTTTTCTCATAGTTTTGATGGTTTACTTCTCTCAGAAGTCAGTTCTTAGTTAGACTTGCTCAAGTCTATTCCGTGGTCTATCAGCACTCAATAAAACATCATAACTTCTGCGGGGGCGTAAATCGTGGCGACGACGCTGCGAAGGAGAAACGAGAAACGAAGGAAACGGTTCAACGAGAAACCGTTTCCTTTTGTTTCTCGTTTCTCCTTCGCAGTTTCTCGTTCCTTTCGTCCCTAAAGTCTGTCTCAAATTAGATGTCACGTGAGATTTGCGATAGCGCAAAATTAATCATGAAAAACCCTTCAAATGTTTTTATTCGCGAACATTTTCACGTCACATATAATTTGAGAAGGGCTTTACTATTTATTGGGGGAGAATATTCATATTTTTACCAGTGTCCTTGTCATTACAAAGGACTACCCTTTGCCAAAAAACGGTCTTTATACATTCTAACAGGTGGAACTAACCACGTCGATTTTGTACTAAAACCCAGGAAAACAAATTTTCGGGATATTTTTATCTGAGAGCAAAATCGTGCACTGTAAATGATGAAAAACTTCCCAAAAATAAGTAAAAGCATCAGCCAGCCAATGAAATTGATATTTTTTCGAATTGCTCGAATTATAAAATTTCAAACAGCAAATACACAATCTTTGACTTAACCAGTCTCGAGTGAACACGTGCAGATATCAGAATATCTAAAGTACTGATTTCTTACCCTTGTAATTTTGCACTTCTGTTCTTTTTCCAAGAAATCTGTCAGTTCAGCACGTGTACTGTTGTCCCAAATCAAATAAGGATTCTCTGTGTTGCTGTTTAAGACTTTCAATACCTGTAATGTAAACGAAACTCAGATGAGAATAGGAACCAAATCTTTAAAAATGGTAGCGTAAATGGTTATTACATTTTTCTTTGGATTGAATAGCTTATAAGGAACTTTGCTATAATTCTACAGGGTGTCCAAAAAAAGTACTCCCGTTTAAAAAATTACTAAAATTCAATTAATAAATCTATCATAAACTTTTCTTTTTTATCTCTTTTGTCAATAATCCACATCTATTTAAAGATGATAAAATGTTTGTTTTCATTACTTAAAGGCTATGAAATGGCAGGCTGAAAAACTTCATTCTGAGCTATACTCTATCTGCAAGCAACATCGTAAATCTTGCCTAAGAGCCATTATTTTGAGATTTTTCATTATCCTTCAAGTCTACAAAGATAGCTTACATTACTTTCTGACATTTATGACCAAACTAGAAGCTGTTTGAAATTAATTTGGTAATCATTGGTGCTTCTTGCAGTATGCTTCAAAACTGGACAGCCCTAAAAGAGCTACATTTGCTGATTTCAAAACCCAGCTATAACTGGGAACATAGTTTGGTCTTTGGTCTTCTTGCCAAAAAATAAAATTTAAATATCGGCCATGTTATCGAATTTTGGTTATTTTTCAAACAGGAGACCTTTCTTGGGACACCCGGTACTTCGCGGATTTTTGATCTC
Source organism: Aurelia aurita (assembly GCA_004194415.1). NCBI lineage: Eukaryota > Metazoa > Cnidaria > Scyphozoa > Semaeostomeae > Ulmaridae > Aurelia > Aurelia aurita. Next base: position 522,480 of record REGM01000218.1, on the reverse strand, counting down.
CTGATTATTTTTCAGAATTACAGGGTCTGCTAGGTTTCAGCTAGTTTTGAGGTTGTGACGTTATTAAATAGCGGAATCATCAACTAAGAAAGAGACAGATTTCTGCCTGTTGCAATATTGTGGTGTGTTTTTGTTTGAACACTTTTGTATTAAGTAGCTTCCTTTGTTAGGTTGTCCACATATTGTTACTCTATTGTAATTTAGGTATATAGGTAGGCCCCTTAATCATTTTAAGAGCAGAACATTTCTCTATATCACTTCTCCCATCATACATCAGGGTGAATATCAGGAGAAACATTTCTCGAAAATTCGCTCAAGTAAAAAGAAACAGATTTAAGAATGATAAAACTGTTCTTTTAAGAACAACCTAATGTGTCAACAACTTAATCGACAAATTCAAACATTTTCGAAGCGATAAAATTTTACGACAGCAGATCAAAAATACCTCAGCAGGTGTTTCTTTGCTCAGCTTTTTCGTGACATATAACGTCATCATCGTTACTAGTGATTTCTTCACGGCTGGGTTATCGGGCGTATTATTTGGTGCATCTGTGGAGGAGGCAAGATGAAGATTATTGTCATAGTTTTTAAGAATTATGTATCATAAAGGAATAGCCAAGATAGAGTTTCAAGCAGATAAAAGTACCATTGAACCATGTTTCGAGCGTTTTAAAGCTTGAAATACTGATATTAAGAAAGGGGGGGGGGGGGCTTAGACATGATAGGCCAATGCGGATTAAATTTTATAAAAAGATAATTAATGGGTGGGCCAAACAACGTAACCCCAAAGTTAAAAAAAATTCTGAAAACTTTCTGAATGCAAGATTTTGATGAAGTCTATACGGCACCAAGTAAAACATAAAATACACCTACCGAGTAAAAATCAATTTATTATCAGTTTTATATGCAGAGAAATGTGATTTCAAAAAAAGATGGTCGCAGAAAAAACGGTAACAAAATCATTATATCAGCAGTTGCACTCATTTGACAACTGCGAGGCTTTCTCTGCCACATTCTAACGGTAACGATAACGGTAACCCTAACTGTAAACGTAACCGTAACCCNTTAAATTTTATAAAAAGATAATTAATGGGTGGGCCAAACAACGTAACCCCAAAGTTAAAAAAAATTCTGAAAACTTTCTGAATGCAAGATTTTGATGAAGTCTATACGGCACCAAGTAAAACATAAAATACACCTACCGAGTAAAAATCAATTTATTATCAGTTTTATATGCAGAGAAATGTGATTTCAAAAAAAGATGGTCGCAGAAAAAACGGTAACAAAATCATTATATCAGCAGTTGCACTCATTTGACAACTGCGAGGCTTTCTCTGCCACATTCTAACGGTAACGATAACGGTAACCCTAACTGTAAACGTAACCGTAACCCTAACCTAAACTCTAGTCAGGCTTTAGTGGGATAATCATTGCAGCCTTTGTAGGTTATCATTTAGAAATAGCAATGATACAGTTTGTTAAGTGTGTTAAGATTTTTAAGAAATTATTTTATAGAAATTAAAATAATTGTTAAGAAGGGAAGTAACTTACCTAAATATCCTCCCAAGCGAGCAAGAGCCTTAATGCTCAATCTTGCAAGATTGTTTGCAACTTCCTGTAACAAGAAAATATTGTTAAGACTAGACAGAGATCTGAGAGTGAGAATAAATGTCATATGGCGTCAGCTTGAAGTTTATACATGTGTTCAAGCTACAGACAATTAATGCCTGGTTCAAAAGTAGCTCTTCTCTTACGCTAAACAAAATTCCAGAGAGCAGACTCTGGAGGCAAGAGTTAAAGATATTGAATTAATATCTGCTGCTTCTACTGAATGTTTGCACTTCAGATAACAAAGAATGAAACATTTACGTTTTTTCTATTGAAATTCTAAGAATCTTTCAACCTTCAGTAAAACAGCTATTTTAAATTACATTTTCCACATCAGAATTGGAAGTTTGAATGAGTAAATACTCTCCGCCCTCACAAAAACGTCCAGTAGCAAGCTCCGCTGACGCAATATTCAAAACTAATTCTGCCGCACCTAACTGGTTCTTATCTCAGTTATAAAGTTCAGCGCATTACAGCGGCGATGTTTGAGCCAAAACTAACTACTTTAAAAAGCTCTGAAGTTTTGCACTTGCCTGATGATTTGTTTCCGAATCTGTTTCAACACCACTTTCTGCCAATGTGTAATCATAATTGAAAATGAATAAAAGAAGATGCCACAGTGCTCCAGACTAAGGAAAGAATTAAATTTTGAAGATCATTACGGTGGTAAAGAATCGATCATTAAGAGAGAGAGAGAGAGGATCGTACGGGGCTGCAGCAAGAAAGATGACTTTCAGACTGGACGTAGGGAGCAACTAATAATTACCAGAGCTTTGCCAACAAACTTATAACCATCTATGTCGAACTGATTGACTGACAAAGTTTCAATATTTCAAGATTAAAAATATAGGTGCCAGATTATGGAATAACTTACCTAAGCTACTCAAAACAATTTCTTCTCAAAAACATTTTGTCAAAAAACTAAAAATAGATATCCTTTCCAAATATTAACAATTTATCACATCTAAAATTATAAAATCGCAAAGCCTATCTGTATATTAATATTTTCCATTGCATATTTCCTTGTATCTTAGTTCTGTATCCCTTATATCTATGCTGACTTTGTTCTGTTTTTTAAGCGGCCCATGCTAGATAAGCATTTGCTTTTCCTGGGTCGCATAAGATTCCCTGTATTAGGTTGGAATTCTTATGAAAAATTTTTGACTCGACTCGACTATCGAGATCGGAGCACCAGAATAAAGACGATAATACTGTTTTCAGAATATCTTATTCGACATATCCACTTGGTATGACATAATCAGCGCAGATGTCGGCCTGAGGCCAAAGTTATTAGACTCGTAAATTATTAGATTCATTATTCGAGAATTATTCGAAAAGTTCTGGATAGTCTTTTAATGAAATTATTTGAGTCTAATAATTTTGGACCTAGGCCTACATCTTGATTGATTATGTCGTAACAAATGGAAATGTCGAATAACTTATTCTGAAAAAATGATTGCCATTATTCTGGTTCTTCGAATTCCAGCTACGTAATTTGCGACTTAAGCTAAATCAAACAGAAAGCTTCCTGACAGCATTTTCTAACAGAACTATCTTTAACAAAAACCCATTTTCTTAGAATCCTGCCCAGTATGCAAAATTGCTATTGTTGTTAATTCTGTGAAACTCTAATGTGGCTAAAGTTGGCTGAAATCGACAGCAAAATAAACAACTCACTAATTACGAAGCTTATGAATCCAAAGCTTTCCAATCAAATTCTTATGACAAACCTGAAGCAACAACGTCTGGAGCCAAAAGTCGACGCTTAAATTGCTGATACATCCTGCCACTGCACAGCACAAGCTTGGGAGATTCTATAAAAAATAATAAAATGACTGCCGATAACATTGCAGAAAAATAAAGCATTAAAAATTACGTTCATTTTCAAAAAGGTAATGTTCACATTCCGAACGCTTCTTTGGTAAAAACTAACTCTTGGAATATATCTGGTGACTCCGCCGTCCCATGGCTTCTCTTGGCCGTGCAACATATAACATTATTTGGAGTAACGTATCGTGTTCAAATTTACTCTAATTTAACGTTTAAAAAGTTTTACTATGTTGTGGCGCAGTGGTGTAATCCTCTGACTTTGCAGCCAGAACAGTCAGGCGGACAGGGTTCGATCCCAGGTAGAGCCCCACCATTTGAGCGTCATGACAAGGGGTCGCGGACTCGATTAGGTCTTCTCTACTACTGCGATCCCAGCGCTTGGCGCTAAAAAACGCAACTTCACCTTCACCTTCACTATATCGTTGAAATTCTATTTAATATTTTATATGCTAGAGAAAATGGCGCATCCACTCGCTTCTCATGGGAATACGCAATGACGCAGCTCATTATAGAGAAGAATTGGCTATTGATTTACCTTGTAATAAAGAATACGGCAAAGATCGGCAACAATATTGGGAATTTCTGTAATCTTTTCTCTGCATTCTTCGAACTGGGCCGCAACAGAGTAACATCTCACGATATTCATACAAATTTGCACATTGATATCAGATGGTTTTGATTCACTGCTTAGTGACAAGACACATCGATCGAAAGTTTCTTGAAGCACCTACAAATTAAGATTGTGACACATCAGAGAAGAACGCAGTCGGATCAGAAACTTGATGAAGATTATTGCAAATGACGATCATTTAAAAAATGATACCATTATATTAATATGTGATTTGATGACATTTTCAGATTAATTAAGACACAATTGAGTGGTTATTACAACGTAAACAGTAGGGCTAGGCCATATTCATTGATCTATGAGACAATTTCGATTAGATCTCCTATCATCCACAGCTCAGAAAAAGAAACATTTCTGATTATGAGCTGTGTTTTTCTTGGTCAACATAACAACAGCATTTGTGTTGCAGAGGATGCTCAAGGAATATATTCCATTTTTAAATATCGTACACGTATTTTGGGGCGAGATGTTTAGAAGAATTCCGCAAAAAATGGTTCTGGCGATAACTGTAACTGCCGGATTTGTAAATAGCCAGAATTTATATATTTGCATATTTTCTGTCAAAGTTGTATTTGTAAATAGTTGGTATGAATTAGTAATTATATTATGTTACTATTGTTATTATTGTTAAAACTATTGTTAACATTACTATTGTTAAAATTACTATTGTTAACGCCAACTGTAAATAAAATTATCATGATTATGATTATGCTGAAAAAAATTGTTCTGAAATTTTTTTATTTACCTCTATACCATTTTCACGTCTTAATTCCTCAACATTTAGCGCGGAACAATTGATCGTGTGATACGCCAATTCACTTGCAGCCGGAAGTAGCGGGGTTTTCTTGTAAAACGATGACGTATCCTTTGTTTCCATTTCAATGGTCTTGATGAGCATTGGATAGCCTGCGTATTTGTATGGTTCCAAGACTGCGAGGGAGGGGAAATTGAAGCTGTTACTTATTTTCTGAAGAGCTGGTCATAAAAAAGTTGCATATTTTACTGTCACGTAGCTGATTGGCTCCTAAAAAGAATGGGATCCTATGGTTGTACACTCAGTTAACATTTTTATCTGAGATACAAAATGGCGCCTGCTTGTAAAACGATAGGATCCCATTGATTTTAGGAGCCAATCAACTGCGTGACAGTACTCCTTTGAAATGAAAGGTCAGAAATAAAATTCAATTAACAAGAAAATGCTAAACGAAAGAGATTTTTGAGTTTTAGATCTCGCTTACATAAGTTAATCCAAAAATAGCAACCAATGTTTACATTGGATAATATGACAATGTCGATCACAAGAGCCTGCAAGAGAGAATGCGTATTTTTTCATTAGAAACTTGCTGTTTTATGGCCAAAGATTTGAGAGGCTATGGTACTGCCTTAGACTTATGAACTTTCGTCTCTTGTTTCCCTGCGTTCTTTGATTTGTTGATATCTCTCCGGTCAATAGGGACTCATAACATTACTATGAAAAAGTGGGCACACTTTAGGCCCTCGCAGAGTGATTCCGTACGCATCAGTCAAATTAAGTTGTTTTGTTTGTACAGAGGAAGATTCTTGCTTGAAATGTATGCAATTTGTGATTAGTTAGGTCAGAGAAACATTATTCTTTGTATTAACACAGTTTGTTTTACGCTGTTCAAGCTCTTTAAACCAGACTTTGAATTGATTTTGTGGCAGGACGTTGGTGTACGAAAACTCAAGCAAGTTTTAGGTCATTTTTTGACGGGAGTTTTCGTACACCAATGTCCTGCCACAAAATCAATTCAAAGTCTTGTTTAAAGAGCTTGAACAGCGTAAAACAAACTGTTAATACAAAGAATAATGTTTCTCTGACCTAACTAATCACAAATTGCATACATTTCAAGTAATAATCTTCCTCTGTACAAACAAAATTAATTAATTTGACTGATGCGTACGGATTCAATCTGCGAGGGCCTAAAGTGTGCCTACTTTTTCATAGTAATGTTATGAGTCCCTATTGACCGGAGAGATATCAACAAATCGAAGAACACAGNTCTTTAAACCAGACTTTGAATTGATTTTGTGGCAGGACGTTGGTGTACGAAAACTCAAGCAAGTTTTAGGTCATTTTTTGACGGGAGTTTTCGTACACCAATGTCCTGCCACAAAATCAATTCAAAGTCTTGTTTAAAGAGCTTGAACAGCGTAAAACAAACTGTTAATACAAAGAATAATGTTTCTCTGACCTAACTAATCACAAATTGCATACATTTCAAGTAATAATCTTCCTCTGTACAAACAAAATTAATTAATTTGACTGATGCGTACGGATTCAATCTGCGAGGGCCTAAAGTGTGCCTACTTTTTCATAGTAATGTTATGAGTCCCTATTGACCGGAGAGATATCAACAAATCGAAGAACACAGGGAAACAAGGGACGAAAGGTCATAAGTCTAGTACTGCCTTTGAGAAGCAATAAGAAATTTTTCAAAGCTAATAACAAAACTCGTTCTGACAAATCTATCATTGCACAGTTATTCTTGAGTAATACCAACTGGTTATCAAGAAACGTATTTGTAGCGATTCTACAAACAACATCACAATTTTTGCACCAAGAAAATTAAAGAAACCAATTGAGAACTCTTAGCACTAAATAAAACAGAAACTCTCGCGAATCAAAAATTAAAAACCTCATGGTACTAAGGGCTGCTCCAAGTTTCTTACAAAGAACATGTACTCACAAAATCTGTCAATGTCGTATTCAATGTCAAGCCGAAGATTACATGGAGAAGGTGAATATTTATGAGCAAATATTTCAAGCGAATATTTGCAGACCAATAACAGAAAAGAAAAGTTGCTATACCTTCTTTGTATCTTTTAAACAAAATTGATTGTGCTTTTAAAACCAGGACAATATTTTCAGGATCAGGTCCATTTATTGCTTTCTTCTTGCTGCACAGGTGCTCGTAAGCTGCCGAGACTTTGTCGAACATATCCTGAAATATAAATTTAATCGCCTTACTACTTCAGAAGACTTGCAATTGAACCGTCCTGCAGAATTTTGGGAAATGGCAGAGTGATAATGAGAAGGGCAAGGATAGGTAGCAATTGTCAGTCGGACCTAAAACAATGAAATACCTGCACGAATAAGCTGTTCTTGAAAGCAAACCATGAATTTTAAAGCTGTGAGAAACTTGCATTTCCGACGATAATTTTGTAAACAGCACCACAAACTTCAACAGTTGTAAGTTGCTCGTCACTTCTTTCAAGCCAGCCCTCCTCTTTATCCATGAAAGTTGTCAAGTGATTTGAACACCTTCCCAGCTTTCTAAAATTGATTTATTTCGATAGACAAACGAGTCCCTCTCAAAAACCCAGTGCGACACAATGTGTTGTGATGGCTTCATTTACCGCAACTCTGCTTTTTGAGTGTGAATTGATAAAGTCACGTGACATGACGTCTGGACGAATGGTTGAAGACACTTATCCTATCATATCACATCCTATCGCGTCATAACCATAAAAGCAGGGTATTGCAATCTAATATCTGAAAGTGTCAAGACCAAATAGCAGAGGAATATCGTATTTTGGCTTACCCTTCCTTCTGGGTTCTTGTCAGGATGATACTTCTGAGCTAGTCTGAAATAAGCTTTTCTGATCGCAGAATCGTCGTTACTGTTTCAAAATAGGAAGAAAACAACAAGTTAAAATATAAGAAACACAAAAGGGGACAACCTTGATTTCTGGTCAGTGGGAAAATTGGAGTCAGGTTAGAGGGGAAAGAAGACAACTGCTGTCACATCCACACCAGTGTTCTAAACATTGACGTAGCTTCCCAGGAAGCCAGAGTTTTTTCCAGCACTGCTGAGGAGGTATACAAGCATTCAAGTCTCCTTGAGATGATAAAATGCAGTAATTGATGCGACATATCACGAGGGATTAGACACTATATCAGTTTGAAGAGAAGCAACAATGGTTCTCACACGTCGATAATGATTCTGAAATGTTGAATCTGGTAACTTCTATCAAATTCCTCGTCCTAGTAAAGAACCTTTTCTAGTTGTATTATCTCCGCATATTTTCTAGCACTTGTAATAAACAAACAACAAGAATTAGGATTCCTAAATTTCCATGTTTTGACAACTCATAACTATTCATCATAGAATATTTCACGAGGATACTGTCAAGGTCTCCCAGCAACTTCTTCATAAAGTTAAGGGACTACGGCCATAACTGTAGAGAACGATCTTAGCTGCATTTAAATTTCAAAGTCTTTTACTTTATTAAAAATTGATGGACAATGAATATCATTCTTACATTTTGTCTTTTGGTATTTTGAGTGTTTCGTATGCATCATCATTCGTCAAACTTGGTGGTTTCTTATCGACCTCCTTCTTCCAAGAGTCAAGAATCTCTCTCAACAGTTTGACCTAGTGGGAAAAGATTAGTTCTTTCAATTATCACTGTATCTTAAAGGTAATGTGTCCATATATAAGGCCAGCGTATACCCAACCTGTCAACATCCATCAAATTCTCGGCAAATGATTGGTTGATATTCAAACTGATCACATGAATAGAGAAAATTGCTGCAAGCAACCTTTTGTGATCACATAATGATAAAACGTCACAGGCAGTGGGAACAAAGCGTTCTTAATCCGTCTCTTGTTTTGTGGAATGTCTGTTTGCTAGATTTCAATAGCAGTCGCAAAGCAACCTTTTATGCGTGATTGAAAAGAAATTTTAGTTGATCACATGCCTTCCTCCGGGAGGCCTACTTGTATGGACACATTACCTTTAATATTCATGGACATGAAATCATTCGTCAAATGCAACTGACGAAGAAAAGTACCAGGTGTCCGAAAAAAGTAGATGCGTTTGAGAAATCACCAAAATTCTGTTATTATTCCTATCATTAAAATTTTTTTAAATGAATGTTTTACTTTTATCACTGAAAGGGTAGATAATAACATCTTGAAAAAACATCTGTTGAACCATACTCTTTAAAGAACACTGCAGTTCTTGAATGAAAGAAATTATTTTGCGATTTTTGAATAACATTCCAGACTTACATGAAAGTGTGCATTCCTTTCCAACATTTAAGGCCAGGAAAATGCTTAATACAGATAAAGAAATCAATCGAATAACCATCTGCGTATTTTAGCAGTATGTTTTAAAACCAGGTAGATCTCAAAACAGCAATATCTACTAGTAAAATCCTATCATAAAGATAGTTCTTAGCAGTAAACATAATTTGGTCCTTGATCTAATAGTCAAAAGGGAAAAAATAAAGACTGATCTTGCAACTGAATTTTTGTGTTTTTTAAACGTGTCTACTTTTTTGGGACACAATTTTTTGGATCACAAAAATTTGTGACACAACTTTGACACTTCCCACAAATTTTTGTCTCTTCAGTTGTCAGTGTCTTGGAGGAAACACAAGCGAAACTAAATTTGACTATGAGAAAATCCGGCTTTGGGACTTACCGGTTCCTTGATTGGCCAATTTGGAAATTTGACAGTATCACATAAATGGCGAAGATAGTAGATGTTACAGAAGAGTTCATTCTCCAATTGTGGGTATTCAATTGCTGGTATTGGGCAATACTGCAAAGAAACGAAATTTATGAATGAATTCTCCTGCAATAAACTTCCCTAAGAAGCAGTTTTAATAATTTTCTACCAACAGCACGCACAACGGTCATAGGATAAGAGAAGCAAGCGAAAAACTTCCAAATAGGTCTAACTTCAAAATAGTGTACTGTTTACATTTCGGAGCTAACTTCTGATTTTGAATCTTATCAAACGACTTATTGATGAAACATCAAGGAAATAACATAACATAAACCTAAATATGGATGACTCTTTCACAGATCGAAGTGTCATAAATTTAGCTTCTCGCATGTTCACGTCGATGTTGAATTTGTTTGCAGAAAGAAAGAAACCTTTTGAAGATAAATTAGCAGCTCCTTTCAATAATAATAAAACAGTTGAGATTTGCTAGAATGGTATAATGAACTCAATTTCGGCACATTTTATTCATTGTGGCAGTAGAATTTTTTGATATTTTATGAAAACGTGATATGTAATAATTGTTCCAATAAAAAAATTTCCCACTCTGGTAAAACTGGAATCCTTTTTAGACTTTTTAGTGATCAAAATCATATGTTAAGAGATAATAATATGGATTAGCTCGGTTGTATTGTTCCCCGAGATAATAAGTGAACATGCGTTTTGAACGATTTTGCGATCAAACAATCCCATAAATCCCCCATAACCAGGGAACAATACAACCGATCTAATCCAACTATTCCGATAATAATATGTTAAGAGATAAAGAGATAAAACGAGTATTTTTACAGGAAAACATTCAAATGTCTTCATACCTGGTACAGTGCTCTAACATTGCTCTTCAACCGAGGACTGAAATCTGAGATGTGTGTTGCGATCTTTTCAATCATCATACGCCTGTGAAATGAAAAGTAATTAGAAAAACATTTTGGCAATGACTTGCAGGGCCTAATCTATAGCAAATAGCGTTCTTGTTGGGTACTTTACGAAGTCGATGTGAGTTCTGAAGACGCAAGCAGAAACTCCTTTGACAAGAGAGATAGTAAGTAAAATAAACAACAAAAAAGAATTTTTAAATCTCCGAAGATATGAAAGTTCTCCTTTCAAAATAAAAATGATAAGTCTTATTTTTGAGAAAATGAGAAAATTCTACGAAACAGAACTTATCAAAACAAGATAAATACTCTGTAAAAATGTTACAGCCATACAAAATGATAAAGTCCTAATGTTTTTCGAAGCCTTAGAATTTTCTACTGAAAGTGATATCAAAATCCACATAATTTCATAAACTGTAGAAAAAAGAAAACTGGCAGAGTCATACATAAAAATTGAATACCAAATTACCTCATCTCACTGCTCCATATGGCTTCTGGAGTATCAAACTCTCCAAGGAATATTTCTGCAAACTTCTCAGAGCCTAAAAAGCAAGACAAGAAATTAATTAAAATGCTTCAAATGGTAATAGAAAGTCGTCAAAGGAATTAGAATCTCAAATTAATAATACAATTCTATAATACCTAACTGTTATCACCTGAAACTGGTCATTAAAGGACAAATCCGGGGTTTATAAGATAAAAGTTAGAGAAAAAACTTACCACGCAACGGCTGAAGTAAAGTTCTAACTGTTTCCACATATTAACGTTCGTAACAGCTGTCAATTCGTTAAACAATTTTAACTAGTTAGGCCAAATGTTGCCAACATTCTCTACGAGTACACGATAAGGAGGCTAGCCGCAATTTTGAGGCAAGAAAACAATGCGGCAGCCTCGTTCGTGTTGAACATGACGTCAGGGCGCACCGACCTTCGTGCGAAATGACGTCATCGTGCACTGGTCGCTTGTTTGAATAAATAATTGTGCAGAGAAAAGAAGAAAAATTGTGAAGAAAAGTACGATACACCATTCATAACAGTATAATCTTTCATTTGATCATCAATCATACCAGAGCCGGATTTATCCTTTAAAAATAGTTACATAGGATCCAAAAGGGAAAACAGTAAACAGAGTACATCTAAATGGGCAGTAAAGATGCTCATCTAAGCGTCAGGCGAAATAAACAGACTCTCCCTTTGACTGTTGTCAATCGAGTGCACGGCACCTTGTCCTACCTCGTTATTATCTTCTTCCTATTTAAAATCTTTGCTTACAATTTTATTTGAGACAATTGCAAACAAACATAATTGGTACATAATTCCGTTCTTACAACGTTGTTTCAAATGGCCTTTGATGATGAAACAGCCATGATCAATTCAATATTTAAATGACAAAGTAGGCCTTTTTCGCAGTGCCACCGGTTCTTTGGAGTGCGTCCTGGGGTGTCATCATCGGTGTGATGTGGGGCTGGGTCCCGGGGCATGCGCTGCTCTCGGGGGTGGGTGGAATAGTTTTGTATGTGCAGAACTGTTTCGCCCATTGCTGGGGGTGGTGCGGGCGTTGGGATTTGGCTCCGCGTCGTGTCGGGGGTGGGGGTATTCCCGGACGTATTTCGGAGCCGGTATCATTACGAAAGTGGTATACTCTTGTTCTGTGGAATCTTCTGACATCTATTTTGAGACACACTTTAGCTTCTTTGATTTATATTAATTTCTCTTACTTTCTTTTCTTTTGTTGAAGTTTATTTAAAGTTGAAAATTGTAAGTACCATTCGTAGCCGGAACTCGGTGACCCTGTGTCTTTTTTGGCTATGGATGGTATAATGTAATGCAATTTTTGTGTTTTTAGTTTTAATGATATATATACAAAAAAGAAAAAAAATGACAAAATGAAGACGATACAAAAGCATGAATGATTAGATTAGGAAGATGCTAACCGTAATTTTCCAGATAGCAAATCATGGCTTCAGGCAGAATATGACCAAGAATACTTCGTTGTTGGATCTCCGTGTTGCCCTGCAAACAAACAAATGCTCGGTTACAAAACTGCGAAATCACACCACGAATTCTATTGCGGCTAAAATTCATAAATATCAAACTAATTTTGAACCTTAACCTGATGAGGCAAATTACACATTCAATTAAATATTACAACTAAATTTGAAACAGCTATCTGTTTCCATCATTTCATTTGTGGATGAAGTGTAGACTGACGACGTGAAATCTTGTATTCGTTCAACGTTTTCAATCTGATGTTTTTATTTTCTCTCATACAAGGACTCACGACCAAACAGATTCTAAACAGAGACTAAAATCTGAAGAAAAATCGAACGTCTTCTATCCTTCGAACGTTGATAAGAAAAATCGAATGTCGCTTTGAACGTCGCTTCACTTCGAAAAGTCGAACTTTGATCTNTTCGTTCAACGTTTTCAATCTGATGTTTTTATTTTCTCTCATACAAGGACTCACGACCAAACAGATTCTAAACAGAGACTAAAATCTGAAGAAAAATCGAACGTCTTCTATCCTTCGAACGTTGATAAGAAAAATCGAATGTCGCTTTGAACGTCGCTTCACTTCGAAAAGTCGAACTTTGATCTAATGAGCCAATAGACCTTTTTACTTGCTAGAAAAGGGGCTTGAATCGAGCGTCCAAATCTGGTAAAGTCTGAGAAAGAAAACAAAAGCACGACCCCCGTCCCAAGTAGAAACACTGTTAGCTGTGGCATGAAGTTGCTTCGGATCTCAGAACACCTTTGAGAGAGTTAATCGTCAATAACTTGGCTCAAATTGAGTTGCAAATGTTACAGTTTTGTCACAGGCAAGTTTGATTCGCCTTCTGGCCTTTTTCTAGTTGTTTTCGTTCATTGTTAGCTGATTTTGTTATGCAACAGTCTAGGCCCATATTTAATCAAAACACAGCGATCTCTCAGCAAATCTTTCCAACGTTTAAGTATTTTGAGGCCTTCGCCTGATTTGTTGTGCCCCAATTCTTTCGATAGGTATATGCAGGTGTATGTGTTTCCTCCTCTACGTTTTATAATTTTATCAATAATAATATTGAAATAAAGTTTCTTTTCATTTGAATACGACGGTTGAAAACAGCAAACTTCGAATCGCCAACTCGCAAAATGAAACCCTTGCATGCTCACACTTTTGTTTTGCAACTGTTACACTGCAAAATCAGCTAACAATGAACGAAAACAACGAGAAACAAGGCCAGAAGGCAGATAAAACTTGCCTGTGTTCGTAACTCAATTTGAGTAGAAATATCGTTGATACAGCTAGCAGTGTTTCCACTGAGAACGGGGGTCATGCTTTTGTTTTCCTTCACAAAATTTACCAGATTTGGACGCTCGATCCAAGCCTCTTTTCTGGCAAGTAAAAAGGTCTATCAAACGCTAAGAATAGGCACTTGGTCTAACCTTATTAAGAAAGTCGAGATTTGATTGGATGTGCCCTAAATGCGGCGTATTAGGCCTAATTATTCTCTGTTTTGAAGCTGTATTGTCATGAGTCTCAGTTTGAAGCCATAACTATCATTCAATTCAATGCGGAAAACTGAGACTCATGTAATCAGTCTAGATGAAGTGCAGTCATCACATTTACTTTTAAACATCTATGATTGTTATATTAGCGAATGTTTTGGGAATTTTGTGAACAAATCTTAATCTTAGGTGCAAATAAACATAAACTTCAGCTTCAAAAATCCCAATCTATAAGTTATTATCAGCTTCCAAAAAAAAAACAGAATCCAGTTAGCAGTTATATACTGTAATCTACCACGAAGAGTCTGTTGCAACCAATGACAAGTGCGGAAATCCTTAATGATGGAATTTACCTCTTCAGCACGGAATGCTTGCTTGACATGCGTCTCCTGCAGGAACCTAAGAGAAAAATAGAAGACCGTTAAAATCTTTACACTGTGCAAATATTTTGAAATTGCCTGACAATTGAAATAATTTCCCAACATAATTTTCCTTAAATTTTTGATAGATATAATTTAAAAAATCATAAAAACACGGCAAATACGATTGTAAAATTGACTCACTTTCCAATGGGAATAACATTTGATCCCGTATACATCATGATGAAGAAGAACACGCCTGACATGTATAACCTTGGCATCACTGGGTTGTCCTACAAATGAGAAATTTTTACTTTTCAGAATTCCTGTCATTAATAAATCATCAGCACGTGCTCAGATTTAGAGAGACCCAGTTTCATTTGATCTGGCCACAGGAATTTTCCGAATGATATTAAAAACGTTTTTCAATTAATTGCCCATTGAACGGCATCAGAAATTGATCAAATTTTGTTTTTGCACAGCAATCTGCGTTTGGTGAAAACAATTTGAGACTGTATGGCTGACTTTGCTTTCACAATAATGTAAACAACTTTCAAGAAAGAACTACTAAAATTTTATAATTTCTCAAGATAGAGGTTGAGCCCGACGAGAGACAGATTTGAAATTCTCAGATGGAATGACATCTGTTTGCAATAAAATACTTTAAGAGCCATTGTCACCTAGGGTCCTTTGCGGGTATGCTGCAATTTCAGACTGTCTGAAAATCGAATTTGGCCTGAGCGGAAAATATGGATCCACACTGCAGTAGTTTAGATGGAAAATTTTTGAATGAAATGCAGCACGGATGGATTCAAAGCAGAAGAGAAAAAGAGGAAGACATAGCCGTGAAGGGCCTAGGAATCTATTTCAAAGAATCCGCATTTTTTTATCTGGAATGCCAGGAAACAAGAATTATCTCAAGATGGCGGCGGTCGTACTCTAAATTTAGTAGGAAATCTAAATTTAAAAGTACGTTCATAGTTGATGATCACATGATCACAAATACTACACTGCTGAACCGAAGAGGCTTACACCAGGTAGGCGTGCTTGAGCAAGCTAACCGACGTTGTATGCCTACTACACTACAGCCTGGCCTAGAGAATGTCACTTTACGCAACCGTTATACGTACTAAAAACATCCACCAAGCATTGAATAAAAACTTGTATTATTGAGATACTTACAATGCACGTATTGATGAGGAGGGCTGCAACCTTTTCAACAAGTATCGGTTCGAATGTCAGGAGAAGCTAAAAATGATGAACAAATTCAATCAAATGACCAGCTTGGAATGATGAATAAAAAGATTACATTTGAAAATTGGAGAAATACAAAAAAAAATGTTTGTTTAGAGTAGAGAATTCATTAGGTTTTTGTTTTCATTTTTCAAAGCTGAAAATTTTTCTTTGTTTCATACATAAGAGCCTTGCCGCTGTTTAAAAGTAAGTCGTGTACAGCATGCGATTTTTTAGTTCAGTATATCTTTGCTTTGTCTCAGAATTCTGCAGCACAAATTTTGCGGGGTATAAATAGCGTCTACTGATGAAGGGTTACGCCCTATACGTTTAGTATTTCATTATATTGGCATTAATAGTTTGTTTACTAAGATTTTTGCAAAAAAAGTGTGGCGAAGCTATCATTCTCTTTTTACCGTATGTTGTCGACATTAGGTGCAATCAAGCATTAGATATAGACTTATTACGATGAGTCCCAGTAATCGCTCATTAAAACGAGACTTGCACAAACCGAGACCGCTCATACTGGTTTGGGCGTCCATCAGTCTATCAATAGCGATAGGTACGACTCTGTAATCAGTCTACATTAGAAAGCAGAAAATAAGCTTTTTCGCATCAATGAATTCACGTTTACAACTGCAAGAATTTCAGGACAAACTATATGACTGACCTGCACTATGTGTGGAAGACATGAAGCATCTGAAAGCATTCTCTTGGCTCTTGGCAATGGCCTGACAATTGCACCATCGGTGTCTCTATACAAAGACAAGATCTTTTTAAATATTTACTCCATGTAGATATTGACAGATACTCTTGCTACACTTGCTAATTATGATTCTTTTATCAATTTTCTGCTATTGATTGTTTTATCAAATTATACTCGCATTGCGTCTCTGTATCTAGGCCCAGAGATCAAGAAATCCTTCATCGCGCGTAAAAATTGACCCAGTGGCCTGTTTGTTGTTGTTGCTATTAAGAAAAAAGCATTTCATGTAGGCTTGATGATAGAAAAAACACTGCATTCAAAAGCTTGAATTCATCTGTGAGTTTGCAAACCAAATTAGCTCATTTGGCGAGAGGGATTCTCTGGCGTGGTTAAAATAGGGACTAGGGAATTTAAGATTGTATCAAAATGCATTTCGGGATAGAATACTACCGTAAGCACTTGCAGTTGGCATTTGAGCCTTAAAAATTTTCTTTGGACACATTTGCAAGAATTTTGGGAACAAACGTAGAGTGTAAATAAGATCTAAAGACGTACCTATTAGGGTAGCATTTACAAATGTCGATCAACATATTCATGCATGTGATTGCTAACTCAGATTCATTCATAATGGGGATTCCCGTTGCCATTAAACACCATTTCAATTGAGACACACTGTGTAATGGCCTCCATCCATCCATCCCTTGTGCCCAGCATTTCGTTGTTGGTCGTAAAGTTCCATTTTTCCACAAAGCTTTCATCTACAATAGATCAATCAATCAATCGATCAACCAATACAATAGATCGATTGACGTTACAAGTTATACTACATGAATACCACAGAGCATTGAAACCTTGAGGGCTGTTAAGTTTTTGGTTGATGTTATTGAAGTTTTTCGTCAATGTGCCATGTCTAGGGCGTACTGCTTCAATTTAAAGATGAAATCGACTGTCCTTGTTAGATTCCCCGAGACTATTCACTGCTTCAAATGAAACAAAACAGTAATTTAGCTATGAACCAAAACTTTTTAAACGTTTTGATTTGAACGCTTCTGCATATTGCTGAAGCTCTTTCAAAACATTAATAGGCACATGCACTGTGCTCACTGATGTCTCAACCAGGCCTTACATTACATTCCAAGTTGCTTTGCTACCAAACCGGTCAAGCTCCTCTCGATCAACTACAATTAACATCTGGAAAAAATACAAATACTAGATTTAAACTACTTCCTTAAAAATGATATGCCAAATTCTCATGTAATTTTTTCAAATTGCGAGCTTATACTACATTTAATTCAAACAAGAACAGTTCTCAACTCAGCGAGAGTTGCACTCATAGCTACCGAACATCTCCAGACAAGCCAGGCTCCTGTCATAATGTAATAATGATAAATATGATTTCGCTATCTTCCTAAAATGCCAGCTATCTAATGATGCGGAGCTTATATACGATGCAAAGGAAACCCGAAAAATATTGCAGACAATGCTCAACAGTTCCCTAAAAGACTTTAGTAAGGGCGTGTTTGATTGATAATTCCAAACCCAGCAGATTCTGAAAACAGTAGACTTTGCAGAGACGAAAATATGTTTCCCAATCAAACACAAAAATATATAAAACAGCAGGTTGTGGAGAGTTCGAACACAGTATTCGGCCGATCGAACAAAAGTACAATGCAGACTGATGGCTTAATTCGATAGACCGAACACTGTGTTCGATTCGAACTCTTCTCTCCAAAGTCTGCCAAACCTTCTGCCTTTTGGAGCAGAAGGTTCAGAACGGTTCAGAAGGCCTTCCAAACCTACCAAACCTAC
This sequence comes from Aurelia aurita, assembly GCA_004194415.1. NCBI lineage: Eukaryota > Metazoa > Cnidaria > Scyphozoa > Semaeostomeae > Ulmaridae > Aurelia > Aurelia aurita. The sequence continues at coordinate 504,412 of REGM01000218.1, read as the reverse complement.
CGTTTTGAGAATTTCGGAGCCAATCAAACACAAAATCCGAGTCTACTAAGTCTACCGCTTTCAGAAGTGGTACCAATCAAACACACCCTAAAATAAGACTGGGGTGTTTCGTGTCATGAATAACATTCTACCTCTTTGTAGCCATGTGGTCCAAGCCTCTCTTTCTCAACATTCCCATAATACCATTCTCTCTCATTTCCAAATTCTTGATTAGCTGATGCTTCAATCATTGTTGTCTGTAAATTGTAATCATAACAAAGCATTAGACTATGTTCACATGATGCTAGTACAAAAACGGAGCAAAATTGTTACGGATAGGCCTTCCACGCACACGAAAACGGCACAAATTGCGCCGGCAGAATTTAAAAAACGGCAGAATTTTAAAACGGAATTCTAACCGGCACAATTTGAAAACGGCATCGTGCGAACTCTCAAAAACGGAACATTTTTCAACGCATCGAAATGAGGCCGATTGATTCTTTACTCGTAGATAAATTTCTTTATCTTCAAAATCCAGCCTCTTTGTCGCAGAGCTTGCATAGAGATTGGTACTGTCACATTTTTTGCCGTTTCAAATTGTGCCAGTATCGAGTGGACGTAGTCTTAAACTAGCAAATGAAAAATTTCTGTATCACTACAGACTCATCGCGCACAACATACAAAGAAGAATGGACATTGCATGTCTTTTTGAATAAAAATAATTTATAAGTTACAAGTTCTACAATAGGCAAAAAATAAAAAAACTCCGATATCTCCTTCAGAATCATTAAGAAACATTCATGAGTTAAAATAAATAACAGTGTCCTTGCATTGTAACTTGTGGGACATATCGATTACCATTGTAAGTTTGAGCATGAGAGAAATCTCGTCCAAAAAATGTTGATCTAGATGCTAAACAAATTATCCACAGGACCTTGCAAAACGCAATTTTTGCCTCCCCCCCCCCCCACTAAATATGGAAAAACAGCATAAATCTAGAGGGTAAAACTCGCTCAGCATTTTTAAGGTTCAGGCCAACAACAAGCTATTTATATTCTTAATAGACCCAATCGGCNCCTGTGGCACCCCTGCTGAAATATCTCCCCAATTAGAACTCTGTCCATTCAGAACAGTTCGCTGTTTTCGATCTTTAAGAAAACTTTGAATTAGAAAAAGAAGTTGTCCTGAGACACCACATCGTTTTAGTTTATGGATTAGACCGTCATGCCATACCCTATCAAATGCTTTAGAAATGTCAAGATACACCGAACGAACATCAAGAGGAGGACTACAATCGAAAGCTTTAAATATTGTATGTGTTATTGAGAGTAGCTGGTTGACTGTTGAGTCTCCTTGACGAAAACCTGATTGATTTGGGTCTAGTATCTCACATGATGCAAGATGCAAGTATAGAGAATCGTATATGAGTTTTTCGAGTATTTTTCCAAAAATTGGCAAAAGAGAAATAGGACGGTAGTTCCCTTTCACATTTTTCTCATTTTTCTTATGAACTGGCACTACATTTGCATATTTCCATATTTCGGGGAATAAACCACACCTCAAACAATTTGTGAAAATGATCTTAAGTGGAATAACTAATGCAGCATCGCTTAATTTGATCATCCTCACCGATATTTCATCCCAGCCATGTGCTTTATTAGAATTAAGTGATCTTATGATCTTTAGTATCTTTTCGTCAGAGATGAAAAAATCACTTATCAGAGTATCAGTTACTGGAGCATCTTGTGGAATTTCACTACCTGTGTCAATGGTCGTACACTGAAGTATGAAATAATCATTAAATAATTGTGCTTTTTCAGTAAAATCTGTCACAAATAACCCATTCTCTAGAAGAGGTGGTATTATGGGAATCTTCACTTTGTTTAGAACAGTGTTTATTAAAGTCCAATATGTTTTGCTACTAGTCTCAGGATTTGCCAAGGTCTTCCCTGCCTTAAGGAAGTAACTCCTCTTGGCTTCCTCAATAAGGATCGCACCTTCAGATATCATCTTTTGTATACCTGCAAGCTTGTCGTCTGGCTGGCCATTCCTCACGAAATTTTTATATGCACGATTTTTTCTCCTAAGAAAGTTTTTGACAGCTTGCGTTATCCAGGGTGCTTGACGAGGTCTAATTGTTTTAATTTTATTAGGAATGAAATTAGAATAGATGTTCAAAAGGACTTCATTGAGTATTTTAACCTGTTCATTAGGGCACGTCATAACTAATCAAAGGATTTCAGAACTAATCAAAAATTTGAGGATGAAATGGAAAACAAGACGAAAAAAGAATAAACGAATGCGCTTAAGATGGCGTCAGGAAATTTTTTGCCATGATCCTTTGCGTTCCATGATAAATCCACCAAGCAAATCGATTGAAATTATGTTAGATGAAAAGGATCATGGTAAAAAATTACCTGACACCATCTTTAGCGCAATCGTCTATTCGCAGGAAATAATGGAAAGAATTTTAGTTCATTGGACACACTGTTTAAGAAAAGATTAAAGCTACTAATAACGATTTTGGAAGGAATAGAAAAGATGATTGAAAGCAAGAGATTACATGTCCTCTTTGTAACATTTTCGAGCATTGAATAAAACAATGAAAGAAACAAATAATAGTTGCACTGCAAATTTCAGGTACAAAATGCGGTATTTAAATAATCTCCATGGTATTAAGCTGTAAGTGATGCAAGCCAGAATGAAAATCATACGCAATTCTGTATACGAGTAAACAGGTCAAAAGATCACAGCAGCTCACTGATATAGATCATGAATCGAGCTTCCGAAAATAGTTTACCTACCAAATTTCTGAAATTCTCAACTAACATTGAATATTATGTATGCGTACCTTGCTATTCCAAAGCAGAAGTGGATTTGAGTGGTCTCTGCCGAATCTGAAAGCAAAAAATTCCGAATTTGCAAAATGGATATTGATTTTGACTGTCCTTCCATTCTGTTGACTCAAATGAGAAGCTTTTGATCAAGTTTCTATGTATATTGCATGCACAATAAAATAACATCTAACTGCTGTGGTAACTTTTATAAATGACCTATGTTAGAATCCTATTATGTGCCATAAAAAAGCCCTTGAACTAAGAACACTTACTGGAAATAAAATAGATCCCAATTTGCTTCACTTTTGATACGTTGCCTGCGCTTTCTCAGAACAACTGGTCTGTCTCTGTTTGGCTATAAGATAGAATTAAAAAACTCGTGAAATAGGGAAAAGGATTCGCACCATCTAGAGGTGTTAAACGTAAAACCATTTACCAAGTTCTAATAGTTTCAGAAAGTATCGCAAGATTCAGCCCTAACTTATTTAAAATATAACTGCGTACTTATAATTCTTTATTTACCAACGACAAAGCATTACAAGTGCTCAACTTCATATGCTAGTGGGTCAACACAGAGTTGGATTAAATGTATTCGAAAAGCGAGGTTGTGTATTTATTCTGGAAAATATGAAAGAAAATCCCCCTAACATTCATAGTTTTGATGCTGGAATTTTCAAATAAGCTCTCTTTAATAAGTCACCCCTTTAAAGCACTCCTCTAAAACTGCGGAAATTAAATAAGGCCCCTGGAGCTTAAAAGTACCTTTATGATAATTTTATGATAAGAAAATCATTGCAAGGTATTTACGGGTATCGAACCTCAAATAAAAATAAATTACTGCATTCACATTTTACTTTTTTTATTTTTATGATCCAATAAAAAGATCTCTATTTTGCAAACCAAATTCCTTTTTTCAAGAAATGGTCTCTCGTAAAAACGTTCTCCCTTAACTTAATGGTACTTACGTCGTTCTTCGGCTTCAATCCCACTTTCTCGCCAACTCGTTCCCTCCAATGAGTGAGAAATTTCTCCAAATTTCGTGGTCTTTTCCCTTTTGCAGAGCCCTGGGGAATGTGATACAAACAAGTTCTATTACAGAATGTGAAAACGAAGGGAGATTACTTAGCGAGATCTAAGTGACACAAGAATCGCAGAGGAAATAACATCAACAACATCAACCAAAATAACAATCGGAGAATAAACTAAGTTCTTCATTAAAATAGGACGCAGAGATCGCTAATAGTACACTAGCCACTGGCTCCGCACTTGAAGATCTTGTCCTTGGAAAATGGCCAACTCATACTAAAATAAAGAAGGGGTAGAACTCTCCCTTTTATGCAAATTAATAAATCAAAATGAGCACATCAGAAAATTCAGCTTGAAAAGGCCAATCTTATAACTACTATTTGGCTTCGCGATTGAAATGACTATCAACGGATCAACTGATACAAAGATCATTCATTCTTTTCATTAATTCAAGTTTAACAGGTAGCTTCATTAATTCAAGGCTTCTATAGTCTATTTAAAAGCTATTTGATATTTTTTTCTTAGATACAAAGATTCTTCGTGAAATAGTTGATCAGTTGTCCATCCAACGCGGAAATTGTTTTACTTAATCAAGGCCAAATATTAACTACGTAGTTGATGTTAATTGAATGTTATGTCGAAACGAACCAGCTGAGACTTCTTGGCTACTTACAAAATGTATAGGACCTAACTGAATCTATACAATCTGAACAATAAATCCGTCTTGGACGGAGAAATGATCAACCATTCCGCAAACAGCCCCCATAAATCCACTGACATTAGAGAAATCAGAATTAGAAAAAGCTTTATACCTCGGCAGCCTTTATGTTATCACGCACATGCATTCTGTCCAGCTCTGATTCAGGAACCTGAAATCATAAACCGTGTATCTAATAAGAAAAACAGAAAAGAACCAGAATTATTCTCTTTTCTTCCCTTTCGGATCTTGTGTGACGATTTGATGCGACCATTGTCAGATAAAACAACATATTATCTTGTTACGATATTTGAAAGTAAATTTAAGACCACGAAGATTATTACTTTTTATTGCTTTTAAAATCGTGCTCATGGTTCAAAAATTAGAGCATAGATTATAACCCAGCAACATTATGGCCACTTTTTTAGCATGAAGTAACAGCTCAAGGTTTGTGATATACTGAAGAGGAAATATGTTATCGCAACTGCTAGCACAAGTAGATTTATACTAATCTGTGTTAATAACAAGACTCGATTATCTTCAATCAATCAAGTAACATTAAGGAATGAGTGCGAATGACACCGTACCTCGTCTGTTGAATCTAGGTAATTCAGCATTCCAGCAGGCTACAATCAAAGAAGATATGATTCAACCAACAAACATAACAAGAAATAAGAAATTGGGTAGATTTGCAAATATTTATTTGCTTCCTTCAGTCAGCCTCATTACATCTTGTGTTTTGGCAGTTTTTATTCCCCATATGTTGTCAACTCGACGTTGAAAAAAAATTCTGATAGGAAAATGTCACAAATGCAAACTACCAAAGCACAAGAAAGGGAGATGAGTCACTTTCCTGTGAATTTCTGGCATAAGAAACTGCAAGGAATCAAATCCTTACCAGTGCCCTTTTCAGAAGAGCCATTGCAGTTGGATGACCTGTTACCCATAGGCCGACGAGATGACGACTGAGTTGCCTAAGAAGGTATAAATCAGCGACATGAGTGTTGATGGGGTATATAGATCAAATTTAAGGTCGTAAGTTTAACGCAACATGCACATTATAAAATAAATAACAGAGTATGAATTGACATGTGCAAAAGTTCCACGTTTGGCTACGGGTCAGCGTTGCATTGAAGCATTAAGAAACGTAAGGGAAACGTGGCTAGGTTACAGGCGAAAGTCATTACGCAAACTAAATAATAAAGGAAATCACATGGGCATAATAGGTAAACGTTAGAAAATTGTAGTCCAGGGAAGAAATACGTAAGGCTAACGAGATCCTCTCTCTGGCTTAGGGTAGGATGGGGAGAAGTAACTACAGTCTGTCTCAAATTAGATGTCACGTGAAAATTTCTACGAATATAAACAATGGAAGTGTTCTGCATGGTTAATTTTGCGTTATCGCAAATCTCACGTGACATCTAATTTGAGACAGACTTTAGTGTCGTATTGTTAGAGCAACAGTAAACATATATATCCAGTCAAGACGCCTATGAATAAAATGCAGAATTAACAGCATGAATTTTCAGACGGATTATAGAGTGAATTTTAAGATTACCTGTTTGTGAGAAGTCTGCTATCATTTGTGTTAATTGTAAACATTGCAGTATGCAAATGCCTTGGGAGCGCTCCTTCGGCAAGGGCTAGATCCTGCATTCTCGCAGCAACATCTGCCTCTCCTTCCTGCAAAATACGAAAAGAAGGCCATGCTGATAATACTAAAGGGATCGGTGCTCTGCTATAACCTCCAAACATATTCCCTAAGAATTTTCAAGTGGCAGGAGTTACTGCATCTATTGGCTCATGCCGATTTTACATAGATATGATTGGTATTAAAAAATGCACGTAGAGCATTTAAATTGTTTAGGACTGGCTCCTTTCAAACGACAATATTAAATTTACATCTTAATATCTTTTAATCAATAAAGGCGTTTCCTACTATGATTGCTACCCGACGAAAATATTTCATTACATTGATAGACCTTTAGCTATTCTTGACAGGAGTCTGAATCAAACGATATTTGTATATATTTTGTAGAATTTTTGAATGTCAACAACAATAATAGAAGCTATAACACCACTCAATCGAACACTTCGTATAAAACTGTATAAAAATATCGCTCGATCCAGACTATTTTTTTAGTATAGCTAAATAGTCTATTATACAAATAATTATATGATGCAAATAATTATATGATGCAAATTATTATATGATGCAAATTATTATATGATGCAAATTATTATATGATGCAAATTATTATATGATGCAAATTTATAGTTCCAGTCTTTAAGGCAATCTTCAAGGTTTAAACCATCAAAGGACTCTTCCAATGCTCGATGTTCAATTCTTAGAGCTTCTATCGATAGGCCCAAAGGGAACATCGATTGAACATACCTCAATAACAGCTTTCATGACCATACCAGCTCCTTTCACAATGGCTACTGACTGATGCTAAGGAGAAATTAATTGGATCGTTTAATAAAGTTTCGTCGATGATAGGACAACAGAAGTCTCGAAATAAAAGGACCCTAGAGGAGACTCACGAGCCTCGAAACACTTTCGTGCTGTGCTACGTAGGTAACGCAAGTGTTTCAACAAATGATAAAAATTCCGGTTTGCTTTGTTTACTTCTCCTTCTCTCTCAATCATACGGAGGAAGTACCGGGTGCGCAAAAAAAAACTATCCACGTTTGAAAAATCGTAGTACCTAGAGTACTGGATGGATTTGAATGAATCAAACTTTGGTTGATAGCAGAAAGACTGAAGTATTTTTGTGATTTTTCTCGTATTCTTATGAGTACAGATAATANTTATCTGAGGGGATTAGGAACGGATATTTTATTCCATATTAAAAAGAACATTAATATCACTGCTTTGGGTAATCAACAAACAACTAAATGCCAACCATAAAAAAGCCTTCCATCAATGAGTTGATGAACTAGTAAATTGATGAATCAATAAACTGATGAATTGAAGAATTATCGAATCAATGAAATAATCAGGAATGTTCGTACCTGTATGGAGGGCAAAGCGAGAACGTGAGGAAATCAAGCAAGGCACTAATGACAAGAGCACCAGTATTTCGCATCTGAAAGTGGAGATAAGATATTTTATATGACAACAAAATTCTTCTTTTACTGCATAAAAAGTACAGAGCAAGTTTTGTAAATTTTGTAAAAAGAAAAGAATCCAAGGTTCACTTTGGACAAAGCAATTTACGATTTTGAAGAAAACATTTCACACCTCTGAGTGCACTCAATCAAATCAACATAAATACAGAGATCGAGACCTTTTGGCGTACTGTACAAGATGGGAAATCTAGTCATCAGAACAAAATCGCTTGTCTTATCAGGGACCTGCTTATTTTGTTTTACGTTAGAGTACAGCTAAAAAGGCTCATCGTTGTCAATAGGCTCTGATCGCAGAGCGAGGTAATCTTCTCCAAGATTACAAAGGTAAACTATATCAACTTCCTATGCTGAGGGAATGGTAATATTTAGAGGAAGGAAAAGGACGTGAAAGTATTCAAAATATGTCTAGTGTGCTTGAGGCCTTAAAGTAAATCAACGGAGTTAAAAGTAGCTTAGCTAAGGGGACTGGGTCAATCTAAATATAACCTTTTGTATTTGATGTTTTCGATCGATGAAAACAATAGGAACATAAGTGACGCGTGTCGTTTTTGTGTGCTATGTTTAGACTAGATCGCTATATCTCCGTTCATTTACTTTAATGCGTGCTCGGAAAGCTTCCTCGGATGAAGATTGGTTCCAGAACATTTCATGCAATTAGAATGAAAATAATAAATCAGTGAAACAAAGCAACTTACGACATGTTTGCTAAAAATTTCAAGCAAATCTTCTAAAAATTTTCTCGATGCGAGGAGTGATGATTTGTTGAGTTGTTCTTGTTTGAGATCATAATTCTCGTGCATTGGCTGAACAGGTAAATATGTATTCATTACACGCTCATCGAAAAATAAAATACATCATATAACAAACAGTCAGTTAATTGTAGTAGCTGGCTTTGTTATAGGCTAGTGCTGAACGACTACACATTTATGTTGCCCACCTACCTTCATTTAAACATGAATTTATTTAAAAATTAACTACATGTGCCTTGAACGTATTAAAATTAAACGTATCGGGAGTAGCTCTGCCTTTTGTCTACTGATGAAAGGCTGAGCCCGATAAGTCTAATTTTAATAAATTAAAGGCAAATATAGTATATTTTCAACTAAATTCATCTTTAATTGCATACTAATGCCACACATGCCTATAAATTGATAAAATTACCTAGCTTTATCCCCGTTAAATACTATTGAGGGATTATTTTGAGATGATAATACTTGGCAAATGGTCCACATTGGGGAAATCCATGAAATAGCATATTTGCACTGTGACGAGAACGCAGTTTAGAACTCCCTCAGTGGGGCATAAAAGTGTCCACATTATAGCGTCCGATTCCTTCATACTGTATAAATGTTGGATTTCTATAACAAATACATGGAGTTTTGCTTTGGAACGATAATTTTCATGCTACAAGATTGAAAGGTTCAACTTGCTGAAAACTGAAGGGTGACCTGAATAGACGATTGCTCTAAAGATGGCGTCTAGGATTTTTTTACCAAGACAAGATCCCTTGCGATATTGAAGAAATTAACCAATCAAATCAATCAAAATTCAATCCAACGCAAAGCATCATGGTAAAAAATTCCTGTCCGCCATCTTTAGCGCAATCGTCTATTAGGGAGCCCTAGAGAATGTCTCTTGATTTGCTTCAGCATTTCAATTTGCTTACGTCGACTTGAAGATGCTTTCGACACTACGTCTCTGTGAGCCACCTTCTGTAAGGGGTACATCAAGCCTATGGCAATCGATCAACGCCGATGAAAGCTTAATATTTGTTCTAAAAATGGATAGCTAAATGACGTACCTGCATCAGAGCAGCAAGCATATCAATTGCTGCATGAGTGACACCATCATCATCTCGCTTCAAAGCTTTCACCATCTTCACACCAACTTTCTCGCGAAATCTACGAGAGCAAAGGTCGCAATACATTAACAATCCTCGACAAAGAAACTCCTCTGCAACTGACATCTAATCATGACATCTTGCCTGAAGAGCAGTCAGCTCTCTTGGTTTGTTGCAGTAAAAACGATCTGCCTGATTTTACAGATAATGCCTTGTGGTTCTGTATCAAGGTCTCCTCTGGAAGAACAAAGTAGACCTGGACAGATCTAAATCATATCTGCTCTACATCAACTGAGAAAACTAGCGATTTTACAGCGGGTAACTATTCTTCCAAGACTAAAATTTATCTTTCAAAATGATTTCGAGGGTTCCGACCTTATCCGTAACTTACATTAACTGTTGTTAGCTTTCCTAAAACAGCAATCTGGAGTTGCCTTTTGATTTGGAAAAATATGTGCTCCAGGAAAATCAACTCCTTTCCCCGTCAACCGCCAATAAAATCTTCCACTCATTGGGACTGGCACATGACATCCATTTTCCAGCTCCATTTACGATCACTAAAGAACGTCCAAAAAATGGTGTAACATCTCCAGGATGCTACTGTTTGTTTCAAAATCGTTACCCACCTGTTTAGTGCAGTAAAAGCTTCGAAGCCTGCCTTGGAAGCAACCAGTCGCCTTAGCGCATGAAAGAATGATTCCAGATCTTCTGCTGGTATACTGCTAACGTCATCTACGTAAACAAAAAAAGTCAATTTAGAGGCGAAAATTATAATTAAAGTATAAAATGTCAAGAATTTGATATGCCTAAAATCGAAATAAACTAATTTGATAATTTAATAATTTGATTTGATTTGATAAAGAATTTCATATGTCTAAAATCGATTTAAAATCAAATCATATCGAAAAGAACGGCATTGGCATCAAGACGAAAGGTTGAAACTTTTGAGATGCCGGTAGGATAGTTTGAGCAATGAGTACCTACTAAAATCCGGCTGCAAAACTGTGTCCAGTCCTCTGCTTCTCTATCAGAGTTGAAATAATCACCAGCTTTTCCCGTCAACGTTTTTTGGGGTAACAGTACGAGATAGATATGAATACTATTGAGTATCAGGCCCCGTCCACACTGCTCCGTTTTTATAAGAAAATGGAGCAAAACTTATCCGTTTCTGCCCTGCGTTGATAATGCTCCACTGTAAAAACAGGGCTTTTCGAAAACGCTACTGAAAACGGATAAATTTGAAAACGATGCATTTTCAAAACGATCCATTTTCAGTGTGAACGCAAAAATGGAGACATTTGAAAACGCTTCGTATACCTTTGTATAGGCTGTTGATTACAATGGCCTACAAACTCGCGATTGGCGCCTTTTGACAGCTACTAACAAAAGGCTTTTTTTTGAAAAGGGGATTAATAACACCGTTTTGCAGAAGCAGTGTGAACGTCTATCGCATTCATAGCGTATTTATTTTAAAACAGAGAAATGTTAACGGGCAGCGTTTTCATCAACAAAAACGAATAGAAATGAAAACGGAGCAGTGTGAACGTAACCTCATACAACATACTTAAAACAGATTATTAAAAAACACAATAAAACAAAAGAACATATGATACAAAGGAAAAGTAACAAATAAAACACAAGAAGAGAATCAAAAAATTTTCTTATCGAAACAAAAACTTTTTTCAAATCACAAATAACGAACACAACAAACTTACACTCATTGGCAAGCAGAGCGCTGATAGCCTGAACAATCAATTTCTCCTTGTTTTCAGCAAACAGCGTCTACAACCGAATAAAGAACACAGTCAGACAAAATTTGTACTAAAGAAACCTGCATGATATGTCCAAAAATCGTGCACAGTATTTTTAGAACTAAGACCAAATTGTCGGATATAAAGAATTTTGAAGATTTACCGGGTGAGTCAATAAAAACAATCCCCGTTTGAAAGGCCACTGCTCCCTGGATATCAAGACAATAATATTGGCTAATATATTATTTAATGGTGGACATGTTCAAATCGATTTTGAAATTTACCTGACTCAAATCGGCCACTCCGCTCTGATATTATCAGCGATTTTCTAGAGAGAGCCCCTTCAAGAAACCTTCCAAAACCGGCCAAAAATTACGACCAAATTTTCCTAATATTTCTGCCTTCCAGCTATGACGTTAACATGTTTTAGCACGTGTTATCCTTATGGGAGGATGAAATCATCCGGAACAATGCTGTTATGCTCCCAGGCGGACACTTTCATCCTCCCAAAAGAATAACACGTGCTAAAGCACGCAAAGGCCATTGCTGTAAGGCAGAAATATTTGGAAAATTTGGTCGTGATTTTAGGTCAGTTTTGAAGGTTTCGTAAAGGGGCTTTCTCGAGAAAATCTCTCATAATGTCAGAACGGAGTGGCCAATTTCAGTCAGGTAAATTTTAAAATCGGCTTGAACATGTGCACCATTAAATAATATATTTGCCAATATTTATTGTCTTGATATCCAGGGAGCAGTGGCCTTGCATACGGGGATTGTTTTTAATCACCCGGTACAAATAACAGTGGCAAGTTTTCACACAACGTTTTTCGTCTTTCTATCCGAAGAAAGAAGCAACTGACCTGATCTTCAAGTAGTAGACAGAATCACACTGAACTACGAAATATTTTTATCATGAAGTTTTATCAAATTAAGAAATTAAATTTAACTAACTTACATCTTGGGTGACTGCATGTAACAGGCCACTGTAAGCTACGTTGCTGTTGAATCTTGATACTGCATCAAAGAATTTTCCTGAGAGGGCGAAAATGGTAAGAATTAAATCTCCAACTAATACCTATAAAGGTTTGAAGCACACTATATATCCACGAGAAAGGAAAATTGTGATTATCGTGCAAACTAGGAAAGAAAAGGAAAAGCAACATTATCAAGCTTTCTTCGCAATCTCGTAGATGAGAAAACAACACAATGGGTAAGAATGCAATTTGGGTCATAATAAAGGCCACATCAACGGTGCATTATTGCTCGTGTATAAATCACAGAAAAAAGGATCTAACTCAGACTTTACAAACTTCCTAGCAACCTAAACTTCGAGATGGCGTCAAACTTCATCTTACATTTGCAGCAACGAAATTAGCTGTCATTTGAAATTTTTATTTGGTATTTAACCAACATATCAGCTGAAGGAAAACTTCAAAAGTTTAAAAGCAAATTAGATTTTTCTGTAGATGATAGCAGAATCCCAAATCCAGTACCTGATAAAAATCAACTGTATCTGAATGAAATTGTCTTAAACACAAGGTCGCTATAAGGAAGCTAAAAGTTCTTATTCTTCTAATGATTATACACTAAGCTGTGTAAGCTCGTGTTTTTGTAATGTGCACGTGTGCGCCATTTCCATTATGTGTATGAAATATTAACCCGACATCCGAGGAATAACAGCGGCTTGTATGAAATATCAATACAATCTAGTTCATGGTATGCATACCAGTTGGTTGTTGTAGGAATCTTAAATGAGCGCTTTCAACTTCCTCATCAACAGTTTTGTAAAATGGCGCCATCCTCTGACCTGTAAGAAAAGAAATTCAGATTGCGGACCTGACAATATTCGAATAAAAATGTCAATACAAATACTTTCTTCTGCCAATGGTAACAGGAGATAGTCAGCGCAAGATCCGAGACAGAAGAGTTGACAATAGACGCATCTCTTTAGAAGAAACTAAGAAATTGGCCCAGTACTGAAAGTTTCTTAAAATTATCAAATTTTGAGTACTGAAGGTTTCTTGACACTACCTCAGAAGGATCCTCAAAATTTTGTTTTTTCATCGTTGGGGATCCCAGAGCCTTTATGAAATTTGTGAAAACATGCCTCTTTCTAGACATTAATCAAGTATACCGAGTAACAAAGTACGACTAACAAGCGAAAGTGTACTGCAGATTCCTACAAATAAAATACAAACAAAGAAAAATGTTTCTTAAAAAATACTTTTCCAGTGCTCGAGTTTCATCATTTTTTGGTGATCTGAAAGTTGAGTTTCTTAGAAAGAGTTTCTTATAAAAAATACGCGCAGAAACTAAACCCGTTTATTCAATAAAAGCAATCTACCATAATGCCAAGTAGCAATGCTAATGAAATTTGCGCAAAGAAAAAGTAAAGCGCAAAGTCTTCGTGTTCCAATCTTGTCGACATTACAGTAAAACCCCGCGTATAAGAACCTAGTGGATTAAGAACCTACAGGCTGAAATTTTCCAATTGGACTACCATTATATAAGAACCAATCCATTGTATTCATTGTTTAAGAACCCAGGCTGACTTGCAAAATTGTAGGTTCTTATACGCGGGTTTTTACTGTATGTGCTCTTCTGTCAGATCTTACCTGACCAGTTGATGTGTAAAGTATCAGATTATAAATACTTCCAATGAGTCTATTAATAAAAGACAAGGTTCGCTCATTGGTTTTTTCCGTATAGTGAGGATATAAGTTCGTAATGCCAAAAGAGTTCAACCATACCTCTCTTTGTTGGTGTCATTTTCACATGAATGTCCTGATTTCCACTGGCTCGTACTCCATCCATTAAGCTTGCTAGAAGTGCATCCCTAAATAGAACGTCAAGGATAGCACGATTATGCTGTTAAGATTTTGCTGATGAAAGCATTCATTTTCTTGAATCATTTTCATGATAAACGTTACAAATGTATTTCTTTACCATTAAGGAAGAGAGAAACGAAAATGGTTTAGGGAAATCCTCTAGTAAAAATGATAACATCGATTTAACGTTGGTAACTTTGTAGCAAGCTGCTAGGGCCGAGAGAGAGAGAGCGGGGATGGCTAAGTGGTTGAGCGTGGAAGGCTCAGTGATAGCGCACTTGACTACCAATCTGATGGTTAGTGGTTCAAGTCCCCGCCCTGTCGAACCCGCTACGGAGAATGAGGAGAGTCGCAAACTCTCTGTAATTCCAGGCTATAGGAATCACTAGATGTGGTCTGGTCACATCGAGAGGAAGGACCAGGACATTGCTTCGATAAGCTTAGCTTCTCAGTGTCCTAAAACTACCTTCGGATGCTGAGTAGAAATATAGAGAGGGACGGGAGAGTGATAGGTCTTTGCTTTAGAATCTTGAGAATGAGCTGTTAATTAGTGTAGGTGGCATAAAATTCTTGCTTTCACCATGGGTAGTAGGAAAAGCGGAATGTGTTTTGGGTTTATCAAGAGTGGTATCAAGAATCAGAACTATTAGGCCTACCTTTGTGCATGTTTTATGTGTCGACCTTCTCCGTTGTCCTGTCGATTTTGCATTTTCAGAAGGCAGCAATCGCTTTCCGTCCAACTATCCAAGCGCCATGTTTTTTTAGGTTGTTGTATGTTGTTCCCTAAAGCTCCTTCAAATGGGACAGGGCGGAGCGGGTATACAACAACTCTAATAAACATGGCGCTTGGATTGAAGGACGGAAAGCGACTGCATGCAGCATTCTGAACATGCAAAATCGACAGGACAACGGAGAAGATCGACACAGAAAACATGCACAAAGGTAGTAGGTAGGCCTAATAGTTCTGATTCTTGATACCACTGGATAAACCCAAAACACATTCCGCTTTTCCTACTACCCATGCTCACTAAAGAACGGTTTAGGTTAATATAAGTGCTAAATGCTTCTTTTAGGAGAATAGCTCCAAGCTCTTGGGGTGAGATGCCAATTGCCACAGAGGTGGTCTGTTCAGCAGTGGCAAAGAGCCTTCGTGACGGGGACCTTCAAGGCGACAATAATGCACTGAAAAGACACAGTTTCGGCATTGTACACCCCTTATGACTTAAAAAACTTTAGTCATCAATGATGAGAAGCACGACATATATTCATTATCTACTGGAATACATTCAATTTGATTTGAGCATTTTCCATCAGACCATTTAGGTTAGCAAAGAAGTGTAAACAACTTACCTGTCAGGACACAGGTACGGTCTCATTATACCACTCACATATTCAACAGTAAATAGCTGAGGATTCTCAGGACTCCTAATCAGGGCAAACACCTGAAACCATGAAGAAGCAATGTGTCAATAATAGCTTCTAACATATTTGCAATTTGGCTACAATGAGCATAGGGTTTAAATCTCTATTAAAGGCGGTGTAAAATTCTATTAAGGCAAACACCTGAAACCATGAAGAAGCAATGTGTCAATAATAGCTTTCAATAATAGCTTCTAACATATTTGCAATTTGGCTACAATAAGCGTTTAAGGTTTAAATCTTTATTAAAGGCGGTGTAAAATCCAATTACATATTTCTTTGAGTTGAATGACTTCAAAGGAACTTTCGGCACTTTGCTGTAAGTCCGCCATGGAAATTTTTGATATCTTGACTTTTTTCAAAATGGAGGCATTTGGTCTATTTGAGGCTGTAACGTCATCAATTTTCTAAATCCTAAACCAGAAGAGCGACAGATTTCTGCTTTTTCCCTGTAGCTGTTTATGTTCTCAATATGGTGTTTTCAAAATACGTTGTTTATGGCCAAGACGATGTTTTGATGGTTCGCGCGCAAGCAAAGGATCATGGGGAGCACAGGGTCTTTAAGAAATATCAGCTAAACCTAAAAAAATCACGTAGTACTTACGGAAGATAGTGGTTGCAAGGATACAACATGATATGTTGCTGGGTCTCTTTCTACAATGCATGTTTCTGATAGTGAGAATATCCGGGTGACTGGATCCTGTAATATAAACAGGAATAAGACGAACATTTAAGCAAGATAAACCGTGAAAGATAAATCGCAGCGCTCCTCCAAATAGGTTGATTACTCCGCTCGCAGTTAAGGTAGTAACCGCGGAAAAAATGCTTCCAAAATAAAGGTGTCCACATTGCTCCATGGATAAACCGTGTATGCTACCCCAACTGAAACTGAAAAACTGAAAATAGACGTAAAATAGACAGAATAAATCCCTTCTATCGAAAAAATGTTTGGTTTCAGCCTTAATGCTTCTTAGCCGAAGAGTACACTTCTCCAGACCCACTTTTCAGAGAGAAGGCTTCGAAGCACAGGTATGTAGTTTGATAATTTTTTCCGAACATACCAACCAAAATGCCCATGCCTCATAAACAATCAATTTTAAAGAACTTCAAAACGGGTACATGCTAGGGTAAATGTAGACTTATTACGTTGAGTCCTAGTAATCGCTACCACCCACCCACCCTACTCGCTCATACTAGGACTCATGGCTTTCCAGCACAAAAGTTGGCCCTATTTAGGCCATCCACCACAACTTCTTGTGGTACCAATCACAGAGCTGCATTGTGGTCACATGATATTTTTCTTGCCAATGATTGGCTTATTTCAGTCAGTGCCAACTCGAGGCTAGAAATAGTATTTTGCGGACCACTGATTGGTTTTTTGCAATGGCGGCAAACGATTCGCAAAGCTGCGAGGACGAAGCACTTCAGGCTTTGAGGGGGCTTTGAAGACACATGTACCACAACAACAATCGTCTTTCGTTACAAAATGGCGAGCTTTGATTTTATATTGCCGCAGTGGTAGTCATTGATGAGGCACATTACCTTTTTAATTAGTAAGTGATTGAGTTTAGTCTCGACAGTGTACAAAAGTCTCGGTCGATCGGTCCGAAACGGCGTTGACACCCTGACCGATTTCTCTCTAACCCAGACCTCACATCAGTCAGCTTTGGCGCGAAAATATTCGTCATTCTCGTACTATTCTAGTATGAGCGAGTAGGGTGGGTGGGTGGTAGCGATTACTAGGACTCAACGTAATAAGTCTAGGGTAAATGTAGGAATCTAACTCTAATTCAACGAAGGAAATATCTTTGTTCTTGCTCCATTCAAATGCACTTGAAATGCACTTGAAATGCACTTGATAAGTTTGATATAATAAATTCATACTTTAACACCATCTCGTAGAAAAGAGCATATATTGGTGGTTATCAGTTTGTCGTTATTTCTTCGTACAATAGGTATACATTTTGTTTTCTTTGTTCAACTAAGAACTTTACAAAAACGAATTACTAAGACACTACCTATGACCTACTTTACAACACTACAAGGACGATACCACAGGGAGCAAGATACCATGAGTACCCCGCAGCCATTACATAAAAGAACATGCAACTAAATTACAACCAAATATACAACTACAAAAAGCTACACATTAAAGATTAAATACTGATAAATACTAAGCCTGTTTCACATTGAATGTCAGGCCAGCATAGGTGATAATGCTGAACAACAGAAACCCCAGCCGAGACACCAACAATGACAACGACTGCCGCTACCACTGCCCTCTGACCAGAGTCCCCATCGCTCAAACACCGCGCCCCCATGCTATCTGGTCAGGGTTTCTAGTTCAAAATATAATTGATCTGAATATCCAAATTTGATGTGGACGAATAGCATTCACACTATATATGCCTTACATCAGATGTGAAACAGACGTACAAACAAACGGAAAAGGACGAAAAAGGACTTAGTGGCTGTGTGGATTTTTTGTTTTGATGCTACTTAAAAGGATATGACGTAAAACTGTTACATGAAAAAAACACAAAACGAAAACTTACAGCACTTCTAGGTGTTATTTTCTGCACTTTGAATTCCGTAAGTGACGTCACTGATTCGTCATCGCTGGAGAGAACAAATAAGAGCAGGAATATACATAGCCAATAAATTAATGAATAAATTAATGAAAAAATTAATGTATGCAAAAATGAAAGACCGCAAACAGAACTAAGGCTTGTCCTCGCATAAGTTGTCCAATGAGATTTACGATAACGCAAACTTACTTATGCATAACTGTTTAATTATCTTTATTCGCAGATATTTTCGCCTGACATCTAATGTGAGACAGATTACAGTTAGTTCTACTTCGAAAATCGAAACCTGCAATCGAAACGAAACATTTCCTACGACAAATCAAACAACGCTACTGGAGCCAAAAGAGTTTTACTATACAGACTAAGCAAACGTCCTTAGTGGCGGATGTTCGTTAAAGTGGTGTACCATGCTGTTGTATACTTCTATGTAATGGCCGAGGGGTAGATATCGCCTTTTGCTCTTCGTGGTATCATTTTAGTAGTATTTTATAGTAATTTGTAAGTAGCGTAGCTAGTAATATGTGTTGTAAACTTTTTATTGGAATGTATAAAAAAACAAACAACGCTATAGTTTGTAAGGGTGTGTCCTTTTTACATACGGTGGCGGATACTTTGCCACATATTGGGGGCGAAGCTATTGTTTCAGTTGAAAAGTATTGTTTATCTCGATTGTTTTCAAACAAAAGATCTTTGCTCTACCCAACATTGGGAGGCGACTGCACACCCTCCCCCCTAGTGTCTGTCATTGTCAGCATATCAGGAAAAATGGCATAACGGGACAGCGAACGTCAATTGACAGGTCCAGTCGAGATAAAAGAATGCTCCTGCTCAATATCAAGATTACCTGTATTTTCCAAGCCTTTTCAACATAAAATCGTTAAATGTGATTGGTTCTTTTCGCCTTCTGAAAAGAAATTAAAACAGTTTGATATGGCTGCACATTGCACAATGAAACCTATTAAGAAAACTAAGAGATACAGCTAAATAATCGAGGATTCTTCGTTCTTCTTATTAAGGAAGACTACCACGATAATAAAGGCAGCTGTACTGGTATACAACGAGGGGCATACACATTCAGAATCGTTTACGAGAATGTTCTAACATGAAACACAAAAAGATTTTTTATTCCTCGAACTCCTCCGCAATGAACTAAGTTTTTGGCTAAAACGGGGCACCCGCTAAAAAGAGGGGGGGGGGTAAAAGTTACTTTTTGGGGCACCCGGTAGTTTGACCCTGTATATCTTTAAGATTTTTTACTATATCGTCTGGTCGAAGGAACCACAAGGAGTCCATTACCGAAGCCGACCAGACCACCCCTACTGGCAACTCGTCCCAAGGACTTTAAGCTTTTCTCCGAGCAGAGAAGCATACAGAACTTTTCAGGATGAGCGGTGGTACTACCCCAGGCGCAGCGGCCAGCCAAGGGCTCGAACTCACAACCTTACTGGCAGAGAGCGATAACCACTAGGCCAACCTACCACCTAAAGGTACGCAAGGAACGCCAGTTTAAAGGCATCTCGGAATAGACTTTATGATTTTCGTCCCAGTTATTGCTACTACTACCTTAGCTATTACCCCCCTCAGGACTCATAGTTTTACATAAATAAAAACTAAACTATTTTCCTATCTGTTATGGTTTTCTATCACGGGATTCACTGCACAGTATTTAACGAATAACAGTGGAATACTGCATCGGGGTTCTACTGAGGCCATCCACCATTAAAATGACAATGACTGCCTCAAAGTCGTAAATTTAGTCCGACTTCTGTGTCTGTGTGATTAGGAGTCGTAGTTAGAGCGTCCAGCAGGTCTATCAATAACGAGACAACGACCTTTGGAATATCGTTCCTTGGAAACAGACCTTGGCCGGCTTTACCAAACGTAGTAAAACAAGCAAGCTCACCCTTCCTATTTTCAAAAACCAGATTAAATGCTGGAAGGGCCAGACCTGCAACTGTAGGCTATGCAAAACATATATACCGCAGGTTGGGTATCTAATATGATATGCAGCTATCATGTATATTTTTCTACTATTATCTTTTAACGATTGTAAATAGATTTTTAATTTGATTTGTAAGCTAGGTAGTAGGCCTAAATTAGCAGTAATTTTGCTGCATTATTTATCTATAAGCCTACTTTAAATAAATTAATGATGATGATGATGATGAGGATGATGATAATAATAACCATGATGTTGTAATCAGTATAAGCTTGGAATCATTTTTACAGAAATCTTGCTTTCGCCAAAATGACACAACACGTGTGGGAAAAATTTAAGATTCAAATGCAAACAGAAAACTACCGGTGAAACAAATAATCTATTGCGGGATCAAGGTAAATCTTTCAGCCAAAAAAACAGTGTACATTCCGCACCATATCTCATCTTGGAAGCTTGTCATTCTTGGAATAAACAAAACAAGATAAAAAAGTAAAAAATTGATTTTTTCTTGAACACTTACTTGATCGAAATGCCGATAAANAACAGAATGACATGTTACGTAAGCGAATATTGCGAAATTGAGTGACTGATCGAATAGACCAATTTCTTTGTCTAGACAGTGGGAGTGAAACAACGGCCGGTGGCAACACATCATTATGTAAAATGTATGACGTATTGTGAGCGTATTCTACTTCTCTGTGGGTCATTGCTATATATTTTTATTTCGATAAAACGATTTAAGAACGATTTACAAAAGTTGCTGCCGTTGCACGAAGATATTTGTGTGCTCCTTCGACATCAGTTCCTTCTGAGAGAGTTTTTTCGGCAACAGGAAATATAGCGACAAAGAAACGTGGTAGTTTATTGCCTGAAAATGTTAACTGTTTAGTTTTCTTAAACAAAAACCTTTCGTCATGAACGCTATTTAATTCTGAGAACTATTTGCTTTATCGTCATATTTATTCTGTAATCAATCATTTGTAATCGAATGCTATTTAGTATTTATACTAAATTTTTGAATTTTTTAGTGCCACACCCTATACACGCCCAAGCCACGCCCCTATTCGCCGAATAACCGAATATTCGGTAAAATTAGCACCGAATATTCGAATAGTTAGAATCTTTCATTTGGACAGCCCTAATGTCTACCAAATCTTGATATCAAACTTAGCACAAATAGCTGAATGCAAGCTCATATAAACGTGTATTTGCTCTTAGTTTCCAAACAAACGATTGCAGGAAAGGTGGCCTCAATCATTTTGCCATGCTACTCTATATTCAATAACAAAATTGGCAGCTAAATCTGATTAAACTCGACACTTAACCATTGAGCGTGATGTATCTTGGTAACATGCCCCTCAACATACTCCTTACTGTAATTGTCTGGAGTTCAAGTAAACTTACAAGTCGACTGAATCCACCATAAATGATAGCAAATCCACCAGGATAATCAGATACCTTTAAAATAAAATAATTTAAATAAAAATGCTTGAATAAGTAATAGCCAACAACAACATGCTCAAAATGTGAATGTTGCACTTATTTCATAGCCATATCAACACACCCTCAGGCATTTAAACTTAAGAAACGAGGCTCTCAATTTACAAGGCTCAAATGCTTGGTTTCCAACTCTAAATATATTACATTCATCCGCAGCTTCTGGCTGCAGATAATACCGAATCGTTTCAAAAAATTCTAAATAGACTACTTCAACTATCTTCAAAATGTTTTTGCTTTATTACGTCCAAAGATGGACTTAAACATAAACAGATGATTCGACAACAATATAATTCTCATATGATTCAGTTTTTTGTCTGTTAAGGCTTCCATGAGCTCAGACTCTTTTCGAAAATCATTGATAATTTTAGGAATACCAAATGCAGAAAGAATTGATCAAAATACAATTTCTTGCAATTGTTCCAGTGTATGATCTGGTGTGACCCAAAACAAACATTTTTCTATTCTAGTTGCTAAACATAGACGAAAAATATCTTGAGGTTTAGGACTCATAGTTCAAACAATAGATTCACGATGTTTGCAGTCTGTCAGCTGAGTTGAAAGCTGAAGATGAGAGCAGCAAGGTGAAGGTGAAGGGATCGCAGAAATATAGAAGACCTAATCGAGTCCGCGACCCCTTGTCATGACGCTTAAATGGTGGGGCTCTACCTGGGATCGAACCCTGTCCGCCTGACTGTTCTGGCTGCAAGTCAGAGGATTACACCGCTGCGCCACAACACCTTCTCAAGCATTGAACTCAACGGAGATATATTATTCATCTTTCAATTTTGTTGACTTCTCAAGTTGAGTCACATGTTAATATAAAATCAGAATGATCTAAAGCTAGGAAATAACAATACAAGCAATCAATTGTACTCTCCGCAATAGAGAAATTGTTTGGCAGATATCACGAGGCCCAATTGCTTGGGTGTGAGTAAAAATGTAAGATTCTTTGAAGAATATTTTACCCCTGATGAGTTCTGACAAAAGGAGATATGTTTTGGCCCAACTTGCAAGACATTTTAGTCTACTTACCATGGTGATCCCCTCCATGTCCTTGTAATCGTAGGAACATAGTTTCTTGTTGGTACTTGGACTGACTTGATCAAGGGAACAAGCTGTCACTTGCAGTATTGTTGAAATCCTGTTGTCACTCCAATGATGCTTGAATGCATTGTATCTCTAGCAAAATANAGGAAATAACAATACAAGCAATCAATTGTACTCTCCGCAATAGAGAAATTGTTTGGCAGATATCACGAGGCCCAATTGCTTGGGTGTGAGTAAAAATGTAAGATTCTTTGAAGAATATTTTACCCCTGATGAGTTCTGACAAAAGGAGATATGTTTTGGCCCAACTTGCAAGACATTTTAGTCTACTTACCATGGTGATCCCCTCCATGTCCTTGTAATCGTAGGAACATAGTTTCTTGTTGGTACTTGGACTGACTTGATCAAGGGAACAAGCTGTCACTTGCAGTATTGTTGAAATCCTGTTGTCACTCCAATGATGCTTGAATGCATTGTATCTCTAGCAAAATAAGTAAAATTTAACTGAAATCCTTAATATTTCACCATTATGGCATGACAAAGCAGTAAAGTGGTGCATTGTAAAGTTCCATGTGCATCCCTAGGTCCTTTTAAATTTAGAGCATTCAAAAAAAATGCTAACTCGATGTAGAGAGATTTGGACGACAAAAAATACATTTGAACACACTGAGGCCTTTCGGACTTGTGTCCTCATCAGAGTGTGATTTCGATTTAATCTAAAGTATCAATGAGGCGTATATAAAAGATTTGCGAGGAAAATCTAGAGGTAAGGATAAGGAAATACAACGTAGAGTTTAAAAGGGCGTGTCCCTCTTTGAATAGTTTTTCTTTGTGATATAAAATAGATGACAAGTCAATTTAGTGCAAAGAAAGTGAAAATGGAAAAGTTATAGAGCTTGAAAATGATGTTTGGATTGCTTGCAATAAACTTAACGACACTTGCAAGATATTCTTTTTTTTTCTTTTTTTTTCATTCAATGACACAATATTTTAAAAATACATGGTCATTCTAACACATATCTACAACAAACTAACAAAACAGTAAACAGCTATAAAGCGTACCAAAAATAGAGAGGGAAACTAATATCTTTTCAAATTGGTTTAAGTGTCCTGTTTTCAGACTCAAAGCGCGTGGTGTATATTGTATGAATGAAATTAGAGAATAGTAAGAGGAACTCTGGGTCCTCATTTGTCATTAAAAAGATATACTTTTGTTCGTATGATAGGATGTCAGACCAATTTCTGTAGAGATCGTTTATCTTTGAGAGAAAAGCATTTCTATCAATGGCAAAAGATTTGCATTTGAGAACAAAATGGACTTCGTTTTCGACGTATTCATAAACTCAAACATAGCCACACAACTTCGCATAAAATTTGAATTATAACAAACATTGCTTTTTTACTCACAGGTTCCTTCTGGCCTTTCCATTCAGCAAAATTAGTTCTCATTCGCTGCATTAGAAATAAAGATATGAAATGAGGCAGGTCAATCTATTAAAAATATAAGGGTTCAAGGAGTTTGCATGAGAGACACTCCAAAGTTTTAATACACCGTTCAATAATTAGTGCTTGTATCCACTTTTGGAGAAATTGAAAAATTTTGCAAGTCTGAGATTGGGGATCTGAAAAAGCATATATATTTACCAGTCCTTCAGTCAACAATTCTGCCCTGTGGTCCAATGAAAATGTCATGGATTGTGTTTTCTTTCCTTCTTTGCCTAAAATGTAGGTAAAATCTTAATATGAAGCTAAGAAGCAAAAAATATAGTAGTACATACCGGGTGTCCCAGAAAAAAGGTAACAGATTTGATCAGGGGCAGCGATAAGAATTTAGCTTGAATCGATCGGAAATAATTTTTAAACTAACCCTCAATAGTTAACTTGAAAATAGCTACCTTGTTTGTTGATATTGGTGCTTTGAGAGTAGAAATATTAATCTTGAAACCTCAAATTTGCCTTCGCCTCCAAACCAGAGCTTTTGGGTTTTCGCCTAAGCTGCAAAGGCGCTGCTTAGGGGAATCTCCTTAACCATAGTAGTTCTGAACAAGAACCTCGTATTTAGGCACACATTTGAATAGAACTTTCAAAACTGGAAATGGATGAAAATATCAATGAATATAGTCACCAAGGAATATCTTTCTTCAGTCAAAAAGCACTTACAAAAAAACAACAATCCAAGCACGAGCCAACATTTCTAAGGATCTTATCATTGGACATTTGTTCCCTTGGGCATATACCATTGCTTGTTTGGTAATATTTCCACGAGAAATGCTACAAAATGCAATTCATTCAGGCAATGAAGATTGCAAGATGTAATTTATGTATTCATGCCCAAGGGAATTATTTCGCTGGTGAATAACTTTATTAGACAGATGCAATTTGAACTTTTGGTAGAATGAAGAAACATGTCTCTTAGGGAATAAATTCTTGATCCGATTGTCAAATTCAGTTTCGGCTTTGCATTCAAATGTTGTCCTAGGCAAGAGGTTTCTTGTTTGTACTTCGCTATGATTCAGGAGATTTCACAACGCAGCGGTTAACAGTTTAGGCCAAAACCCCAAAGCTCTGGTTTGGAGGTGGAGGCAAGTTTGAGGTTTCAAGATTAATATTTCAACTCTCAAAGCACCAATATCAACAAACAAGGTAGCTATCTTCAAGTTAACTATTGAGGATTAGTTTAAAAATTCTTTCCGATGGATTCAAGCTAAATTCTTATCGCAACCCCTGATCAAATCTGTTACCTTTTTTCTGGGACACCCGGTAGTTTGTCTTTAATTGTCTTTAATTTGATACTTACTATTCAAGAAGCAACCTTATATTACATACAGCACAGGCCTTGCACACACTACTACAGGGAATCCTAAAAAACATGTGCGTCATTTGAATGGCTACTGTGAAGGAGCCATGAATCCAATTTTCCGTTTTTAAGATGTTTTAATAGATGAGATTTCAACTCAGAGCTTGACACCTTGTTTGAATAAATCTGACAAAAGTAGTGGCGGAGGTATGGAGAAAGAAAGTCAAAATCACTGGTTGTCTCAAAACAAGAGAATTTTATCTCTGTACTTAACCCCATAATTTGAATTTTAGCATCAAATTTTAGCATCAAATGGACTTCAGCTTTACATTTGTACCAGGAAACACATTTGGGAGTAATTAATGACCACATAACTCAAGAATATTTACCAGGAAGCATATGGAAAGCAATATTGTTGGTTTAAAAGCACTTCATGACTTTAGAGAAGCAAAATAACTGATGGACGCGTGTCATGGCCTGCAGCACTTGTGTTGCACATTACAATTTCTAATGTTCTTTTTGGCTATCACCAAATCCAAAATTATGATCATGTGTTTTACTTGTGAAGTAGAACACCCGGCTAGGTAAATTTTTTCCTCAATTTCTTTTATTTTGATATTAATAGGGAATATGAAGTCCTCTGGTTTTTGGGGCAACCAGACATTTTGACTTTCTTGTTTCATAAATCAGCAACTACTTATCAGATTTACACAAACAACGTCTCAAACTCTAAGTCAACATCTCTGCTTTTAAAAGCTTAAAAACAGTAAATTTGATTTCATGGCTGCTCCACAGCAGCCATTCAAATGGCGCAAATGCATTTTTGGGGCACCCTGTATCATGGCAAAATTTCTCACAAATTCTTAAGATATTTCATGAATTGTTGACATTCTAATAAGAATTCTTGAGAGGTATGAAAGACTGTGATAGATTTTAAAACAGATTTCTTAAGATTTGAAAATGTTCTCAAGAATTCTTCAGTATTCTGAGTCAATGCACACAAAGCCTAGGTACTGCAATGTTCAGGGACGCAGTTGGCTCAGTTGTTTCAAGTCTGGAATCAGGTTTCTCTGCAATTTCATCCAGATTGTGTACCCTGCTTAAATTTGACTCTGGGATACATATGGCCGTCCTGCAAGCATACATAAATTATATAAAGCCTGAAAAAGTTACCAATTATTCATAATTATCCATACTACAATAGTAATTTGGTCACTTAGCAATAATTTGTACAATTTCTTGTATTAAATCATTGCGGTTGCATACTGTACTGGCCTTGCGCAACATAGGTTCCAGATCTTTAAAAATGTGGTGCAAAATTCTATAACCCCTTTCTTTGAACTTTACTTTACTTTACTTTACTTTACTTTACTTTACTTTACTTTTTTTTTTTCTTTTTTTTTTTCTTTTTTCTTTGGACTAGTGTACAGGCATCCAAGTGGAAATATTACGGAATTTAATGAAAACTTAGAAGTAACACTCTCGAAAATTGATAAGGAAAAATATGACCAAGTTATAATTCTCGGAGATGTAAACGTCGATCTGATCAAATTCGACGAACCAGGTAAAAAACGCCACAAAGAATATCTAGACATGTTGATTTCATATGGTTATGCGCCAAGGTTAACGCTTCCATCACGGATCACCGACCACTCCGCTACACTCATCGATCATATTTTCATCAAGGAAGTGAAAGAATGTAAGCAGATTATCTCAGGCAGGTAACCTATTCACCGACATATCTGACCATTTTGCTTCCGTACTTTTTATTTTCAGCACAACTAAGGTTCGAAAATGTTCGAAAACATATCGCACTAGAGTTTTTGGAGCAAAAAACATCCAAAAGTTTGTTAATATATTACAGAACTCAAACTGGGAAAGAATCTATAGCTCAAATGATGTCAACTTTTGTGCTGAAACTTTTCATAACATTTTATTAAATGCCTATGAAAGTGCATTCCCTTCCAAAATTATTTCCAAAAAACGCATTAAAGACAAACCATGGGTTAGTTCTGCTCTCAAAAAATGCATTTTGAAGAAAAATAGGCTCTTTAGCAAACACATGAACAACAAAGGTACGTCCAATGGATTCAAAAGGTATCGCAATGTCTTAAATTCTTGTCTTCGCCAAGCAAAAGCGAACTACTTTCGCGACCTTTTTGATTCAAAGAATAGCAGAATTACCAAAATGTGGTCAGTAATGGGACGTATCTTGAACTCAAATAAAAACAAGTCTACAAATGCAATCAAAAGGATAGTATATGAAGGCAAAAACTTCGAAGGTGACGCAGATATTGCAAAGGCTCTAAATATGCATTTCTGTTCTATCGGAGAGAAAATATCTAGTGAAATTGGGCAATCTCCACAACCTTATTCGTCATTTCTCAAGTGTCCGCTAGAAAAGTCATTCTTCCTCCAAGAAATACACGAAAACGAAGTTATTTGCGAGATACAATCCCTAAAAAGGAAAAAATCTCCAGGATATGACGGAGTTAAATCCGCAATCAGTAAAGAATCATTTGAACAATTTTTAAGCCCTCTCACATACCTATACAATCTATCTCTTAAATCAGGAACCTTCCCAGACATTTGGAAAATTGCTAAGGTTATCCCAATTTTCAAAAAAGGTGAAAGACACTTAGCAGAAAATTACAGACCAATATCCCTATTATCGTGCTTTGAAAAGATTCTGGAACGCCTCATGGCAAAAAGAGTGATTTCTTTTATTAAAAAGTACAAGATTCTCTATGATCTTCAGTTTGGCTTCAGAGAAAATCACTCGACAATCCATGCTTTGCTAGAAATACTAGACAAGATCTACGAGCAACTGGATTGCAACAATTTCGCCCTGGGAGTTTTCTTGGATCTTTCAAAGGCATTTGACACTATCGACCATGATATTCTCATCCATAAACTCGATCATTATGGCTTTCGAGGAATCGCAGGAAAATGGTTCACAAGTTATTTACATAATCGCAAACAGTACACATGCTGTAATGGGAAAGAATCACCTAAAGGAATAGTCACTAAGGGCGTTCCGCAAGGGTCTGTTCTAGGCCCAATCCTATTTACTCTCTATGTTAATGACATGGCTAATGCTTTAAGCCTAAAGCCGAGATTATTTGCTGACGATACTAACATCTTTAGCTTCAACAAAAATCTCAAGGACCTTTGTGATGAGGTAAACTTGGAACTCGAAAAGCTTCAGATTTGGTTCAAAGCAAACAAGTTAATGGTAAACGCTGGTAAAACCCACTATTGTATATTTAAACCAAATAGGAAAACAGCTTCCCAAGTTGACATAGAAATCAAAATGGGTACTGTACTTAAGCAAGCTGATAGTGTGAAATATCTAGGTCTGGTTATAGACAAGAATCTCACCTGGGAACAGCACATTACAAAAGTAACAAATGAATTAACAAAATACACTTCTATTTTTGCGAAACTTAGGCATCATGTTCCTCGTGATTGCTTACAAGTATTATTTGACAGCCTTGTACAATCAAAAATCAATTATGCACTGGAATTATATGGCCAAGCAACAGATAAACATTTAAAGCAAATCCAAGTAACACAAAATCGAATCATTAAGATTCTTCAATTCAAAAATCGCAGGGAATCAACTAATATCATCCATAAAACATTTGGGGTTCTCAAAGTCAAAGATCAATTTGAAACTAAAATCCTCAAAATTATGCACCAAGTAAAATTCAATAAAAACTCCCTTCCTCTAATCTTCCAGAGCTATTTTGAGACAAATGAAGGTAAACATAAATATGTAACCAGGCAGAATACAGATTTTAGAATCGATAAAGCAAAGAGACGCTGGGGAAATTTCAAGATTAAAAACATAGGTGCCAGATTATGGAACAACTTACCTAAGCTACTCAAGACAATTTCTTCTCAAAAAAATTTTGTCAAAAAACTAAAAATAAATATCCTTTCCAAATATTAATAATTTATCACATCAAAAATTATAAAATCGCAAAGCCTATCTGTATCTTAATATTTTCCATTGCTTATTTTCTTGTATCTTAGTTTTGTATCCCCTATATACTATGTTGTACTTTGTTCTGTTTTTTAAGCGGCCCAGGCTAGATAAGCATTTGCTTTTCCTGGGTCGCATAAGATTCCCTGTATTAGGTTGGAATTCTTATGAAAAAATTTTGACTTTTGACTTGACTTGACTTTGAATTGAAAGGTATGAAAGGAACTTAAGGTACTATGTTGTAATTCTACTGCAAAATTTTTGATACCATAATTAGTTTCAAAATGGTGATCAAAATACAAAACAATATATTGGTACAAGCACTAACCTTTTCTGACAATGATCATGAATTCTCCAGCTGCCTTAGCACTTGGACTGATTCCATAAAATTCAGTATATGGCCACTGTAATGGGAAAATTTTAACAAAAGCTGAAATAAGATGGATCATATATAGATAGGATAGCTAAGTAATGAACAACAGACTCTCATCATAAAAGCATCCAAAAACCTGAACAAAATGTGTCATATTTGACTGTTAGATTTCAATCCCCCAGAGTCTTGAATGAAGTAAATTAAAGAGACTAACTGACATTTTTTAAAGGGGCTCTGTCGCCAAAGTGTAAACAAATCTGTAAGAAACATTGTTCTAGGCACGTGTCCATTGTCTTTTGCAGTTTCTTTGGTGGCTTCACCCAAGCCACCAGAAAAATGACCGTTAAAAATCCACTATCCAAGCAATTGTAAAAGATATGAATGTTTGGTTTGTTCCTCTGTGAAGTACACGGATTCATCTTCAAAATAACCCTTTCATTTTAGAAAAAAAAGATGACTGTGTGATATTGCCTATCAAAAAACTGCAAAATCATTGTTTCAACTGAAATTTGGAGATGAGCCTCTTTAAGCTAACTGAGAGGTAGTTGTCTGCTAAAACACCATTTTCAATCAGTTCTTCAATGAAAGCATTAAATAATATCTGAGAAAGTGGTCACAATAGAGCGTGGTGCATTCTTCCTTTGACACCAAAATTTTGACTTATATACCTGGTTTGTAACCTCAAGTTTTTCAGGGTTGTAAGTCGTTACGGCCTTTGTACCAATTGAGAAGATCCTTTTGTACCTGCAAATGTACACAACAATATTGTAGGCTGAAGAATAGAATTAGGTTTGCTCCAAGTTGCACAATTTTAATCCTCTGTAGAATAGTTTTGTGACACATGATAACAATTTGCAGAGATAAAAATGGAATTTTGCATTAAATTATAGAGTGGAGTTGTGATGAAATTGCTTTAACCTAGCATGAGTTGGGGGCAATTGTGTAGTGAATTGTTCAATTGCTTTGTCAATCCCTGGCACACAATTTTGAAGCAAATAACCAGAGTTTTAAGTTTTCAGCTCAGCATACATCAAAACCTTCTTGGAGGATATTTGGGGTGCAACATTTTGTGGAATGAACCCAGATACACCCTAGAGTTGTTGTATCAAAACTTGCTCTTTTGTTCATCTATTGGTCTGATGAAACACCTAACTGGGAAATCTAGGCGTCAACTTCTACAAAAAAGTGAACTCTAAATCCTAGGTTCAAATGAGATCTTGCATAGCACATTTGTGCCTTTTGCACAAAAAATATCAAGCAACAAACTCACTTTCCCCTCCATGAGTGTTTTGTTGTAAGAAATGAAGCAATATCTTCATTTCCCCAAGTATTCGCCATTTTCTTTCTTTATTCACAGTCTCATCGTAAGAATTATTTTCTCTGCAAATGAATACTCTGCCACTGCATCCACTACACTGCGTTGGAGCTTGCTAATGCTTGCCCCAACCAGCAAACAGAAAGGGCCTAAGTAATCTGCCCTTGTTGTTTGTTATCTTCGATTTTGCAGCCAGAAAATCCCCTCTTGTTCGTCGATTTTTCTGATCCCCAGTCAAAGCCGTAGCTTAATGGCACCTTGAACTTTGTCTTTAAAAGACTGCAGCACCTTCAGCGTTGTTAAGACTGTCTTTATCAGCCTTGTCCCGCAAGTGAGACTCTTGGGTTCAAAAGGGCCTAAAAACCTCTGAGCTCTGAGAAGACAGCCAGGCACACTTCAAATTTTCTCTTCTGCTGCTGCAAATAAAGTAGGCAATTATTCATCTATTGGTAGTTTAGCAATCGGCAGGCTTCGTTCTTTATATATGTCGAGTTTCACGGTCGCTAGCAGCCGAATAACAGGTGTATTTGACGATTCTCTTTGCCCCCTTCTGTTCTTCCCCCTTCTCTATCTAGCAGCCATATTGAGGTCAGATTGAGCAAAGTGCTACTCGCCTCCGCAGAAGCATGTCATATGTTTCGGACCCAGCTCCTTTGTGATGTCACTTCTGGTAACAACGCAACATCTCTCCCCCTTTTGGGAATTTACCCTTTACCAGTGACAATCAATCTATTTCTTGATTTTCTTTACCCCCTTCCTTTCTTACACCTTCTATTTTCAGTAGCCATATTGAGGTCAGATCGAGCACAGTATCACTTGCCTCCGCAGAAGAATACCATATTTTCGGACCCAATTACTTTGTTATCTGTTCGTCATGTTTGGCAAGGGCGAATTACAACATCCGTCCCTCGTTTAATATGTACCATGATGCACCAATTCATCAATATGGTGGCAAGCTTTGAATGTGTTGCGGCGCAGTGTTGTGATCCACTGATTTCGCAGCTAGAACCTCCAGACGGAGGGGGTTCAAGGGGTTCAAGCCCCAGTTCAGCGTCATGACAAGGAGTTGCGGACCAGATTAGGTCTCCTCTACTTCTGCAATTCCAGTACTTGGCGTTAAAACCGCAACTTCACCTTCATCAAGTTACACTTTTTCTGCTTTTTCAAATAAAAATTAGGAGGATTTTTTCATGAAACTCCAGGCAAAAGAATTTGTAAAGGCTTTGTCCTGGACCACAAAGTTGTCA
>REGM01000218.1:447439-461854 GCA_004194415.1 Aurelia aurita | reverse complement strand
TTGATTTCAAATATTTAAGGAGGGTAGCCCTTCAGCAATACTGATTTTCAAGGGGCCCTCCATTACAAAATTTACAAAAATTAAAATACTATTATGACCTAAAATAACCTAATACAATTCAATTTCTAATATATTAATAAAAACCCTATAATCTAAAATAAATAATTACAATAAAAGAAAATCCATATGGCAAACACATTATTTACAGCAAGCTACCCCTATATACGTTGTTTAAATCCGTTTAAGGAGGATGCCAGCTTACACTCAGCTGAGAGGCCATTCCAAGACTTGGCACCTCTAAATGAAAAAGATTTCTGTCCATTTTTGGAATTTTTCTTTGGTAACCTTAGGTCAGTTGCTGTATTCCTAAGATTTCTAGAGGTCAGCTGGGATGTTTTTGTGAAAAGATTACACATGTATTGTGGAGCCAGCTCATGCAGAGATTTGAAGACCATAATATTAGACTCACTCCAAAGAAAGATACAATGACCATGTACACTACCCTTTTTAAAGATTTCAATCCTATGCTGTCTGCGATCTTACTTCTCATATTTCTTTTTTCTCATATTGGGAAACAGACAAAACGGTGATCTCTTTTTCGTCTCCATCCCAATATAACAAAAGACCCTTCAAGCGAGGTTGGAATTTTGTTTGAAAATGCAACGGAAACAAGCAGGAAGATGCCATATCGGGACAAAAAGTACAATATTTGATATTTCCTTCTTGAAGAAAAATTTGATACAAGATGTGGCCAAAATTGCGATGAAATGTGCGGCCGGACATTATAAGGTGCGGCCGCGTTTTATAATATATTTTTTCACAGCTTTCATCGCCACTTCTTTCAAAAGGATATTGAGTGGGCTGGGCCTAAATTTGACAATAATTCCTTGGTAATAGGAAAAATTTGAATTTACCGCAATAAAAATCTTGCAATTTTCTAGCGAGCCTGCATCACCTGCTTCTAATGGGACATCTTCATAAAACAGCTGTACTATGATATTTGCGATCTTCTGACAGAAAAATCGGGCATACAGTCCTAATGTTAGCAGGTTTATGAAACCAGGATGTAGCGCCATGGGCGGTAGGAGACGCGTGGATGGCTTTTTGAAAAAATATTCGGCTAATTTAATCTTAATAACCCCAACCTATGACCACAATATTTTTCAAAAAGCAATCCACGCGTCTCCTACCGCCCATGGTTCTGGCGATAAATGAAGCTAAGCTAGATAATCTATTCACGATGATCTAGTCAGCATTGGTGGATTTTCCATAACAACCGAAACGGTGGCGGTGGGCGGTGTTCCTCTTTACATCAACGACTCTCTTATGGACAAGTGTACTGCTCATAATTACCAAAATCCTTCTTTTTCTGAAGGATTCATGAACAGTTTTGAAAAAAATAAAAATCATCGGCACAATTAAAAAAAAACCATAGTTTATGATGGTCTATAATATGACGGTAAGCAGGAATCTGTAGATGTTCTGGTTTACGACATGGCAATTTGATGATGCCACAACATCAAAACTGGTTGAAAAAAGAAGACGCTGTACTAATTATGAAAATAATCAAACTATCAAAAATTGTCAAATTCTAATTATAGCAATAAATCAAATGGAAGATGCATTAACTGATGCATTAATTGAAGGTGTTGTGGCGCAGTGGTGCAATCCTCTGACTTTACAGCCAGAACAATCAGGCGGACAGAGTTCGAGCCCAGTACGAACCCCACCACTTGAGCGTCATGACAAGGGGTCGCGGACTCGATTAGGTCTTCTCTACTTCTGCGATCATCATCATCATCATCATCATCATCATTACTTTATTTTTACAGTAGGCGAGAATTAATTATAGCTCAAATTTACAGCTAATTTAAGCCTACTCTAAAATAAAATATATACAATATTACAGAAAAAAAAATTAAATATATCAAGGCTAATTACATGAGGATAAAAACATAAAAGTCTATCCTGTTAGGAACCCAACCTGTGGTATATATGCTTTGCAAAGCCTGCAGTTGCACTTATCACCTTTCCAACACCTTGGCGATCGCAGCGCTTGGCGCTAAAAACCGCAACTTCACCTTCACTTTCGCCAACTATTTGTGCAATAGTTTTTAAAGATTTGATGCCTATTACGGACCACGGAATCACGGACCACGGAACTGCGGATCACAGAACTGCGGAACATATAAAGAAACCTCGTGAAGGAGAGTATGTCTATGCTGATCTTGCACATAATTAAACACTAACACTTTCCAGCAAAGGAATCAAATCTTTAAAAAATATACCATGATTTGTTAAGACATCTTTCGTTTCATTCAATGGACGGAAAGGAACTTCAGGTACTTTTCTATAATTGTTCATTGGTAATCTTTGATGTCTTGATTATTTTAAGAATTACAGCGTTTTCCATGTTTCAAATAGTTTTCCGGTTGTGACGTCATCAAATTGCTAAGTCGTGAACCAGAAAAGTTACGGTTTTCTGCTTACCGCCATTGTAAAGACCTTTATAAACTGCGTCTTCCTTGGGGATTGTGCTGTTTTCCCTCCATTAATTTAGGATTTACAACGATTTTAGTTTTTTTCAAAGCTTCTCGTGAATTCTTTCAATAAAAAGGAAAAGGCAATAATTCTGAAAAGAATCAAGGCATCAAAGATTACCAATGACCATTTATATAACGAAGTACCTGAAGTTCCTTTCAAGCCATTCAATTAAACAAAAGATGCATCAACCAATCGTGCAATGTTTTTTAAAGATTCGATTACTATGCTACACTTTCCTGACTTACCAGATTGAAATATCTTCTCACTTCTATTTCAGCCTCGATTAACTTGCTCTTAAAATTTGAAAATATTGATGACAATAGCAAATGGACTATTAACCTTTTCTCCGTGATACACTTTTGCAAAACAGTAGTTGGTTTATGAATAATCGATATGTCTCGTTTTGCGGGCAAATATACCAGTCAAGAGATTTAAGAGTTTCTGTTTTCTCAGCTGCGCCAGCAAACAGCTTTTCTTAACATTAGTCACGAAATGAAATTGCGATATTGATAATGATAATATTGGAATAGAAACTGTCCAAAAAACTTCCGTTGTTTGAAAAAAACACCTAAATTTGATTATAAAACCGATCTTGAAATTTCGTTTTATGAAATTGAGTCACAACCAAATTAGGGTAGTCCTTGAAATATCAATTAATCTGCAGGGTGGTCATGAAAATATTGGTTTTTGCTGAAATGCATTATAATGAATTTCAAACATGAATTTTACAGAAATCCCCATAATTTGATTATGCAACCGATTTTGAAATTATCATTTTTTTTAAATTGAGTCTGCGAACAAATTAGTTGGCAACGTCGATTACTCTGTCAGACCTGTAAGGCAAAAAAATCGATTTTCCGATTGCGTACAATCATGAATTAAACATTGATTTTATCAAATCAGCTACACCGTTCCTACAAACAATTTCCCCACATATTTNCAGGGTGGTCATGAAAATATTGGTTTTTGCTGAAATGCATTATAATGAATTTCAAACATGAATTTTACAGAAATCCCCATAATTTGATTATGCAACCGATTTTGAAATTATCATTTTTTTTAAATTGAGTCTGCGAACAAATTAGTTGGCAACGTCGATTACTCTGTCAGACCTGTAAGGCAAAAAAATCGATTTTCCGATTGCGTACAATCATGAATTAAACATTGATTTTATCAAATCAGCTACACCGTTCCTACAAACAATTTCCCCACATATTTCCATATTTTCATAAAAACCTGAACAAATCTAGGAGCACATCTGGGTTACCCATTATCATTGTACCGGGTGAGTCAGAAAAAACAATCCCCGTTTGAAAAGCCACTGCTCCCTGGATATAAAAACGATAATATTGACAAATACATTATTTAATGGTTCACATGTTAAAATATAATCGAAAAGTTACCTGACTGAAATCGGCCACTCCGTTCTAAAATTACGAGCGATGTTCTGGAGAAAGCCCCTTCAAGAAACCTTCAAAACAGGCCTAAAATCACGAGCAAATGTTCCAAATATTTCTGCCTTACAGCAGTGACTTGCACATGCTTTATCAAATGTTATCCTCTTGGGAGGATAAAATCTCCAAGAGTATGGTTGTTATGTTCCCAGGGATCGCACTTTCATCCTCCCAAAGGGAAAAAACGTGCTAAAATATGTACAAAAGTCATTGCTATTAAGGCAGAAATATGACGAAAATTTGGTCGTGATTTTATGTCGTTTTTGATGGTTTCTTGGAAGGGCTTTCTTGAGAAAATCTCCCATATTTTCAGAACGTGGTGGCCGATTTCAGTCAGGTAAAATATAGAATTTATTTGAACATGTCCACTATTACCAATATTATTGCCTCGATATCCAGGGAGCAGTGGCCTTTCAAACGGGGATTGTTTTTTCTGACTCACCCGGTAGTATGTAACTCGGTTGCATACAAGATATCAAAAAATACAAGGGCAAATTTGTAACGACAGCATCAGTTGAATTTCATTGACACGCCATTTCACAACGGTTAGCGATCGCAGGCGAAGGGANATTTTATGTCGTTTTTGATGGTTTCTTGGAAGGGCTTTCTTGAGAAAATCTCCCATATTTTCAGAACGTGGTGGCCGATTTCAGTCAGGTAAAATATAGAATTTATTTGAACATGTCCACTATTACCAATATTATTGCCTCGATATCCAGGGAGCAGTGGCCTTTCAAACGGGGATTGTTTTTTCTGACTCACCCGGTAGTATGTAACTCGGTTGCATACAAGATATCAAAAAATACAAGGGCAAATTTGTAACGACAGCATCAGTTGAATTTCATTGACACGCCATTTCACAACGGTTAGCGATCGCAGGCGAAGGGAATTCTCTCGAGCAACAAATCAAAACAAATGAAGCGCAAAAGATGCCGTGAAACCAGTACGGCTAACTGTCGTGTTGTGCAAGCAAAAAAGTCTTGTTAAGAAGGGCTACGAGTACAATCGAAAGGAGAAGGATATATTTAAACATCTGCCTCATGGATATTTATCTAATTAAAAATGGATATCTAATTAAGAAGCTGAGCACTGTGATGCCTGCTGCTCAGTTTCTGAACTAGACAAATGAGATCCATGGTGTTGGGGCAGATGTTTAGATCTAGCCTTCCTTCTATATCGACCAAACAAGGGCAGATATTGTAACATTAGCATCAGTTGCTTTTGAACAACACGAAATTTCAAAGAAATTAAGGCTCGAAGGCAAAGAGATTTCTCTCAAGCAACAAATCAAAACAAATGGAGCCGCTAAAATTCCCTGAAACTAGTATGGCTAACTGTCGCGTTGTGCAAGCCAAAAGGAGTTTTTAAGTGAAGTGAAGAGTTTCTATGGAAAGAAGAAGAATATAGCTCAACATTTTCCTTGCAGATTTCCTTTATTTCATCCAGAAGTCGAGCAGAGGGCATATCAATTCTCGTATATTTAGGATGTACATAAAACACTTATTACTCAGCTTCTGAAGTAGACAAATATAATCCGCGAAGCAGATGTTTAGATCTATCCTTCTTCTTTCGCTACCCATGACTCCCCTTAATAATGCTTCTTTGCTTGCATAACGAAACAGTTAGCCACCAGTTTCAGGTCCTCGTTTGCGGCTTCATTTGTTTTGATTTGTTGCTTGAGAGAATTCTCTTTGTCTGCGATCGCTAATCGCTTTGTAACGTCGTGAATTAAATATGAAACATGAAAATATGTGCCAATCAAAAGTAACTGATAGTATATCGTTACAATATCTGCCCTTGTTATATCGACCCATATCTTCTCTTTACAATGACTTTTCGCTTGCGCAACGCGACATTTGGCCTTACTAGTATGAGGGCATCTTTGTTGTTTTGATTTGTTGCTTGAGAGAATTCCCTTTGTCTGCTATCGCTAATCGCTTTGAAATAGGTTGTCAATCAAACCAACTGATGCTATTGTTACATAAGGCAGCGTTATAATAAAGTTTAAAAAAGACTGTCTGAAAATCTACGTCGGAGTTCACCATCTGTTTTTCGTCTAGATCTGATAGTAGCAGCTAAAAATCCAAAAATAAAAGAAAGGAATTCTAGTTGTTTGTAATTTGTCGCCCAGAAAATATTGTCTTGTTTTCTATCTCAAAGCTAGGAAGCACAATTTTCGGATATGAGAAAATCTCTGGAGTCGTTTATGATGTACTCTGTTAAGGTACTTTCGAGTTTCGACAACCCTTCTGCGAACAGGTGGCAAAGATCACATACTTTCTTCCAAGTCTGTTTGCGGTTAACGTTTCTGCCAGATTACGTGAGATTACGTCTTGACTTGGCTAGGCTCCTTTTTTAGCATTCTTTTAGAACCTTCCGAACTTTTTCATAATCTAATCAAGAAACACTATACCAGAACAACCGATACCAGAGGTAGACTTATGGCAAGAGTCCTTGCTTCGCTATACATCTACAACAACACCCAACCACCACCGCTCAACCACGAACTGTTCAAAAACCAGAACAACAAACTTCTTGCCTCAAGAAAGCATTGATAAGAATCTGAAGCAAAACGTCTTCCAAGCACCATTAGCGGCACACACAATCATCTAAATTGTCATTGGTCTAAAGCAGAAAGTTGACCAAAAACGACACCATTTTCACCGAAAAAGCTTATGACAAAATCACAAATTAATATAGCAAGACATGACCAATTTTAACAAACTCAACAATTTTTATAACTAATTTAATATTTTTTTGCATTATAAAACTTTTCAACAGACACAATCTGAGCTGCTGCTCGCCAAATCATAGCTTCATAAACGCCCCACGTTTTTTCGGACTCACTCGGTACACAGCTAGACTGATTGGCGTAAGTCCCTTGTATCCCTGCGTTAAACCTTGCTCAACAGGGACTCATAATAAAACTGTGAAAAGATGACCCTGCTTCGGCTCCTTCTCAGCTATCACCTCGCAAAAACGAAATGTAGCAAGAAAAACAAAAACCATTCAGCACACAGTTAATGACGGAAATTCAGCATACGTAAGGAATGTAAAGTTCACACTGTCGATTGAAGCTTGAATTACATTGGAATTCGTGGAATCTTGTGAGCTGATTGCCACCACAATTTCTCATGTGTGAGGGCCTAAGTAAGGGTCAAGTTTTTCTGAGTAATAAACATTATGGGTCTCTGTTGACCGAAACGACATTCACCAAGTCGAAGAGCACATGGAAACAAGGGATTCCTGGATGATCAGTCTAGTACACAGCAAGGCTGTCATGTCAACCTCACCCTGGACTAAATGAATTACGGGTTCTAACAGCACATCAAGCAAGATACTGAATTTATTTTCATACCAAATGTTTGTAGCTTACTACAGAACCTAATGTATCTTGCTAAATCATAAAAACCAAAAATTATGAAGAAATAATCCTTATTGTTGGTGTTCTTTTCAAGAGCATTACAGTTTGCAAACAATGTCGCTTCTTTGTAAGGAATATGTAAGTAGAATATAGACGATTCAAACGCTATCTTTAAGTTGAATGTCTGAATGGTGTAAATAGCTCCTTGGCTGTACTTGTACCCTGATAAGCTACGTACCAGGTGAGTCAAAAAAGTCTCCACGTTAGGTGGGTCACGTGATTAAATTTTTAACGTATTTTCCCGCTCTTTTTCCTTACTTTCGTAATGGGCCTGAACGTTTCCTTACTTTCGTTGATCACCGCTTCTACCACAGTTTTGCTTCAGTTTCCTGTACCTAATTGAGTTGAATATTCACTCAAAATATGAATACGGATTTTGTATGTGACCTATCTGTGTAGGCCTATAATCACCAAAATTCGTTTTCGTATTTATAATTGATAGTTTCGTTTCTCTCGTCTTGGCAGTGATCAAATTACCTTTGAAAGTAAATAAATTGTTATTCTTATCACTTAAACATTGGATAAATATAACTTGAAAAACCTGATTTTGAGCCATGCTCTTTAAGGAAAATTGCAATTCTTGACGAACAGCCACAAATTTGCAATCATTTCAACATTCAAGTTCTGCACGTAAGTCTGCATTCATTTCTGACATTTAAGACCAAGTAGGATCATTTATTTGGAAACTAAAGTCAATCTGACAATCATCTATGCATTTTCGCAACATACTTCAAAACCAGGCAGCTCTTAAAACAGCCATAGT
This sequence comes from Aurelia aurita, assembly GCA_004194415.1. NCBI lineage: Eukaryota > Metazoa > Cnidaria > Scyphozoa > Semaeostomeae > Ulmaridae > Aurelia > Aurelia aurita. The sequence goes on along the minus strand of REGM01000218.1, from coordinate 453,669 downwards.
TCCCAATATATATTGAAGAGATGAGCTACATAGATGTAAAAATTAGTTTGTTTTGTTATGTATTAGTCCAAAAAGAAACCTTGAAGGTTGATTAGCAATCAAATTTTGGTAATTTTAAAACGAGTCTACAGTTTTTTGTGACACCCGGTACAATTGTGACTAATCAAGCTGTCTCAACAAACCAGAGCCCATTTTGTAGTGGTAAGGACTAACTTAGATGTATAAATTTATTCACTGCAATCGGTCAAATCACTCAAAACTTCAACCAAGCAACACAAAGGGACTTCAATCAAGCAGCAAATCAAACAAACGAAGCCGCAAGATGCCTGGGAACTAATATGGCCAACTGTCTGGTCGTGAACGCGAAATGGGATAGACGATTCCGGAAAAGATGGCAGACCTTATTTCACGCAATGCATGATCGGAATATGCCCTATATTTCCTAATATATTTTCATTTTCATTTTTTCGCAGATAGTAGGCTTGAATTAGCTCTTATTTTATAGCTATTTTGTACATTTAGGATTTGCAAAATTTTGTGCCCACAAAAAACATTCTACCATATCTTGCTAATAGGAACAACCAAAAACAAACCCCGAGACAGATGTTTAGCGTTATCGTTCCTTCGATACTAAATCACATCTTCTCTAGATTAAGGGGTAGTTTAAAGATAAATGGCTACGAAAATACAATCGGAAATCAGGTCATTTACATTTTCTCTCTGCGGTGATATTTCTATCAAGTCTAAAATCCAAGCTGAGCCATGAAAGGTCTGATGTTTTCCCATGGAGCTTCTCCTTGAACCATAAATATTTAAAAAGACGTGCGTGGCGCCAGGGCCGTAGGAAGCATCTTAAATTTGGAAGGGCACGACACTTCAAGGGCACTTTGTAATTAAGCTAAAGGGGCATTTCCTCAAACAAAAAGGGCAATTTTTCATTTATTGCAAAATCTTGGGGGGGGCACGTGCTCCCAGTGCCCCCCGGTTCCTACGTCTCTGCGTGGCGTTTACAATTAACATGCAGCAAGGCTTTTTGATCGTGAAACCATTGGGGTGGAAAGTTTTGGGGAAATTCCCTCAAGCGGCAAATCAAAACAAATTAAGGCGCAAAATATCCCCTAAAACCTGTGTATCCATCCACCTGTTGCGTTGTGCACTCGAAAAGACGTTGTCACGAGAAGACATGAGTTGATATCGAACGAAGAGGGAGAAATCTAAACATAGGCCTTAAGATCTACGTCGTTGTTCATGATCTTTTTTGTCCCGGTCTGATAGCAGCAGCTAAACATAAAAAATTAAAAGAAAAGACTCCTAGTTGTTTGTAGTTCATCGCCAAGAAAACATTTCGCGTTGTCTGGTCATCTCAAAGCTAGGAAGCACTATTTTCGGATACGAGGAAAGCTTTGGAGCGCACCATGACGTACTTTGATCATGATTTTCGTGTTTTATTTATTTAATTCCGGGATAAAAGTATTTGGGGAGGATTGAAACTTAAAGTCTGTCTCAAATTTCACGTGAGATTTGCGATCACACAAAATTACTGATGCAAAACACTCCAATTCTTGTTATTTGCTGACATTTTTACGTGACATTTAACTATGAGTTGTTTTCAATTTAGGGGTAATTTAGAGACAATTCATAGTGATTTCCCGAAAAATACGAAATTTGTCGTTTATGAAAAAATTAGGGACTAAATGTGGACAATTCGATGCAGATTTATGGTCAATGGTCATTTATGGATAAATAGTTATATTGTCACTATTTTTAAGTCACCCATAGTTCCAAAGATTGGCCTTCATAAGAGAGATGTTCTCTTTCTGTAGGCAGGCTTAAGCCTCAAAGCAAACGTGAAGAGAGAATTACAAACGGGCAAACAATTGACGTGTTTTTTTCACTCAAAATTGCGTTTAAGAGCACTTGACATTTTGGTTGCAAAACATAACCTTCTTATGCAAACAACACGTATGAAAGATGAATTTCTCCGTTTTAATAATATCTCTTCTAAGCAACGGCTTTCAAAATGGAGTTAAATTATTGTAACATATTAACTGTTTGTAAATAAAAAAGAAGAAGATGGATTACCACTCTCCTTCGCAGAGGCTGTATTACCGGAGGACGGAGACGGAGAGTGATGGATTACCCTCATTTAAACTTTTATACAGCTGAGCTCAAGGTTCTTGAAGCTCCAACTTTGCAGTGACTTTTGAGGCAGGTCTTGACAAATACAATCGATTGACACACTCCTGATACATTTATATTGTCAATGCTGAAGCGAAATTATTGTAAACATTACATAACAGATTATAAACTGTTGTGTAATGTTAAATAAAGAAAATAAATTACCTTCGTATGTTCAGGAGAGAAGAAGATTCTTGAAGCTCTAACTTTACGACAACTTTTGAGGCAGGTCTTGACAGATAACATCAATTGACACACGCCTGATATATCAATGTTCTTAGTGAGCGCAGCTCGTAAATCTCTCGCTGTGAATGTCACTGTCGTTGACAGAATTTCGAGACATGTGTATCTAGAAGAGGAGATCTTGAATTATGTAACTTGTAGACAATGCGAGCACAAAAACACTAACAATCAGCCCACAAAGAGGAAGACACAATGAGAAAAGATTCCCAACGTCCGTCTACGAGGTTGAAAATTGATGCTTGTATGTAAACACGCCTTCTTTGCTTCATAAGTAAGCAAATATGGCAGGTACGCGAGATTTGGTCTTAACTATTTTCTTTCATCAAGAACTGAATTGACAACATTGACCTAATAAAATGTTTGTCTTATTTCTTTTGAATAATAAAAACTGAGGCCAAACATTCAAAATTAGTGATTTGCAGCAAGGAATAAATTTAATAGAGCTTGGCATTTGATGAGTCGACAAGGTTCTGGTGATTTTTTCTTCATCTGGAAGCAGAAATTTGAGGCAACTTTCGAAGTTCAGAAAGTTAAAGTTTACGAGATTTTTGAGGTAAATATCCCAAGAATGTTTCAAGCTTGGTTTTATATAGTTGTAAAGTTCGTGTGATCCTGCCTCCACGAATATGACACTGGAAATTGTCTTAAATATTCTTTGCATACCAAGAAAATGCAAGAACAACTTTTGTCATACTGCTTGAGGTGACGCAAGCATTTCCAATTACTGTATTTAGAAACCGTGCTTAAAAGCAGATAAGATAAGATTCGAGACAAAGCGAAATTGCTAATGCAAACATCTTGATTGCTTTGATTCGCGGAATTTCACACCTAATGTCTACTTTTAGTATCGGTAGAATTGATCTAAATGATATAAATGTTTTAGCACATGGAAGGTAGCCTTTTTATTAATACGACAAGTAGGTTACTGAGTGGGCAGATGTACCACAGTTAAAAACAAGAGGTTCTTTCCACCTTTCCACCTCTGCGAAGGCCCACTCATGCAATTATTATTATTTTACAGTATCAGTTTATGCCGAAAGATTTGGCTTTTTGCATACAACAGTGCTAACGATTTGTAGATCTCGTGAATACGAGGAGGTGGTGAGGGGTGGCTAATAAGTTCCAAGCATGCCTGGGAAGGAGATGTGGTATCGGGGGCGCATCTAGGGGGTATGGGGGTTGCAATCCCTGCCCTTTTCGGCAGAGAAAAAAGGAAAACAAGCATGTTGAAATAAGTTGCCCCATTTCATGCCCCATTTCTACCATACAGCCCCTGCCCTTAAAATTTCCTAGTTTCGCGCCTGAGTATACAACCAAAACTCAGTATACATTTAGTTCAATCATTTGGTGATAACACTTGCATTTTTATTAGATATGCTAAATAATTTCTGTTCCCTTGTGATGTTTAAATCGAGTGAGAATGTAATGGGATGCAGGAAAGGAGTAAATCCATAATGGTTGAAGCAAGTGAACAACAAGATTTTGCAAACAAGGACAAATTCGATTGCAGTCATATCTCTTTCAGATAAAGGTACTCGATAGCAGCCGAATTTGTCCATGTTTGCGAAATCTTGTCGTTTACTCCCTTCAAACATCCCAAACTCACTCATTTCAAACGTCCCAAAGGAACAGAAATCATTTAGCAAATCTACTAAAAATGAAACTGTTATACACAAGAGGATTGATTTAACGCTTAAGGAATTTCAGTCGTATGCTGCATCTTCTTGCCAGTCAGAATCAGAACTTCTGAGCCACCCCTCCTAATTTAGGATCGTACATCCTAGCAAATGCCAAAAGTTTTAGACTATCTCGGTTTATCTGCAATGACAACAACTTTGAATCAACATTAAAGAGTTTGTGCAAGGTTAAAAGGTTGCATTTGCAAAGAGCAAAAAAATCTAAAAATATCCAATTCAATTCGAAGTTGCACACGGGCTGTGAACAATGGATAGCCAAAGAAACAATGCAGTGTCTCAGTGCTTTCTTTGTTCTATTTATAGACAAGCCTATTTACCATTGCACATTCCCTTAAACTGCAATACAATTATGGGAGATTTTACTGGGAAGCATTTCTCAGTGCGAATGCTTTTTGACTCAACCGGAAATGGTTCTGATTCAATAGCGAAAATTTAATCCTTTGTTTCTTTAATAATGCATATTTACGGTTTTGATATAAATATGCAGTTAGAGCTATGATGTAAAAAACTTTCATGATGACGGACATATAGCGATCTAGTTTTAAAATAGAACGAGAGAAGGCAACGCACGATTTATTGACTTATTGTTTGATCATTTATGGTGGAATTGATTCACAAAATGTAAGATATTTTCAGGGGAAGCAAAGAAAGGTTTGGGCACCTGTTGAAACGTATGATGTCAATCACAAATCTATTTGCATTAAGGTTTTATTGACATTAATTAAAGAGATTTTGTAATGTGAAAAATATGAAGAAAGCCACAACAAACTAAAGTCTGTCTCAAAGAAGATGTCACGTGAAAATGTCCGCGAATAAAAATAATTGAACTGTTTTGCATGAGTAATTCTACGCTATCGCAAATTGCACTTGACATCTAATTTGAGATAGACATTAGGACAGATTTTATGAATATAGCATGCGTTGCTTTAGAATGTCAGACCAGTGCAAAATAATTAGCGACTGCAAACAAAGTGGTTTCTGAGGCCAATTAGTTATGCCGTAAATGTAAACAAAGCAGACCGCAAAAGATAGCTGGAAATTTAACTGGCTAACTTCTCGAATTACTAGAAGAAATTTGATATTAAGGGAAGTAGATTTGAGTATACTGTACACTGTATCTGTATCTGTATCTTTCGACGGTAAAAGGATAAATCTAACACTCAGCAGCCAGTCTTTCATTTATGATCAATTTATATATTTTTCATTTCGTTCAACAGCAGCGTAGTAGGCATTAAAATTCCATAATATTTTTGTGTCTAATTCATACACTTAATGCTCAGCTTATGAATTAGATGTATGAAATTCTGGCCACAAATGTTTAGATATAACCTTCTATTTTCGGTATAAATCGACGTCTTCTGTTAATAATCCCTTTCCGCATGCACAATGAGTGTGTTAGCCATCCCGGTTCCAGATTTCTCTTGCTGTTTGCTTTATTTGCACTTGCACTTCAACTTTCCCGATCGTTACGACTGTCCCGACCAATGAAAATTTTAATGGAAGCGCTTGTCGCCGATCGGCGATCATCGCAGACATCCTTTTGCTTAACCCTATTCTAACCGGGGGGGGGGCGTTTTTCGCCCCCCCTACCAAACTTATTTTAATAGCTCTTAAACGATGATAGCCATAACGCTGAAACTTCTTGACTTTTATTAAAATCTAATTGGAAACCGAAAAATTAAAATTTCAATGCCTATTGTTTTACCACGTGACCACCAGATGCCCTTATTTGGAGACAGGTCACAAAGAAAATCACTAAAACGACTCTAATTTATTTAATTCTTCTCAAATCTCATCAATATATATACCATTCGATTCGTCTAAATGAGTGCTTTCATTTGATATATAATTTATCTATATTTGCTGACATCAGCAATTTTTAAATTGTATGACGTCATCAATCTTTATGACGTCATATTTCTAATTAATTAGTAATTTTTGCATGAAAAATCATGGAATGATTTCAAATATTGATGAAGACGTCTGATTTCACCAAGTAAATGCGAAATTGATGGTGTTTAAGCATCATTATTGCGCTAACAATTTTGCATTGAATCTTATCGTCCATAATTAATTAGTTAATTAATTAGAAACCAAAAATATTGATATAAA
>REGM01000218.1:434210-446099 GCA_004194415.1 Aurelia aurita | reverse complement strand
TTAGGCCCCGTTCACACTACTCCGTTTTTGTACAAAAACGGAGAGAAAAACATCCGTTTTTGTGAAAGCGTTCACACTAATCTGCACAAAAACGGCACAAAAACGGAGGTTTTCGAAAACGCTGTCAACAGTGGATATCCACAAAAACGGAGGTTTTTGAAAACGCACTGGATCAATGTGAACGCACAAAAACGGAGGTTTTTGAAAACGCTGCAATATTGAACAATGAGGTTCACAAAAACGGAGCAATGTGAACGCACAAAAACGGATGTTTTTCGCTCCGTTTTTGTAATCAAGCAGATCAGTGTGAACAGACAAAAACGGATGTTTTTCCCTCCGTTTTTGTACAAAAACGGAGTAGTGTGAACGGGGCCTCAGTTCTGCCTTGTCCAGCCATCAGGTTTTCGTCTACTCCACTCTTCTTTCATCTGTAATATTTCTTTTGTACTTAATTCCTTAGTAAATTGTAAGTGTCACTCATTGTGGGAACTCGCTGACTACACGTCCTTTTCTGCAATGAGTGGCACAGTAGTTGTATTCTGTTCTATGTATTAGTGTCTGTTGTTTTAATTGATATAGATAAATAAAAACTTGTAGCATATGGATACAGCCATAATGCATTGAATATGCTACATCACTACATTACTGCAAGGAGGCAGAGAGTAAAAACAAACTCAAACGTACGCCACTTAAGGAAATAAACTAGGAGTTCCCCAAGGCTCTATTTTAAGGCCGCTACTCTTTATATCTTTAAAAACGATACATTCCTCTTATAAGCAAATGATGATATTTGCAGATGATAATGAAATCTTGTTTTCAGGTGAAAATTTAGATGATATCATACAACATAATGACCCAACGGACATCAACAAAACGGCACGCGTGTTTACAGCATCTACGCAGAATTTCTGTTTCGAAAACCGTAGCAGTCCTATATCCATTTCTTAAGAGAACAGGCTATATGCATGACTGGACGCCACGCGCCAATCTACAAACAAAGGGTTTGTTTATAAACACGTCTGTTGGTGTGCAATGGGGCTTTGCTCAATAGCTCATTCTTTCAATCCAGGTAGTCTTCTTTGACGAGTAGCTAAAGACGTTGTCGTGAATTAGATAATAGGTCTACGAAACTGGGTTTTATCGTTTCATCTTGTTTTCAAATTTGCAATGTATATTAGGACAGGTGTCTTGTGAGCATGTCTACATCAACGAGGAAGTCGAAAAAGAGACTGACGTTTACGGGTGCGCTAAAAATAACTTCACATGTTTGAAAATTCATTCGTTATACGGAAGATACTTGATAAATTGGAATGAATCCAAGTTTTATTGATAGCCGAAAGGCGAAAGTATTTTATTTTTATTTTTCGTCTATTTTCTGAGCATTGGAAATATAGGTCAAATTGAGTTTACAAAAATTACTTTACTTCAAACTGTGCGAAGAAGGGCCTAAACTTGATCAAATTATAAAGATTCTCCTTATCTCCTTACTCAGAGTAATATGCAAATACATTTAATTTCCCCCAAGACTTAAAAAATTATCTTAACAAAGCATTAGATCATAAACGTTACGTTACTACTTTTATAGAGATTTTATTCTTAACTGTTGAGAAAAACGAAATGTGTTTGAGTGACGAGATTCGTTTCAATGTGATCATAGTTTCTAGGCCCCTTTTCGCACATTTCGAAGTAAAGGATTTTTTGTAGATTCAATTTCACCTACATTTACTGTTCTCAAAAACAGGAGAAATTCACAAAAAATATTTTAGCCTTTCGGCTATCAATATAATTTTGATTCATTCCAGTTTATCAAGTAAACGTTTTTTTATAAGAAACTGGTTTATAAGAAAATAGTACTAGGCTGGCCGAAAATTTAAGAAACTCTGATACTAAGTTCGGAAAGAGCTAAGAAACTTTCAAAAGCTAAATTCAATAATTTTATGGTAAATATGTCGTTAAACCCTTATTCTTGAGTAATATTACCTAACTGTTTTATTATTTGAACGTAATAGAACACTTTTTCTTCCCATCTGATGTTTTATATGTCAAGAAACATATCTGCAGCAGTGTTAGAAACTACATGATAACTCATGCACTTAAAAAATAAGAAACAAATTAAGAAGCTTTTAGTACTATGGGCTGATCCAAGTTTCTTATAAAAAAAACGTGTATTCTCCGTACGTATAAGGAATTTTCGAAATTGTGAAGTTTTTTTTGGCACACCCGGTAGACAAAGAATATCACATTATTCCCACTTCTCTTTCACAGGTTGTTCACAGTGAGACCAGACCTCACCAACATATTCCCCGCATTTGGAAATATGCTGGACTTCGAAAAAATAAAAAATCATCCAGTTCTCCTTGGGCACCCAAGAAACATAGCATACACATTTCGTGATGCAGTCAGTTCACTGGACGACACAGGTGTTTTCATAAATAAACTGGAAGCACTGGGAGCAAAACATGACTATGCCCTTCTGAAAACAGATCATGTAAATGTAAGTTGCTCAACAGAGCACGGGCTTTAGGAAATTCTGAATTAAAAATTAGATTTTCGGATGATACATCGAGTATTTTTCTTCTTTTGTATTTCGTTCGTGATACATCGAGAGTGGAGCGCGTGGCAGAGTGACGTGACCTAGAGCCATTATGCCACTCGAGTGTGGGAAAACGAACGTCATGGGTGGCATAATGGCTCTATGTCACGTCACTCTGCCACGCGCTTCACCCTCGATGTATCACGAACGAAATACAAAGAAGAAAAATACTCGATGTATCATCCGAAAATCTAATTTTTAGTTCAGAGTTCCCTGAAACCCGTTAACAGAGGCAGATTTTATAACAATAGCATCTGCTATTTTTGATTGAGAAGCTATTACTAACCCAGTGGGCAAACGCCATTGATAAAACGTTAAAAAAACGTTGACTCTCAACCCCTCAACCCTAGCCTGCGTGCAGCCTCAAACTCCTCCTCAAAGGAAAAATTTTTCCTTTGAGGAGGAGTTTGAGGCTGCACGCAGGCTACTCAACCCCATCTAAACACTTGCGCCTACGTTGATGAAATGTTGAAAATGACATTTTTTGTCAATGGTGAAATGCAAACGTTAGATCGACATTGTTTCAACGTCATATCAACTGTAAAATTCTAACTCTGAAATTGAGTACGAAAATATATTTTGATTGAACGTTGATATCTAATTGATCAATGTTGAAACCTTTTATTATTAACCAAAATTCAACGTTGAATCAACCAGTCTGTGTCCACTGAGAAATGATTAGCCATTGTAAATAAGGGGATTTGTACGGCACATAAGTCAAACTGAAAATGTAAATACCAAGCAGCAGAAGATGCCTTTAAACTTAATGGCTATCTCACGCATTGTGCATGCGAGAAGCGGCTGCAAAGAGAAGCCATTGGTAGAAATCAGAAGAAGAGAGGAAAATGAAACAGCCCCCACCTAAGTGTCATTTATTATACTCAGAAGATGAGCAAGCTTACACATGCAAATGTATGAGAATTGCATTGCCTGCAGTTCAGTTTCTGAAATAGATACATAAGAATGCCTGATTCAGAAGTTTAGATTCATCCTCCTACTGACAGAGCGGAAACTGTGCTCGCGTACCCAAAAATTTGCAACGTTGAGCCCTCAAAGCTCTCTGCAACATTTATGGAAATAAAGCAACACTTGATATTTTATTTCTTAAGACCTTAGCTCCTGATTTATTGTCTCAAAAAGCATGATACACTCGCCTCAAAAAGCTCACATTTTCATAAACTTCCTTATATCAGATGACGTGATGATGTAATTCCACAAGGCTTCTGCTGTTTTCCTTCTACTTTTAATATATGCTCGCATTATTCTTTTAAGAATCCCTTTTTGCATGCACAATCAGTGAGCTAGCCATCTAGATTATAGGGCATCTTTTGTGGCTTGCTTTTCTATATTTCCAGCTGCACTAATCCGCCATAAAAGTCCATTCGTTGCCGAAAGTTAATCGATTTATACTTGCGTGTCGTGAAAAGCCTAAATATTTAAACATGGCAAAGAATCTAAACCCAAAATCACAATTCATTTTTTGTAGGCCTTTGGAACTGCAGTAATCGAAGAAATCGAAGAAATCCTTGGAGATCACTGCACCATTGACGTCAAGAAAGCCTGGAATGACTTTTATGATATCATCGTCAAACTTATGAAACAAGGCTTTGCTAAACTACCAAAGACGTAGAAAGGTGCTTAACAGGGGGGAGCTTAACAGGGGGGGGGGAGTTTCAAAATAAATAAAGAACAAAAGTATTATAATTTTTTTCAAGGGTGAAAGGATATATCATATATAGGCCTATATAATTCACGTTTTGAATACTGTTGCATAACTTACATTTCGAACATTTTTAGTCGTGCCCTTTAAATGAAATTGTAATTTTTGTCTTAGAGCTTTGCTACTTTGTCTTGTAATCAATGGACTAATTTTGCACAATAGAGTGATTCGAACATTTTTGACGTAGCTAGAAGCTACACTCTGTACTGTAGATGATAAAATTAATCAGAAAATCATCTGTGCATGTTTATTGTTGTCACACTCTGATGAGAACGTAGGTTCGAGAGGCCTCAGTGTGCCAGAAATTTGTCTTTTTTTTTGCGTCCGCCTCCTCCATAGTATATGATGTTTAGTAACCACATTTAGTATCATGTTTATTGTTATATAACTTCCAAACCAAGCTGCTTTCAAAACATCCAGATTTCGCTAAAGTAATTTACTTTTTACCTAAAGTTTACTTAGACAAATCAAATCAAATCAAATCAAATCAAATCAAATCAAATCAAATCAAATCAAATCAAATCAAATCAAATCAAATTATCATTATTTAAAGTTGGTATAACATAGTTCTAAGGAACTAATTAATACCAACTATTTATAATACAGTATACAAAGATATAGAAAATTATACAATATTTACAAGCTACATAACTTATGAACAGGCTACTTACAGATTCTACAATTACATTTTTCACCCGTCCAGGCTTTTATCTTTCTTTTAAAGCTTGCAACTGTTGGTAGCTCCTTTATTTCAACGCAANAATACAGTATACAAAGATATAGAAAATTATACAATATTTACAAGCTACATAACTTATGAACAGGCTACTTACAGATTCTACAATTACATTTTTCACCCGTCCAGGCTTTTATCTTTCTTTTAAAGCTTGCAACTGTTGGTAGCTCCTTTATTTCAACGCAAAGAGAGTTCCACATTAGGCTTCCTCTGAATGAGAGCGACTCCATGCCAAATTTTGTCGTTCTCGTGACCGGTAACTTACAGAGATGCTTAGTTCTGAGATCATATTGGACCTCTTTCCTTTCATGAAGGTGCCAAATGTATGATGGATTAAGATGGCTCATTGACTTATAAAACTTCCTCTTCGTTCATTTCATACGACTCGTCCAGTCTTTGTCACATAGACATTGAATTGACATTGAATCTGTAGAGAATTTTGAAATTTGAGCTCAGAAAAAGGGGTTTCTCCCTTGGAATTTCTAGCAACCTTTTTGTTCGAATCATAAAGAAATCTGTTTTATGTCATCTGGAAGCCCGTGTCCTTCTGATTTCAAATCTGAAGCTCGATTTTTCATGAACTGTGTAATTTTTCAATTATTTGCACAAAAATCCAGTATTTGCACAAATTTATCACTGCACATAGCGAAAGAGTATGTATTTTCTGCCACTCCTCGCCAGCAGGCTTCTGTTTAGCTGCCTGTTTCTTGTTTTTTACGCGAAATTTGAAAGTAGACTCATTATATAAGTCCCTGACTTTCGTCTGTTGTTGTTATTGTTGTTGTTGTTGTTGTTACAGCTTACTTTGTAACAACAAAGCAGTTCCGGGAGCAGAGACAAGAGACGTTTGTAATGAGTCTAATTTCAAGGGATGGCAGGCCTGCCTCGTTTTCGATAGATATCTGCGCGGGCATAAAAACATATTTTTATATTTTCCTGTATCTTTCTAGCTTCGCATAGCCTTTCGAGGAATGAATAGGCCATTTATCATTTACAAACACAGCAAACAATACTGACCATCTCGTTTCAAATTTTTCAGCCCCTAACCTGTGTCGCCACCATTTTTTTTTTCGTTCCAAAATTTTTCCTGATAAGTATGATGAGTCAACACTCCCACTCTCCTTCGCAGAGGCTGTATTACCGGAGGACGGATGTTGCAAACAACAGCCTCTGCGACGGAGAGTGCAACACTCCAATGAAACTTTATACATGCACAGCCAACTACAAGCTCTTTCTTCGCCCGCTCTCGCACACTCAGGTGAGGGCAATTAAATTATTATTGTTAAAGGAGCAGGGCCTCTGACGACGGGGGGCCGGGGGGGCCATGGCCCCCCACTTTTTTGCAAAATATGCCTTTCCAAAAATTATTATGCAGAAGTTGTGCAGTGGTAAATTTTTTGCAAAGTTTGGCCCCCCCACTTTTCTGGTCCCGTCGGAGGCCCTGAGGAGACCTGCAAGGCTGAAAAAACTTGGCTTGATTTAGTCAAAAATCACCTGTAGAACTCAGATTTTGCATTAAAACTTAAATCCCGCTTACGAATTTTGAGTTATAAACACCGAAGCTTCCCGATTTTGCTATTTGGCGGCCATTTTGTTAACAGGACGGGAACGCCCGCGCTTTCATATGCGTGCATATTTTGCGCTTTTGACGCCAGAGGTAAATTTACGTTATGGCAGGAAGAATCACACAACACACACACTTAACAACAAAAAGGCCTACACACAGTTGAGTACAGATTTGGAAAAATGGCAAGCAATAGTGAAAAAGTTGACTGTCGACTGTGTACTCGTTGATATATCGACGAAATTGAGATGACAGCCTTTTCAGTGTTCAAGCCACCACCCGGTGCTAGCAAGGAAATCGAATTTTTAAACAGGATAATCTATCAGCGCAAAAAGCACTGTTATCACAAGAGTTCGTTCAAAATTTGTCAATAAGGAAATTTCTTTCCTTTGACGACACACTTTGGAAGAGTGCTTTCAGTGAACTTTGAAAAGACAGGTGGTTGATCTGATTTAAAATCCCGACGTCTTTGCCTTTCAGAATAAAAAATCTGACTGAACCCTGCGTAGATTTAGCGTGATTTTTTCGATAGAAAAAGTGGATAGCAAAATGGGTTGTGGAGCCTCCTCAAAGCCGACAAGAAAAAGAGGGGGAGATTTTGGAACGAAAACAACGTTCCCATTTTCCACATATCAAAAAGAACTTCTGCAACAAACATGGGTGGAATTAGAGAAGAGCATGGTGACACTTGGAAATGGAAGTTTCTATAGGTAAGAGAATGAAAACATAGTCGTATCGCGCAATCCCGCGCAATACCACCAATCGACAGCATCGGGCTCAAATCTTTAAAAAGGTGGGTGTAAAATTCTATTACATTTTTCTTCAAATTAAATAGCTTGAAAAGAACTTAGGGTACTTTGCTGTAAATCTGCCGTGGAAATTTTTTGATATCGAGATTAATTTCAAAATGGCGGAATTTATTATATTTGACGCTGTGACGTTTTCAAATTTCTAAATCCTAAACCAGAAGAGAAACAGATTTTTACTTGCCTCCATATTGTAGACCCTCATAAACTATTGTTTTCTTCCCGTTTTCTTGAAGATCATATCATTTTTCCTCTATTGATTTAGGATTTACGATGATTTTATTTTTTTCAAAATGTACCATGTATTCTACAAACAAAAATAAAAACGCCACCATTTTGAAATTAATCAAGATATCTAAAAAAATTTCCACGACAGATTTACAGCAAAGTACCCTAAGTTACTTTCAAGCCATGAAATTCAAAGAAAAATGAAATCTAATTTTAAACCCACCTTTTTAAAGATTTGAAAGATCTGAGCTCTATGCTCCAATCGACCCAACCTCGTCCCCAGGGCCTTTTGTCATATTTGGACCGTCCAAAAATGACAAAAGGCCCTGGGAACGAGGCTGCAATCGACCGTTACCGCTATTATTCTTTTAATTACTGAGAAAGTCCACAAGCGGGAAATATCAAGGGCAGGAAAATACCTGGTCAATGCCCTTCTTGTTGGCTAGTGAACGGAAAACCAAGGGCTGATTTTGTAACATTAGCATCGATTGCTTGACGCACCAGTACAAAGTAGCCTGCGTGCAGCCTCAACACTCCTCCGCCAAAATTTCGAGTGTTGAGGCTGAGGAAGAGTGTTGAGGCTGCTTTGGCGGAGGAGTGTTGAGGCTGCACGCAGGCTAGTACAAAGCTATTAGCGATTACAAACAAAGGCATTTCTACTGCTGAATAACGTAACCAAATCAGACAGCGAAATATGAGTATACTTTCAAATGAGATTTAGCAGACTTCCAGGTTTGTTTACGCATAGCCAAAAATCCTCAATGATGTTTCCTCTTCTTTTTTACAGGTTGTTTAAGGTGAGACCGGACCTCGCCACCATATTTCCCGGATTTGGAAATGTGAGGAACTTTGAGGAAGTAAAAAATCATCCAGTTCTCTTCGAGTACTCAGGAAACTTAACATATACTTTTCGTGATGCGATCAGTTCAATAGGTAATGCAGACAATTTTATAGATAAAATGGAGACATTGGGAGCAAAACATGAACATGAGTTGAAAACAGATGACTTGAATGTAAGTTATCTAACAACTGACTAATTTGAAATGTAGTGTAAGTTATCTAAAATCAGATACCGCTATCTGCTTTGAGAGGACTCTTTGCTTCCCTGTGATCCGGATTATGAAAACAGCACCTGTGTAATTCGATATTGGGTGACCTCATCTTTTGTAATGTGAGATCTTTGTTCTCATTTGTTGCGGTTGAACTCGCGGTGTTTTCAAATCCTGCGCGTCGTACAACAACAGCTTGACCGCAACGATGACGTAACCCAATATCGAATTGCAAAGGTGCTGTTTTCATAATCCGGATCACAGGGAAGCAAAGAAACGAAAACTAGGGAAGTTGCTAGGGGATACGACTGGACCCCCTGTGAAAAAACTAAAAAGTTGAAGAACATCATATTGCCTAGAACGCGAAATGGACTTGGATAAAGCTGACCACAGAAAGACTAAGTCATGCTTTTACAAGTTTTCGGATAATTTTTAGCCTGCGTGCAGACTCGGTCTAAAAATGAAAGGGAGGGAAAAGTAGAGTCTGCGCAACCGAGCGGCTTTCCTTGTTCGCTGACATCAGCATGCACAACAACAACGCCAGTTTGTGATTTATCGGTAATGGCGGATGCTACACCCAGTTGTAGTGCTGTAATTTGCAGTATTTGCTCTTCGACATTGAGCAAAAAGAGTGATTGTAATCTTGTCAGTGGCAAGACTGATTATACTAAAGATCTGAGAGAACTGCCAGTCGGGCTGAAATTGCTATTAAGAATCAGAGAGTTGTCATTANTGGCTTCCAATCGTGCACCTCGATCGTCACAAGTTTGCAAGAAATGCCAGCGACCTGTACGTGGTCATGTCGGTCCTACTGGTTCATCGTGTTCGCAGCCAAGCCCTCAATTTATCACCGACACTGCTTCGTCGATTCTGCCTGTCGATTTAGCAAACATTCAACAGGAGCTGGAAGCTTCAATCAGGGATCACGAAGACCAAATTCACAATCTTTCTGCTGAATTAGGCACAATGCGATTGAACTCGACCCCAGCAACAGTGCGGCAGCATTACAATTTGGCTCCGACAACTAGCCTGCGTGCAGACTCGGTCTAAAAATGAAAGGGAGGGAAAAGTAGAGTCTGCGCAACCGAGCGGCTTTCCTTGTTCGCTGACATCAGCATGCACAACAACAACGCCAGTTTGTGATTTATCGGTAATGGCGGATGCTACACCCAGTTGTAGTGCTGTAATTTGCAGTATTTGCTCTTCGACATTGAGCAAAAAGAGTGATTGTAATCTTGTCAGTGGCAAGACTGATTATACTAAAGATCTGAGAGAACTGCCAGTCGGGCTGAAATTGCTATTAAGAATCAGAGAGTTGTCATTAAAATACATCTGCAAAGCATGTCTCGCCGTTGTTAATCAGCGGCGTTCTCATCAGCGAAAAGTTAAGGAACTGACGGAAAACCTGGTGAAGAAATTCGAAGCTGGATCGACAGGAGATGTAAATTGCAACAACGCCGATGTTTGTTATTCTCCTGAGGCAATCACAGGCCTAAGCATCGGTTCAAAACGCCAGCTGAATATAGTAACAAGCACGCCAAAAGCACAAGCAGCAAAAAAGATTGTTATCTTAAGAGATTTAACTGGTGCAACTGCAAGTAAGGTGAACTGTGGGGCAGCAAAGTCACTTCAATTTAATAACCAAAATGCCAGTGCCAGTGGTACACCAATCAGCACAACAAAGGTCGATATTTCAGTCAAATGGAAAAGTAGGTCCAAGAATCGAACTTTGCCTGCAGACTTGATTTCTCTTGGCACTATGTTGTGTCGTGGAACATACCAACAAATGGCAAAGGCAGCTTGGAAAAACCTGCAAATAAGGAAGCATCTTATTTCAATGCTTCTTAGTGAAGTTGACAGGGAATGTAGGTCTGTTTCTGCTAGGGGTTCTGAGAGGAAAAGAACCACGCCAAGTATCCTGCGGCTAACAAAGAAAGAAGATATCATTCAATTTAAGTTTGAAAATTTGAAGAACGAATTGAAGGTAAAGGCACCAATATTGTGGGAAGTGATGAAAGTTGCAGCAACAACGAGACATAAGTCTGTCACAGACGATATGCCATGGATGAGAGCAGCATGTATGGCCATTTGTATATGCCTCAAATGTAGAAACCCGCATATGACTGCACTGCAATTATTAGTCAGCATCATCATTCAACACTCAGGAATAATGGTATGTTTTACATGTTTTCATTTAATTCTATGTTGTGGTAACTGTCAAAATTACTATTACATATGTGAGTTGATCATTAGATAAAATTACTACATATTGTGCCAAGTCCCTGTCAAAAATTTGGAAACAGTATAAGAGACTGGGGCTTCCTTCACACTTCTTTATGTGCAAGCTCATTGAAAGTGCTCTTATTGGAAAAGCATAGGGTCTGCGAGGGTAAAATGGATTTCTTGAGACCTTTATGAATCATCAAGAACTCTTACCAAAGGAAAAGTTGTTAAGTTACAAAGATACTGAATGTGTGCTGTACTGTATGTTAGAATGGCTTGTTGGGTAGTTCAAAAATATTTTCATGTAAATCTAAATTTACGAGCAAAGTAACTAAATCTCTTATTTTGAATGCCCATATTTTTCATCTATTTTTCAGGGAAAACTAGCAAGATTAAAATCTTTGTATCTGGTTGTGTCCCACACATTCCTCAACAAAAAGATGGATGAGTTTGGAGCTGAACATGATAAGCACCTGAGAGACCAAGAATTTTCTCCAAATCTTGCAAAAAAAGTTGTTGTAGACAATTTTGATTTCAGAAGCTCTGTCCATGAAATGACAGAGGAGCATCAAGATGCCGACATGCATTGGGTATCAATGGCCAGTGTTACCAATCGCATAATTCCTGATAACCTGTCAGACAAACCACCTCCAGATGGTTTGGTTTTGAAGATAAGCAACGGAGTTTTCATTCCAAGTACGCATGAACATGCTTTGCAGAGAAAGAATTACATTGATATATGTGGGAGGATCGCACGGGAAAATTTAACATGCATTGAAGACCTTGGAGATATTGCTATTAAGCATGTCAGGCATAAATACTCCAGACAAACAGTCAAGCCTACAGATACAGTAAGTTCATGTTAAAACTGAAAAATTTAACTGTTCTTCAAAATTAAAGAAACGTTTTTTAGCTATAATTATTTTATTCAGAAATGCAGTTATGAAATGCAATTATAAAATACAATTAC
>REGM01000218.1:382706-434022 GCA_004194415.1 Aurelia aurita | reverse complement strand
ATCAAGTAAATAGCTGTATTCAATCTTTAGCAAGTGTTTATTTGTGTTTTCCCGAAAATCCACTTTTGCGCAATGTTTTGAAATTGCAGCATCTTAATTTCAAAGGCCTTCTTGTCAGTATTAGATTGCTATACATCATTTTCCTCCTCATTCTATGTTGAATGCAATTGTATTAAGTTCTCTGTCATAGGCCCAAAGGTCTAAACAATGGAAACTAGTCTAATTTCATCACTCTCAGCGTAATCGCTCAATTTTCTAAATTCAATGCTAAAAATTCAAAATTCAATAAATTTCAGCTATTTGGGTACCAATTGCATTCTCCTACATCTAATGAGTCAGAAAATGTATGGTTTTCATGCATTCATAGGACCCTTTAAGAAATTAAGACTCTGCAAGCATTGGTAGTTTAATGTCCTTATCCTTTGGTTTCCATGGTAACCAATTCTATTTTTAGATTTTAGATGTGATATTTGGATTCACCATATCAAGTTACCCCTAGGCATGGGTTTTTTGTTTATTTGGATGAGAAACAGGGGTTTTAGCATTTGGACTAGACAAGTACCTTAACGAAGTCAGTGGGCAAATGACAAGTAAACAGCTGGAACCGTACGCTCTATCTATCATATGATCATAGATCATAGGAATGGCCTGAAATACCAAAGATTTTCCGTGGCCTGTTGGAGCACTGTAATAAACATGTTTCCTCTCTTTGAAATACTTCATCAAAGCCAGCCGTTGGTCGGTTTTTATTTCTTCTATGGAGGCCATCGCACACACAATTTTAAGCGCTTCATCAAATTTCTCTTGGCTCCACGAATATGTTGTTGCTTGTCTCGAGGCAGCCATTTTGAAAATCATAGGCATTAACAATAGATTTCTCTCAACCAATCAAATTTGGTTCCAGGATTTTCTGGAACTGATGAACAAGAAAAGCCGTTCGGTTGCGCAGACTCTACTTTTTCCTCTACTTTCAATATGTGCTCCTCCCCGGCTCCTCGAGTCTGCACGCAGGCTAATAATTTTTTGAAAGAATACACTCATTTTTTATAAGACACTTGGGTCCGGGGTTTTGGTAGGCAGTTTCTTAAAATTTAGGGCCATTTTGCTACCAAAAGTTTCTTATGAGTCTCTTATATTGTTAAGCTTTTTCTTATCGTGGAGCAAAATTATGGAATGAATTAAGTAGGGAAACCAAATTGGCACCATCCCTGGCTACCTTTAAAAAATCCATTTGAAAGGGACATTTTAATTTTCTATTTACTTTTGTTATGCTTTATCGTATAAGTTTACATCTAAATATTGCATACTTAAGGTTAGCTGTTACTGTATACTTAAGGTTATATATAGATATCTATATATATATATTTTTTAATTTAGGCTTTTTTTGACAGGTCAATTTGTAAAACAGTTAGTTATAACTGAAATTTGTAACCTGTATAAATATCGTAAAATGAAATGAAAAAATGAAGGCCCTAAGTGCAGAGCTAATTTATGTTCATTGGAAGGGCTTCCAAATTACTTATTAAGATCTCAAAACATGTTATAACATAATTTGCGCTCAAAACAATATCAAAATATTTGCTATTACTATACAGTGTCAAAACATTTTTCGAGTGACCTGAGGAAATTAAAGCGGAAAAAAACAAAAGTTTCTTAACTTTTTCAATTCATGTAGGGTTTCTTAAGTTTAAAAATTGAGCCTACCGTTTCTCATCAGCTATTTCTTGTAAAAAATAATGAGTGTGTAAACTGGACTGGAAGAAGTGAAAAGTTAGCAGAGAGAGAGAGAGAGAAGGGGGGGGGGGGGTGTGGGTAATAATGGTAGATTAAACGACGTCACCTTTAAACTACAAGAAAAAGGGAAGACTATGGTTATATAATAACTTACTGCAAATTGTGATACCAACATAAAACATTCTCAGGGGGGTACCCAGTAAAATTTAGGACAGGAATGCTCATTTGAGCTCATTTTACTTCTATCCAAATAATAATATAAAGATTCGCAGACCCAAAAAGATAAAGTCGGTTCCCTTGAAACAATTCAAGGTGATTTTCTAAAAGCCAAGAGAATAACAGCCAATTTATCAAAACCTAAAAAATAACTCTCATTTTTAGGAACCCCACAAAATAACATACGACCGAATTTAAAACACAAACAAATAACACGAGCATCTCTTTCCAAATTTTTACAAGTGCCGTAAACCTGGGAAAACATCATGATTCGCCTATAATTTCGGTGCTAGCAGCCCTGTCTTTATCAAATTTGTGAGATAAACAGTAAATCATATTTTTTTGTTTCATATAGGCTCTCGGAACTGCAATTATCGACCAAATCGAAGAAGTCCTTGGGGATCACTGCACAACTGACGTCAAGAAAGCCTGGACTGATTTTTATCATTTCATTGTCAAACTTATGAAACAAGGTTTTGCTAAACGACCTTTGTATATAGACGATCGTGTTTAGACGATTGAGTTTAGACGATTGCGTTTCGAAGTAGGGAGGTACAGGGAACTCTCCTTCGCGAGGTTTCTTTATATGTTCCGCAGTTCAGTGGTCCGTGATTCCGTGGTCCGTAATTTTAAAGAAACCTCGCGAAAGAGAGTAGGTACAGGGTGAGTAGAAAACATTTTTGCGCCTTAGTAAGCCTGCAATTCGAAAAAGTCTTCAAACAATTAACATGTTAACACATACCTATTGAACAATTTTAGTTGGCATCCATCCGTCGTATTTTTCTCACCTTATACAACCAAATTTATGCAATGTTTCATCACAAAATTCTTCAAAACAGGCATAAATCCTTGACAAGAGAAACTGCAGTTGAACCTCGATAAAATGAACTCGATTATCTCGAAAGCTCGCTATCTCAACCAAATCTCCATTCCCCTTCTGGGTTCGTTCAAGATAGCGGTGTTCAACTAAAAATATGCGAAAAAATGGCCGAAAGCTTGTCCCAGTATGAAATTATGATGCAAACTGTTTATTTACGCAAAAGGATGTTTTAGCGAGAAGATAACCAAGAGTGGGCATATTGCAGTGAGAACAGTGGCTCCATATATGTCCACATAACCGGTTTATTTCTCCCATACTGTGTTAATGTCTGTCCCTAAAAACAGGTTTATTTTGAGCTCTTTTCAATAATATCATTTTGCTACTAACTTGGACACTGTTCATGCTCTTGGCTATTGGTCAATATTTGTCCTCAAAATTGGATTTTATCAGAGCATTCTAAAAATTTATGTCCCCAAAACCAGTCTTTTTACGAGCGCAATTTGTACTGGTAAGCTGAAATATGGGTTGGTGAAATTATTTTTCCAAGACATACATAGGACCACCAAAACACAGCACATGCCCACCCTTGGATAACTGAACAGACTTTAATTGTGATAGCGGTGGGGCTGAATTGCTAGCAATTTAATCAACGGATTTAGGCCTGTTCTGTTTTTCAAAGGTCCTAACATGAAACGTTATTAATAATGGGTGCGTTCTTTTGGACCAACACCGGCTTTCTGTGCTGCAACTCTTGTTTGCTTTGTTGACTCAACACATTGCGAAACGAAAGATTTGTTTCCAGAAGCAAGATTATCGAATTAGTGATGTTGCTGATCAGACTGATTACCAAAGTCCCTTGTATCCCTGCGGTAAACCTTGCTCAACAGGGACTCATAATGAGACAGTGAAAAAGATGACCCTGCTTAGGCCCATTCTCTGCTATTACCTCGCAGAAACGAAATGCAGCAAAAGTCCAATTCGGCCAACAGTTAGTGACGAAAATTTAGCATATGTAAGTAGTGTAAAGTTCAGACTGTCAATTGAAGCTTGAATCACAATGGTAAATTAGCTAAACTAAATGAAATATTACGAGTACAAATTCAACGAGAAAATGTAAGTGCTGATATATGTGAGGTTGCAGTGATGGAACATTTAGAAGCGTTCTGTAGAATGAATAACTTTAGGGCTGCCTCGAGTAGTTTGTTATTGATGTCAATGGTTAACCTTTCGTCGCCATACAACACGAATTTGAGTAAAACTTCATTTGAAAGAGGAGAAAAAGCACAGGTAGCAATACTGCATTTACAATATTGAGAAGATCAGATCTAGGCCCGTTATAAGAATTATAAAGCAGCAGGTAGTGTTCCGTGTCATCTATCACATCATTTGCAGGACACAAAGGGTTGACTGTATCTCTAAAGTTATGCCTAAATTGTCAACATCTAGTTTACTGAGACCTACTCGTAACTGAGTATAAATGTATAAATAGTATAAATGGTTTGAGAGCTATAGGCTTTCAAACGTCTATACATTATTTTTACTCACCCGGTATTTCACCGCCTCACTTGATGCCAAATGATTAATAAAGTTTAAAGAGATATCTACACCCATACACTAGAACACTAGAAGTAATGCCTTGGATCTATTTACCATATTCAAATACTCTATATTCCTATCGTATTATTTGGCCACCGTTTCCGACCCCCTTCAAACAGTTCTTCCTTTACTTTAGAAGCCCTCCGCAGGCGCTAGCAACGTCAGGGAGCAAGCGCAACGAGCACTTTAGATTTCTTGTTGAAAGATATAACAACAAAGAATGAATTTAGGCTACCTCCATTTGTTTTGGTAAACACAAAAGTCTGGCAGCTGTTATTTCAAATCAACTTGCGAGGAAGATATCTCACTGGTATTTTTCATAGTATCTTACTTAAGGTCTGCTTTCCGCTGTGAAGTGCACGCGTCTGAAGTTCCACGGAAAGCCGGTTTTCAGAAATCCTCCTCTCTACAAATTTATTAATTACTCTGGAACCAATCGGTCTATCGAAAGTCTGTAAAGAGCATGGTATTACCCATATTCTTGGCAATCAAACGATATATCAAACGCAATCGTTTGCTTTCGCAGATTTCGAGACTGGTCATTTGAAAATTTTTTGTAGGTTTCAGAAGAACTTCATTATCCATTCCGCTAATCTAAAGATTTTAATCAAACTGTTTTACCACGGACACTACATGTTGAAGGAGACACATGTCAAATTTGAAGGCAAAAGCTTGGCTAGATTTTCCGCAATAAAATTTTAAACTTTGGTAGCCTACTCGACAACAAATACTAGAAAAACTGGTCAGTAGATTATCTATAGGCAAATGCGAAAGAATCGGTGAAGCGCTTGCAAGCAGGAATGAAATGGTTCCGCATTCTTTTGAGAAATCTGTCACTTTCCTTTAAAAGCTTGCATGAGCAATGAGGTATTTTACTTGATCACCAGGAGGAGGGAAAAGAAAGCAATTGCGAAAGGGTATATGGATTGAAAACATTTAACTCCTCGCTTTGGGACTAAATCAATATATCAAATAGCAACCAAGACTCGTAGAAGCTACGAATAAGTATTTTGGAACTATGAATGGTAGTTTTGGTAGTGAATGGGATAGGGTTGACAAAGAATAAATGGCTATTACAACAAATACCGCAACAATGATGTTTTTGCGCAGAGTATTGTGTGTATGTAAAGATTTTTTGGTTGACAATCCATGTGTAACAGTAGTATCCTTTAGGTATTCAGCCTATAGTTGTATGTAGCTCCGGTGATTGCAGTGATTATGATTATTTTATTATTGTTATTATAAAAAAATATGTGTACTGTATTCGTTCCACATGCCTTGCAATTTTAGAAATTTCTCCCTGCAACGACTCTTTGGACACTATGTTAACATTGTAAATCGAAAGTATAGAATCAAAAAGGTACCTTTCTGCAAGGTTCTGGTTGCTTTCAGTCCAAATCAGAGAAATATTTTCAATAGTCCCGATGATCAGAGGTCGGCTGTTTTCATTTTGTTTGCGCAGTCAGCTTGAAACATCTTCTGATGAGAGTTGTAAAATCGATGCGACAAGATTCTGCAAGGTTCTGGACAATGGTTCTGGTTGCTTTCAGTCCAAATCAGCTTGCAAGGAAATATTGTCAATAATCTCGATGATCAGAGGCCTGCTGTTTTCATTTTGTTTGCGCAGTCAGCTCGAAACATCTTCTGATGAGAGTTGTAAAATCGATGCGACAAGATTCTGCAAGGTTCTGGACAATGGTTCTGGTTGCTTTCAGTCCAAATCAGGGAAATATTTTCAATAGTCCCGATGATCAGAGGTCTGCTGTTTTCATTTTGTTTGCGCAGTCAGCTCGAAACATCTTCTGATGAGAGTTGTAAAATCGATGCGACAAGATTCTGCAAGGTTCTGGACAATGGTTCTGGTTGCTTTCAGTCCAAATCAGCTTGCAAGGAAATATTGTCAATAATCTCGATGATCAGAGGCCTGCTGTTTTCATTTTGTTTGCGCAGTCAGCTCGAAACATCTTCTGATGAGAGTTGTAAAATCGATGCGACAAGATTCTGCAAGGTTCTGGACAATGGTTCTGGTTGCTTTCAGTCCAAATCAGGGAAATATTTTCAATAGTCCCGATGATCAGAGGTCTGCTGTTTTCATTTTGTTTGCGCAGTCAGCTCGAAACATCTTCTGATGAGAGTTGTAAAATCGATGCGACAAGATTCTGCAAGGTTCTGGACAATGGTTCTGGTTGCTTTCAGTCCAAATCAGCTTGCAAGGAAATATTGTCAATAATCTCGATGATCAGAGGCCTGCTGTTTTCATTTTGTTTGCACAGTAGGCTCGAAACAAAGGCCACGTCCACACGTATCCGGATATTTTTGAAAACGAATCTTTTTTTATCCGTTTTGGGTTCCCGTCCACACGAAGACGGCGTTTTCGGTCACCGAAAACGAAGCTTTTCGAAAACGCTCTCCAGAGTGGATATTTTTGAAAACGCCGTTTTCCTGTTGTCGTGTGGACGGGTGAAAACGGAGCTTTCCGAAAACGCTGACGTCACGGCCTCGACTCCACATTTCATCCAATATGGCGGACGAATTTGCTGCAATGCTGTTGACTTTATTGCCAAGTTTGATTGCCTGTTTAGAGCTGCATATTGTCCTGTTTAACATCCGCACCGCAGTCACAAGAAGGCGTGAGAATTTGCTACGTTCTATGCTTATTACTAGCCTACCACAGCTTTCTCAAAGGCGATATAAGCCACCATATCTCTATTGCCTTCTCAACTTTATATTCATTATACTTCATCGTCCGTCCACACGAAAAATTCGCCTTTGCCTTTTTCATCTGTCTTCTTCATTTTACTCACCGTTTTCGACATGATAGGGCATCTATCTAGTTCAAATTTGGACTTCTTGACTTCAAAGCAAGGCCAAAGTAATTTCAATAAACAAACCTTATCAGTTGTTGTTGTGGCTAAGGAGATGGCGCCACTTTTGGAAGCATGTGCGAAGATTTTTGGTAGCATTTTGTTAATCTACGCATGCTCATGGCCGACATTGGTCGTTTTCGAATATCACAGCGTTTTCGTGTGGACGGGGATATTTTTGAAAACGCTCCTCGTGTGGACGCGGATCTTTTTTTATACGGATAAAAAAAGATGCGTTTTCAAAAATATCCGGATACGTGTAGACATGGCCAAAATCTTCTCATGAGAGTTGTAAATTCGATGCGACCAGATTATGCGATGGTCTTTGTATCTAAACAACAGCTTTTGAATTACGCTATCTTGTAGTCTGATAATACAGAACTAGATTGTAGGAAAGCGAACTTTCGGAGCGTATGTCAGCAGGAGATTGAACAACTTGCTGCTTTTAAATATTAGCCATGTCGTTTTATTGCATACTCTTAGGAAGTTGTACTATTATTCTACTTTTTGCATTCATGGTACAAGTTTTCATGGCATGAAATATGTTGAAGAATTCAAAAGATGTTTTTCCGAGGGACAAATCACTCCTTACAAATCTCGTACACTTTTGACAGAAATCCTTTTGTTTTCTCGAGAAATCTTTTCGTTTTCTCGAGAAATCCCTGGAATCCGGTAGGAATCCTTTTGTTTGTCTAGAAATCTCGTACGCTTTTTGAAGCAGTGATATGCCCCTCGGTTTTAATCTTTGGTTTTATCAAGAGATTGATCACTTGACTTGAAGTGGGTGTGAACAAACTTTATCCAATCCAATTAGGTCTATTGACAAGTTATGACTGGTTATGACAGTTCGTGTGCCCCCTTGAAAATCAGTCATTGCGCTTGCTTGTGAAAATAGATTTCCCAGAGGGCCCTCCAACCTCCAACCTCTCATAAGTAACTTGCAAATGACATGCCCGAATGTGACAAAGAAGTACATTTTCTGAATTGAATCTACGATTCGAGATGTTTTACATGATTATAATGGTGTTTTTATACAAGATTTTGAATAACACATTTTATAGTCAGAAAAGAGCATAGAATATCGTGGACAAGCCTCACAAGTAATTGCTTCGCAGCACAGGGCATTTTTCGTTTGAGTTAGTTTGGGAGCCGGAACGTTGTTGTTAGCGGTTTATTCGAGGGCCTAAATACGTGAAGGCGAAGCGCACACTTTTGGCTGAGTAAAGTCACAATTTCATAGTAAAATCACAATCATAGCGTCCACGTTGCCCATGCTAAAACCCAATGAACACATTTTAAATATAAANTGATTATAATGGTGTTTTTATACAAGATTTTGAATAACACATTTTATAGTCAGAAAAGAGCATAGAATATCGTGGACAAGCCTCACAAGTAATTGCTTCGCAGCACAGGGCATTTTTCGTTTGAGTTAGTTTGGGAGCCGGAACGTTGTTGTTAGCGGTTTATTCGAGGGCCTAAATACGTGAAGGCGAAGCGCACACTTTTGGCTGAGTAAAGTCACAATTTCATAGTAAAATCACAATCATAGCGTCCACGTTGCCCATGCTAAAACCCAATGAACACATTTTAAATATAAATTGAAAGTGCCCCCCGATTTTGCAGGTTTGGTTCACCGTAGCGACCTGACTATATAAACAAGACATCGTTGTTTCATATTGAATAAGACATTGCAGGTACGAAAAGTAAATGTCAACTAATCATGGAGGATACTGCAAAACAAACTATGTTCTCGAATTTGCAAAATGCAATGAAAAACTGAAAATTTGATTGAGGAGGTTAATTAGTTCTTCAAAGAAAGATATAGCATTTTTAAATCATCGATTTATGGTAAAAAAGAACTTATTCTATACATTTGAAATTTTAGCAAAACAAACAGACGAACTCTTTGCAAGACAAATGCATCGGAAGAAAATAGACAAATTATGCATATATGGAACGGGTTTTTATATCATTGTCATCCCGTAAAATACCTACAAATAAAAATTTGATTCAATTCTGCTGATATCGAAGCATCTCTCTACTGAAATGGATGACTATCATTCCTCTCACGAGTTGATTGAACAATCAATTTATCATAGTTCATAGTTATTCCTCAAACGTGATAGGATATCGTCAACATTTGACACCTTGAGCCAGGGCCATCGCTTGATATCAAGCAGGAAAGGGAGGGGTGCAAGCTCATGCCGACCAGTAGGCGTGGCCTATGAGCGATAACTACCGCAGTTGTGCTTCGGCGAAGGCAAAATTTATATAGCTCTTTCACTACCTCCTCCGCAAAGCTATATACATTTTATCCTCCGCAGAAGCAGACAAGCTGCGGCGCTCCGACATAGAAGCACACCTGCGGTGTTTAACTACCCATTCTTTTAGTAGGATTCTAAGCAGGCTGTTTTGAAAAAAATGGTTTCTGTTTTGCGGGTTCTTACTGTAAATAAACTAGGGTCCGTCTAAGAAATGATGTATTCATACAGACGACATGTCATGTGACTTGACCAATTCGCGCTCGAAAATCCGAGTTGGGGTAAATCAATCCATTACAAAGTATGGCGTCGCACTGGGATTTAGAGACTGTAGCGTTTATTTATCGCAATAAATAAATAAAAAAAAGCTTGGAAGCTGTTGACATCATTCAAAAACTTTCGCAGATAGATAGGCGAATTTCTAAAAGGAAGATTGACTTTGAAGCGACAAGCAACTTACAGCCGACGAAGTTTGTGGTGCTGATTACGAAATTATCGTCATGAAGGCAAGTTTCTCACAACTTTCTTGGCCTAAATTTTTGTTTTTCTCTCAAGAACAGCATGTTCGTGCAATTATTTCAAAGGTTTAGGTCTGACTGACAATTGATTCCTATCCATTCCCTACTCACTATCGCGAGGTAGCATAGAGGAGCAATTTTATGCAACTTTTTGCAAATTCCTATAGAAACGTATAGACATTTTCTGAAGATTTACCCCAAGACAATATGGCGTCGTGTTTTCAACACTGCTGTATGAATGTGGCGTACGAAAAAAAGACACACAGATCTCCGAAACAAGGGAAGATTCTATTTTGCAACAGCAACAGCAAAATCCATTGCTTTTGATTTACACGTCAGTAAAAAGCGATTTGGCAACCGAAAAATGGATTTTTACGGCCGATCAGTCAAACCGCAAGTGTAAACAATGAATACCATAAGATAGCCAGAACATGGCTGGCTAATTCATTCGTTGCGCACACGAAAAGAGGCTGTTCGGTCTTGCTTTACATTTCAACAGAAAATGACTTAGAATTGGGTTAAGTGGTGGCTTATAATGAACTTTTGATGCTTTGCTATAAATCTACTGCGCAATCATTTCATATCTTCATTGTTTTGAAAATTACATACTTTTTCTTTTTTTAAAGAAGTCAAAACAATTTTGAAAAAATTTGAAATCATTGTAACTTCCAAATTAATGGAGTGAAATTGGCAGAATTTAAAAAAAACAATAGTTTATGAACGTTTGTTATATAGAGGGTAGTGGTAAGCAGAAGTCTGTCGCTCTTCTGGTTTAAGATTTAGAAATCTGATGACGTCACAACTTCAGATGAGTTGAAATATGAAAACAATTCTGTCATTTCAAAATAATCAAGATATCAAAAAAGTCGGAGAATTTCAGCAAACTATATCTTTCTATCTTTAGATGTAGCTTACATATCTTTTCCCCTCGAATTACACACAAAAATAAACTGTTCGAGAAATGCAGTGCCTACTGTTGAGTTCCAGAGCGAGCCCCATCGAGATGGGGGCAGATTGCCTTAGGGTTTCCCGACTTCAGAGAGGCCTCAAGATAGAGTAAAAAGGGCGTTTCCCTTG
The DNA here is from genome assembly GCA_004194415.1 of Aurelia aurita. Lineage (NCBI taxonomy): Eukaryota > Metazoa > Cnidaria > Scyphozoa > Semaeostomeae > Ulmaridae > Aurelia > Aurelia aurita. The sequence goes on along the minus strand of REGM01000218.1, from coordinate 422,933 downwards.
TTTGCCGAGAATCTAGAGGGTGTACGGGAACGCAATTTTCTAAAGACCATGAAAAAGTCAGATGCTGTGATTTCTGTATTCGGTATGGTTGCCATACTTGGTTGTATTGATTGACATTGGGGCGTGTATAATTAGGGCAACCATGTGCTGCGTCATTACGAACTGTGTTGGTGTGGTTGAGATTTTGGGAATATTTGAGAATATATCGGGAATACGTTTATGCGAATTTTGGTTATCTGAATATATGTAAATACTGTACCATATGAATGCCAGATGAATAATATATTTGTTCAGTGCGGCACTAGCTCAATATGTGAATCAGTGCCGTGCTAGAATTGCAGATGTGGATTGCGGCACAGCATTTCTGTTGTCATACTAATAATTTGGTTCGAGCCACGGAGCCCCCTGGTTCGAGGTAACATCCCGAATTGATCGGTTAACTTTCGGCACAGTGAGGGGAATCTCTTAATAAATAGCAGCAAGTTGTGGAGAAAGAGCCGATAAAAGCCGTGTATAAATAATTAAAAATGAATGAAATGAAATAAACGGCTTAAAAAGCGGCACTTGGATGATACAATATCTTGCTGACTTTATGCCCGAAAATATGAAGTGCCGAATGTTTAGAAAAATTGGATCTTTTTAGCCGATATTCGGCTGTTCCTCGCTTATTCGTTTGTAAAAAACTGATTTCAAAACTGCAATACAGTAAATCCCCGCATATAAGAACCTACAAAAATAAGAACCTACATGCTGTTTTTCCTAAATTATGCACCTTGCAATTAAGAACTTGTTTCAGTCTGATGAAAAAATATGTTCTTATTACAAGAGTAATAAATTTGATTTTTTCATCATCCTTGTTAAGTTTGTTTTCGTCCCAGTTGGCTTCTAGAATCAAAACCTCCTCCCCTGCTATTTGTAAGCTTACCATTAGTTATTAGGTCCTTAATAACATTGCCAAACAAATAATATGGTTGAAAATCTCTTGATAATAACTCCTAAAAGGTTTACACAAGGGACCCTTCGAATAAGAACCTTTATACCCTGAAATTTATCAAAGTACCCTTGAAATAAGAACCTAATTCAGCCTGGCTCTTAAAAAAGTAGGTTATCCAAATACTTGAATTGCAGATAACATTTACTTTCGGTAGAATTCGGCTAAAAAACAACCGATCAATTCGGACGATACCTTACATGATTCAGACCTCGTGCTGGTGCCATGCCATAGCAAATTTCTGCATATATGCATGATTATGAGTCAAAGTTATGGGTAGGCCTATCAATAATCAATAATCAATAACTACGATGTTTTAATCAGGGCGACATGCCAAAAACTTTCGACAGGTATCGTGGAAGTAAGTTGATAGACGTCTACCAAAAGGTGAATTTCCTTGGGATTACGATAATTTAACCAGCTGCTGTGCTCGCCTTATCAAGGAAATTATTACTCCTTTTGAAAAACGATGACAGCTTTGCACTTGGATAAAGTAAGCTGACAAACAATTTCTTGTTATATCCAATTTTATTATGGTGGTTTAGGTGGCTTTAAGAATTTGTCTAAAATGAAAACGCTTGTGAGCCTGCAGTTTTCTTACTATTCATTAGATATTTTCAAAGTGATCATCGGTGTGCAACTACAGGAATTTAGGAAGGAGGTCTTGCTTGAAGGGGCATAGCACTCAGAAGGGTATTTTCTGCAGAGGGGCAATCATACAAATTTGGACAAGGGCGCCCCCTTCTTAGGGCATTTTCTAGGACTTAAGGGGCACTTTCAAACTTTAGAAAAAGATAAAAATGGGGCAATTTGTGGTCAAGATAAGGCATTTTCAAAAGAGTTGAAGGGGCATGGTTCCCTTTGTTTCCCTAGCTCCTACGTCTACGTGTAGCTAAAATATTAACTAAGATTCAAAACGTTTGTTGGTCAAAATTGGATGCATCGTTCTCGAGTTAACCAATTTTGTGAAATCTCTTTAATCCCAGAATCCTTTTAAAATTCTTGATCAAATTTACTGATGATTGAAGGTGTTGTGGCGCAGTGGTGTAATCCTCTGACTTTGCAGCCAGAGCAGTCAGGCGGACAAGGTTCGAGCCCAGTTCGTTTCCAACCTCTTGGGCGTCATGACAAGGGGTCGCGGACTCAAGGTCTTCTCTACTTCTGCGATCCAAGCGCTTGGCGCTAAGAACCGCAACATATTTAATGACAAAAATTAGGCCTGGTTTGACGGATTCGGATAGACTTACGACGTTAGCCCTTGTATTCACTCCACCTACTATTTATATTTCCACCAAATCTGCTCGCTCATATCAGGACTCACGTACAAACGGCTTCTAAACTGTCGAATCGAAATTTGAGGGCCTAAAGAAGTGAACGAGAAGCACAGAAGCAAACAACATATTGGTGAGTAAAATCATAATTTCTGACAAACCAGACCAGTGTCCGCGTTGCTCATGGCCTCAGGGTAGCTGTTTTCGAGAAAATTGTTGGTTTTTTCCAACGCTAAATCTTATCATGACATAATCATCAAAGACGGACATTCTTTGAATTCTATCGTTGAAGAAGGTTTATTGAAGTGCTAAACGATGAATAGCAGCCTCATTTCCTGGCAGTTCCCATTTGAAACCGTTGGTTCCAAGCGGGATCGACTTCGTAAGTGACCCATTTGGGTACGGCGGAAGCAGTTCTGTTTGGAACGGTTCCAGTGGGTCCCGTGTAAATGCAAGGTCTAACAGTGCCCATTTGGGGTACGGTTCCAAATGAAACCGATCTCGTGCAAACGCTGCCTAATATTTTTATTTTAGATGAAAATTTCAAAGCGGGCTGCAAGAAATCAAGGTTTTCTATGAAGTCTTAAATTTCGCCTCCATAAGAGATGGTCTTGCTCTTCACTATTGTCTTGAAGCTGTCCATGACATATAAATCGAAATGCTTTTGTTGCACGTTATGATAAAAAACAAATTATTACAGCTTTAATCAAGTGGGTAAAACACAACTTAAAAAGCAGCATTAAAAATTTGATAGCATGAAAGGTAAAATAATTAGAAAAGTAAAAATTGTAATATCTGTATGTCCTTAGTTGTCATCATCGTGACGCATGTCGTCGCCCAGCTCTGCATTTTGATCATCGGTATCATCTTCATCGTCAATCCTTCCAAAGTCTTCCTGTTGGTCAGAGAACCATTCATCAATGCCTTCTCCTCCTGCCGGCTTTCCTGTCGGCTTTCCTTGCGGCTTTTCTTGCGGCTTTCCATGAGATTCCTGAGGGTTAGCATGACCAGATCCTTCTTCGCAGGGACCATTCTTCAAAACAATGATTGCCGTCTTCTTGCTACAAGCTGCTGCTCTTAGATGACATATAGAATCGTACGTTTTACGGTCACTACCACAGACGGCGGTATGGTGCTTGCTATCGTCACACTTTGGACAACTGAAATTGAAAATAGATGTAACCACGTCATTTCATCGTTGCGGTTATACGATGCATTTTACGTTACATTGTTGCGCTGTTACGTCGACATACCGCTGTCGCACCCTAACGTCATTTGTCATTGAATTGCTGGGCTGTGATGACATGTTTAGCTTCATTGTTGCTCTGTTACGTCATCTGTCGTACATTGTTGGACTGTTACGTCATTTTGCATTACATTGTTACACTGTTACCCTGTTCATCGTTGAATTGACCTTTTCACAGAGGTCTGGGATGGCGTGCTACTTTTCTCGAAGAGGTGGATAAGCTGCGAGGGGAAATCCCCTTCTCGATGCAAATGCTGAAATGCAGTTACAATGGGTGAAATAATGTAAGAACAGTATAATTTAACCCTAGTTACTGTGCACTTAGAGGACCACTTACAAAATGAAAGTAAAGTGTTACCTATCACATTAAGCAGGCCCATCGGGAGCGGGGGGGCTTCAGTTTCCCAATAATTAGCTAAAGTTTGTTCCTTCTTTTAGTGAAGTATCAATAAAGTTATCAGAATTATCAAGCTATCACTTTTTACATTATAAAGTTAGAAATAATCTATTTCTAAGTAACTTTGAAGTCCTATTTTAAAATTTCTCGGGAAGGCATTCCATCAGCAGCAATTTTTTGCTTCTTTACATGCCAAATTCATCAAAACAGGGGCGTTTTCTAACGATCTAAATGGTGTGGTCATTAAAAATGTTCCCGGGGGCGAGTCCGCGGACCCAAACTTTTGGTAGCTTCGCTCACATAGAAGTTTTACCATAAAGTTTCAGCCACTCAATATGAATTTCGTTCCGACGAGCATGTTAAGGTGACATTTAGCATACCGGGTGTCCGAAAAAAAAGTATACAGATTTGGTCAACCCTAACGATCAGAATTTAGCATGAATCAACCCGAAATCATTTTTAGACCATTACTTGATAGTCAACTTGAAGATAGATACCTTGTTTGTTGACATTGGTGCTTTGAGAGTAGAGATATAAATCTTCAAAGGACAAATTTGCCTCCACCTGCAAACCAGAGCTTTGGCGTTTTGGCCTAAGCAAATTCTTAAAGCACAGCGAATAAGTCAACAATAGACTTGGAAAAATTTGAACCAGGAGGAGAAAAATTAAAAACTGCACAGCAAATGCGTTTCACAAAATATAATTTACGTGACGCTTATTGTAACTGTAACTTTAAGTAAAACAAATTGTGGATATTGCTTAGGCCAAAACGACAAAGCTCTGGTTTGGAGGTGGAGGCAAATTTGTCCTTTGAATATTTATATCTCTACTCCCAAAGCATCAATGTCAACAAACAAGGTATCTATGTTCAAGTTAACTATCGAGTACTGTTTTAAAAATGATTTCGGATTGATTCATGCTAAATTCTGATCGTTAGGGTTGACCATATCTGTATACTTTTTTTGGGACACCCGGTAGTTTATTTCTTCGAGTTCGGCGAATTTGGATTGTGTGATGATTATTTGCCAATTTTAGCTTGTGTTTTTAAATAAATAGAGGTTATTTATTGCCCTTTAGGAATACGAACAGATATCGACATGACCTTGCTACAAACGTATGGAGGCTAAGATTTCCTTTGCCCTTTGAGCCTCGTGACAAAGGAGAGATGTTGGTAGAAAAATATTCGCCATTAAGGGCCTGATTACATGAGGCGGGCTGGCCCGGTTAAACGGGCTGGCTCGTCTAACAGGGCTGAAATGATCTGAACGATTACATGGAGAATTCTAGCCCGGGCTGTGAACTATTTGGCGCCATAATAGTATAATTTGTTTATAAAGCGCATGCGTTGCAGATTTCTCAGCCCGCTTTGCCGGGCCAGCCAAGTCTTAAATCGATTACATGAGAAGAATGTGTAACTTCCAGCCCGTTTTGCCGGGCTAGCCCGGTAGGCAGCAGACGAGATCTCGGCTAACCGGGCCAGCCCGCTTGCTTGCCATGTAATCGAAATTCTCCCAAACACTGTAACTGCTATTGACCCCGGGATCCTGGGTGAAAACCTTCATCTCGGTTAATCGGGCTAGCCCGCTCCATGTAATCGGCCCCTAAATGTATTCGTCATTTCGGTCTTTGTTTGTCAAAATCAAAGAAAAAGAAAGTGGTTTGCGACAAAACATCTACGAATTTTAGAATGAAAACATAGAAGAAGTGTTTTGGTTTCTTTGGTTTAACAATGTGGAAGAGATGCCAAGTCAAAGATTTGCTGAAGTACAGTAAGCCTACATATTGTTAACAATTTTTGACGTTTGGTGACATCTGACACATTGGTTGAACTTGAATGTTTGTTGTGCTTGACTTTTTATTTTGAACAAACATTTTACGAATAAATGAGAACCGAGAAGCGTGCAAGTTAAGTTACTTGGAGCAGGTAAGTGACCTTTATTTATGAGTATGTACAGAAACGCTCTATTTTGAAATGAAATATCCCCGAAATATCACAAGCCACTATCTATTTGTCAATAAACGCACGCACAAGATTTGAAAGAATGAAGAAACTGTTTATTCTTTAGCTAACTTGATTTATAGAAAGGCTTGACCTGGTAGCTTCAGCATTGGGAAGAATGGGCAATATGCTCCATTCATAAACATAAATTCAAGATAAATTTGACCGAAACCGAAGCCCTCATCATAAAATGCAATTTCACTGAAACAATTCGAAGTCGAAGAAACGAATTTTTCCATATAAAATATGCGAAATATCACTGTGATGCTGTGGGTAACTCTTTATTTTCGTGTTGTAAGCCTTTCTGCTCCTCTAGTGCCCAGTAACTGGAGCAAAATTATACTTTTCTTTTATTAATTCACCCATGCAACTGTATTTCAGTGTTTGCATCGCGAAGAGGATTCCCTCTTGCAGCGCGTATCCGCCATCTTCTAGAATAGTAGCGTGCCGTCCTAGACCTCTGTGAAAAGGTCTAATAGACCTACAATCACTTACAAAATGGTTGAGCCACCTCGAAAAAAATGACATTTTCGTCCCCCCATGGTCCCCCCATGTCAATGTTGTTTAGGAAAAAGTACCTGATCCAGCTGACCGGCGTGATTCGGCAACATTTGTGTGGTATTGCAACATTGACTAGGGGGGAGGGGGGAAAGCAGAGACAAAAAGCACTGGTTTTTTCTTGCTCAATATCAAGGAAAAACTGAAATCGTAATAATTTTAGAAAATTTTCGCTTATTTCTTCAAATCAATGGGCAAAAAATTTTTTCCAAGTTTTTTGGTTCTTTTCGGTAAATTCATGGACAATATTGAACTAACTGCTCAAAACTGACATTTTCCATTATATTGCTGCGCTGTTATGTCCTTAGATCTCTACCGTTTACAGAGTACATACGCTGTTAGTGACTGATAATTTTCTCTGCTCATTCCGTCGTTTTCAGAAGATTTCAAAGACTTCAGGTGCTGAAAAGAATATGCCGTTTTATCTCGAAAGAAACAATGTTTGAAAAGATACCTAACAATGCTTGAACAATGCTTGAACAATGCTTGAACAATGCTTGAACATGCTTGAACAATGCTTGAACATGCTTGAAAAGATAAGCAGTTCAGATGAATTGAATTGATGAATTGAATTGAATTGATTGATGAATTGATTGTATTAGGCTACCGTGCCTAAAGAAGTAAAAATGAAATGAAATGAATGAAATACCTGCCGCATTGTAGTCCAACTTGAACACCAATTTTAGCTTTCTTTTCTTTACATGCGTGCTTCCTCATTGCACATTCATTGAAATATGGTTTGCCATCGCTTGCACAGATTTGATTTTTGTCCGTGTGGCATTTGATCTTGTTCACGCAATCCTCACCTTGATACTTGCATGCTCCTGAAAATGGCAGAATTGAGAAATTTGAAAATTTAAATCTGATAATGGATCACATGAAAAGAAATCGACAAACAGCATCGGCCCGAGCATCGGCTCCAAATCTTTGAAAAAGCTGAAGTATAGGGCTATAGACCCGTGTATAGACCATTTCGACAACCATTCAAAGTAAAGTAATTCCAAGTTTTCTTCTCGAAATTTATCAAAACTTGTTTGTTTTATCTCGCTTCGTTTATACTGATAAACGGAGATGACGAATCACAAATATTTTCCCGCCAAAGCAATTTGATTTGAGGTCTGGGTTGGAGAGTAGTCTCCCTTTAGTTACGAGGCTTATTGGTTATTCGCTATATTTTAGGCGATACTTTCTTTATTTTAACTGTGAATTTAACACCAACAGTTCTGCAGAAGGAAGTCTATCATTTGTAAAAGCTCCGTGGCAGCCATTTACCAGATCTGCATCCACCATTAACCAGAACAAACCGCTCTCCCCAGCCTCCGTTTTTGATTGTCGAAATGGTCTATTATCATCTTTCATCTTGGATTGAATAGCTTGAAATGAACTTTAGGTACATTGAGCCAGAAAAAAGTTCCCACTTTGAAAATTCATAGCACCAAGAGTACTGGATGGATTGGAATTAATCGAATTCTGCTTGATAGCCGATAATTAGCTTTTTGAAACTTTTCTCGCGTTTTAATGGGCACTGCAGATATATGGGTGAATTCGACTTTACAAAAATTTCTTGTCGTCCTCTAAAACTTTTTCTTGTGAGCTGATTTCAGCCTATTTTGGATATGTTATAGAGAAAAATATTCTGCATCGATTAGTATAAATAAGAGCTTGGCACCATTTCTTTCTGGGTCGACACACCTGTTGACTTGCTACTAATATTCCCAAGGTTTCCTATAAATGTCATCGTGACGTCACAAGTAAATGTTTTGGCACATGATTTCACAAAACAGCATCGATAGTCAGAATCTACATGAAAAAATGACCTATAACAACGGTGAGTGATAAACTAGCCAAAATCAGTCAGACTGGATTAAAATAAAAATACATTTTTACGGTTTACAGAGTGGCCGGAATAATTTGGCCAGTAGCATACTACAGTCGTGGCAGGCTAACACTTCTGGCACTTACCTATATGCACCAATGAGACAGCTACTTTGCTCTTGCACACAGATTTTCTCCAAGCACAATTATGCGTGTACGTTTTTCCATCACTTCCACAAACAGGACCATACATTTCCAGGGGGTCAAGTTTGCAAATCTTGTCACAGAAGGGATCAGCACTTTGGACCTGGTCTGTGAAGGAAGATTGGTTCTTATGTCATGAAAAAAAATTGTTATTTTCTGATGGTAGGATTTCAACAATGCGACTACAATATGATGCCCTGGGCCACAAGGTCAGATTGATAAGAAAGGAATTTCTACGGTCAGGACCGCCGAGAGGATGGGGGGGGGGGCAGCCGAGGCAACCACCTCGGTGCCCGCGTAAACAATGCAAAGATGTGGAAAAACTATTGATTGATAAATGAGAGGCCCAAACTTCATTGAGTCGTAATGAACGCCGAAAGGATTTGACCGCAACAAACCGAGGCCCCATATCTACTTTAACTGTAATATTTTGAATAAAAACGTTGGCCAATCTTCGATCGAAACATCACTTCCTATTATGCTTTCTATCAGTGTGAAGGATCTACTATGGAAAATAAGGACCATATTTATCCCATGTTAATGCCCTAAAACAACAATAAAACAACACAATCAATTTCACCAATACAAATAAACATGTGACACTCTGACATAAATGATTGATTAAAACTAGTCCTATCAAACATGCCAAAATCACGCTAGCTGCAGTTCGCTGCGCAAATGCTTTGAAGAAGCAGATGCTAGATACATCCTTCTTCTTTCGATATATGCTCATATGTTCTCTTTACAACCCTTTTTCGCATGCACAACTAGTGCGTTTCTTCATGACTTGTTTTCCTGAGAAATCCTCCAGAAATCCTTTTGTGTTCCTGGAAATCTCGTACACTATTATAGTAGTGATAACAGTAAACGCTAAAAAATTTCGACCTTAAATATATGGACTACAAATATTTTCTTCGCAGTACCAAGAAAGGTAGACTTGCCCCAAGTCTATTTCATGAAGTCCGTCTGACCGATCCCTTTCCCATAGTTCCCGGATCCGCTAATCCAACATTCCGTAAAGGAACAAAGTCCCTTTGCTTCAAGTCCCTTTGTTCCAAGGCCCATCTTGTCTTCCAAGGCCCATCTTGTTTCAACGAACTGCCAATTGAAATTCGAAATTTAGAGTCTATTGTTGTTTTCAAGCATCGACTTAAAGAACATTTGCAAGGATTATAGCTATTTAACTATCTACAGGATTTTAAACGATAAACATCTTAAGGATATTTTAGGATTTTTACATTGTATCCGATGATTTTACTTTTCTTTAATTTTTAAACAGGGCCCTTATTGATAACAGTACTTGCAGTACTGACAAGGTTTACCCTGTATAAATATTGCTCTTATTNAGCTAAGGACTTGTTTCCTTTTCTTTGCCGTGATTATAGATGAGATGCTAATACCTTGCTATTTCTAAGTTCAAACATCTTATATGTCATTATAAGCCCATACAGTTGAAAATTCAAAGCTAATAAGGAACTGAACTGGAGAACATAGAAGAATAGAAGGCCAACATCTTCCGCGCCATTTTGTGCGAAGCCATTTTAAAGTTTTGAACTTCGAACAATTTTGGCGCGAATTCAGTTGTTAATTTCAGCCCGGGCTGGCATCTTTCATATAATCGCACGCCAATTTCACCTCGGCTAGCCGGGCTGAAATTCCAGCCCGGGCTGAAACCTCTCATATAATTATAACTACTGGATCCAGTACTGGAAGTTTCTTCAGGGTGTGTCTGATTGTTAATTCTAAGCTTACCAATTCTGAAAATATTTGGCTTTGCAGAGACGGCAGCATAATTCCAATTAACCACAAAAATCTTTATAACGGTAGGTTTCAGATTTATCAAAATGGTAGGTTGTGGAGAAAAGAAAACAGAGGATAGCCCCTTGTTACTGTGAGCATGAAATTATCGGGTTTCAGCTTTCGCACAAACTTGAAGTTCAAAAGCTCGTAACCCGGTGAATTGTCAGCGGATTTGCAAAATTATAATGTCTGAAATTGATTCAAGGTCTCAGGGACATGGTTATATTATCATTGAGCCTGTTTATTTTGTCATTGTTTCGTAAAATCTAAGCAAACTTCGAACATTTTCTTGGGATATCCCTGTAGTCATACCTTACTGCCCCTACCCTTCAGCTTTCCACGACCTTTATTCTCTGCACGACCAGTGTAAATGTTCATAAACATCACGTCCCATTTTCGTGGCCCATTGTTTGGCCTCTGGAGACTGTTTTCTCTCACAGCTCTATCTTGCCCGCAGAGTAGTGTTTGGAGGAGCAAAATAACGTAGCAGAATTGCGACTGATTTAATTTATAAGTTAACTAAACATTTCATATTGCCTTTGTTTTCACAGATAGAATATGCGATGGTCATCCCCAAAGTCAGCCAATCGCAGTTCCAGTTATTGACCAAAAAGGCAACCCGGTTACGCAATCAGAAGCAGAAGGACCTGCTCTTAGGAATACTATAGACCCATTAGTTCATCAATCCGGTCATCCATTCAATCAGCAACCAGATCCTCCGCTAACGTACCGGTCACCACCTTATCAGGGAAGCTATGCGGACAGTCTGCAACATCATTTTGGAAGACATAACCGAAAAGAACGTCTTGTGGTTCTCTCCGGTCATCCAATTCTTCATCAACCAGATCACCCGGTAAATTACCGGTCTTCAGCTTATCAAGGAGGCTACGCAGACCGTCTCAAGCGTAATGAAATTAATAACGGAAAAATCCGTCCTGTAAATCACCCCGGTCATCCGGTCCGTCAACAACCACATCGCCCGGCAAGCTACAGCCGATCTGCTTATCAACAACGCTTTGCAGATCAATCGAAGACACACTATGAAACTCACAACCGGAAAGGCCATCCGGTAACCTTCCACCCGCCAGCTTATCAAAAGAGATATGCATACCGTACGAAGACAAGCTATGAAAATCAAAACCAAACACTCCGTCCAGATGTTTCCGCTAACGCAACTTCGTATCCGGCGGTTTGTGACAAGATTTGCCAACTGTCTGCAGATGATACCCCCGTATGTGGAAATGACTGGAAGACGTATAGCAATAGATGTGAAATGAGAAAAGAAGCTTGTAAAACGGGGGTTGCAGTAATTCCTGTATACAATGGGCCGTGTATTTCATCTTTAAATGGTAAGAATTGAATTAGTACTTTGTGTTTTGCAAAATTGTGGAAGATCCTACAGACAACATCTGTTTTTAGCCTAGTCTATGGTAATTTTTTACAGGTCTCCTTCACAACCAACAAGAGTGCATTTCGTAAAAANACACACTATGAAACTCACAACCGGAAAGGCCATCCGGTAACCTTCCACCCGCCAGCTTATCAAAAGAGATATGCATACCGTACGAAGACAAGCTATGAAAATCAAAACCAAACACTCCGTCCAGATGTTTCATCTAACGCAACTTCGTATCCGGCGGTTTGTGACAAGATTTGCCAACTGTCTGCAGATGATACCCCCGTATGTGGAAATGACTGGAAGACGTATAGCAATAGATGTGAAATGAGAAAAGAAGCTTGTAAAACGGGGGTTGCAGTAATTCCTGTATACAATGGGCCGTGTATTTCATCTTTAAATGGTAAGAATTGAATTAGTACTTTGTGTTTTGCAAAATTGTGGAAGATCCTACAGACAACATCTGTTTTTAGCCTAGTCTATGGTAATTTTTTACAGGTCTCCTTCACAACCAACAAGAGTGCATTTCGTAAAAAAATACATTCAGGTCTCAGCATGACAAAGAGATTTGCGATTTTCAAGAATAGATTCACACTTCTGAGTGCACACCTCTGATTCTTCCATTCTTTGCGTCTCTGAGTTTCAGACTATACAGGGTTCAATTTGAAAAGAGAACAAAACTGTCACAGATAGGCTTCTGGTTCACACGAAAACGGCACATTTTTGTTGGCACAATTTGAAAACGATATAATTTGAAAAAGGAACTCTAACCGGCGCAGTTTGAAAACGGCATCGTGTGAACGTTCGAAAACGATGGAAACGGAACATTTTTCGACGCTTTCAGAAAGAGGCTGATCGATTCTTTAGGTGTAGGTACATTTCTTTTGCGTCGAATTCTAGCTTTGTTGTTAGGGAGATTGCAACGAGTTCGTTGCCGTTAAATTTTCTACTGTTTTCAAATTGTGCCGGTATCGTGTGAACGTAATCTGAGTTTCAGACTATACTACCCAGACTATACACGATACAATTTGAAAAGGGAACAACATTGTTACAGATAGGCCACCCGTTCACACGAAAACGGGACAAATTGTCCCGGAACGGAAGAAGACGGATAAATCAAACATCTGCACTCCAATACAATTCTCATATATTTATGGCGTAATTCAACTAAATACGGGAAGGCGATGTTTTGATCATAGTAATGTTTTGATCAGTCCTTCAAATTTCGCCATAAATTCATTTCTTCTTTTAACAACCCCTTTTCACGTGCACAACGAGACAGTTAGCCACACTGTTTTCGGGCCATCTTTTGTAGCTATTTTTAGTTTGATTTGCTGCTTGAGAGAATTTCATTTGTCTCCGCTCGTTAATCGCTTTGAATTTTTGGAGCAGAGCAGACAATCCTTCTACTGGAATCATACCCCAAGATTTTAAGGCCTTCCAGGGAAGTGGATAATATAGAATTGCTATAGACAATTGATTATGTCCTCTGAAGCTTGGTTCAGACTAGTGTAAAAACACTTTAAATTTAAAATTAGAAATGCGACAGAAAAAGCGTCGAAATAATCTTATTTTCAGATTTTGTAGGCACCTATGAAAATTTCCTTGCGCATTTGGATCATCAAAAACATTCGATCCCATTTGGAGGCAATAACTCACTATAAATGCATTTAAAATGGGTTTAGATAATGTTCTATCTCAGTTCTAACGTGCTTTTATTCTTGTGAGAACCAAGCTTGAGTAAACCTTATTTCTCGTCTCCTTGCAGGCACTGTTGGAAAAAATAGGCATGGCAACAGATTTGGCTGCATCAACATAAACTGCAGTTACCATTATCAGCCTGTTTGTGGAAGTGATGGCGAAAGATACAGTAATAAATGTCATGTCGTTAAAAGATCATGTTTTTCAAGAACGGCTACTATCAAGGTTATGGACATACCAATGGAACTTGAGACTGAATGCAAATTTATCCCGTAAGTATAGCTGATATAATATACTTATGACCTAATTTGGGCCAATTTTTTTTTGGCTCCAAGTTACTGAATTGANGGCGAAAGATACAGTAATAAATGTCATGTCGTTAAAAGATCATGTTTTTCAAGAACGGCTACTATCAAGGTTATGGACATACCAATGGAACTTGAGACTGAATGCAAATTTATCCCGTAAGTATAGCTGATATAATATACTTATGACCTAATTTGGGCCAATTTTTTTTTGGCTCCAAGTTACTGAATTGAATCTACCTATTCGCTCAAATTACGAGTCATAACCATAGGGAAGACCGGGGACAATTGTAACACAGATCAATTGTAACACTGGCTCTCACGCCTAACAAAAACAAGCAAAGACTCTCATATTTGCACAGAACATGCTCATTTCAATCCTCTAAAGAATGTGAGAAACATGAATGTTCATCCAAGATTGCGAAATTTTCGGCGAAAAAAAGTGTTTTTGAGTATGAAAGTAAAAATGCGCTTTCAATGTGAATTCGTGTCTGAAAAATTTTGCTCTTGAGAAAAAATAAATATTGTTATACTCTGAAAATATACTTATGACCTAATGTGTTGTTTTCGCTCCAAACTTTACTGAATTGAACTTACTTATTCGCTCAAACTACAACTCGTGACCTTACTATTCAAAACCCCCGAGCAAATGGCCCCAACACTCTGGGGCGGTAATAATTCTTGATGGCATGCTTGGATAATGTAAGCAAGCTCGATGCTGTATTTTGCGAAACAGAACCATGTTTAAGAAAATATTTTGCATTCACGTGCATTTTTGCTTTGATGTTCAAAAATTCACTAAACATGCCTCTTTTGACAAAATCACAAATACAAGAAAATGATTTCTGATTTCCTTATTAAGTTTGCATTCTGTGGTACCTAAAAAGTCCAAGAATAATTAAGTCTATCATGTTTTTGTTTTGTAGATGCCCCACTTGTCCAGAGCCGCTACCTATTTCACTGAGTTTTTGTGGAAGTGATGGAAAGACGTATTCATCTTACTGCCATTTACAAGCAGCAGCGTGCAAGAAAAGGAAGGCAATAATTCCTATTTATGCAGGAAAGTGTGCTTAGTTTGCCTTATACAGTTCTAAACTATGCACTCATTTTCGTTGATTGTAAGTAGGCTGTTCAACCTATGTTGAATAAAGCAGGTTGGCGAATTTTTTTGCGCAAAGCAAATTTTCGAGCCGCTTTCTCTAGCTGTTCAATTCAATAAAAAATGAGGTCGATCAGTTTCTATTTTCTTGCTATCGTTTCTTAGAATTTTTGACGGCGAAAAAATTTGCTTCGTGTGAAATAATTCGCTTAGTAGAAAACCGGCCAAAAAATACCTGCTCTCTTTGAACACTTGTAGAATAAAATCTAATTGATCGATTTCAAATATTCTTGCTTTGATTCGTTGATGACACTTCAACTTAGACTAGAAAAATGCTCTAAATTTGCAAAAACCACCCAGTGTCCAATAAGAGGTGGAACTCTTTGGAAAATCCCCAAATTTTTCACCGAACTTTAAATCTTCTGCAATGCATTTGAATCAAATACGAAATAGTGCTAATATAGTTGATCGTTATTTGTTTACTATTTGAGTGAAAACCCGTGCGAAATGTGTTAGAAACGTGATAGAAATTTCACGGAAGAAAATGTCGAAAAATGTGGAGTCAAGCATCCGACGCGACGCTTTGCATTATCGGATCCTTAATGCAATCCAGGGGTGGACTAGCTGGTCGGGCGCCAGGCGTTTGCCCGGTGGCTCCCTTGCCCTCATGACCCTTTTTATGAAAATCCCTATTTGACAGTTACTAGGGCCCTCTAACTACGAGAAAATGCAGCCAGTCCGCTTTTGTCGCAGTTCTAACGCATTTTTTTACTGTAGTGAGAGCACAGATTTACTCTGCCGTTGCTCAGGGACCTTGCTTAACCTTCACGCTTGGCTGATTTTGAGCAAAACATTGTTACAAGCCGCAGAAATCTTAAAATCGGTAGATTTTCGCCAAAATTAAATCTCCTAGATTCAATGGTTCATGCAACAAGCAACCCAGCAATAAGCTTGTAAATTGAGAAAACAAAGTTGTGAATTCTGTGGAATTCTTATCTCCCCCAAGCGCTGCAGGATTTGCTAAAAGTAGCAAAGCATTGGAGACGTTTTCGATCAAATCTCCCAAGTGTCACCTGCTAAAAGAGCAGGGCACTAACCTTTGACGGGGGCTTCCTTTCCCATTCTAAGGTGAATGCGATGCTAGTACTTAGTTAAGGCAAAATGGACTCTGAGTTTTGAAACTAGCAATTTGTCTTCTTCTTTCAATCTAAATATCGGGCTTGAGTAACACTTTCAACGAGTGTAGTCACATCGAGAGGAAGGACTAGGACACTGCTTCGAGAAGCTTAGCTTCTAAGTATACCTAAAAATTACCTTCGGATGCCAGTCAAAAACAAACAAACAAACAAACAAACAAGCAAACAAACAAACAAACAAAAAGACAAACAAACAAACAAAACAAATAATTAAAGTGTATGCACGTTCAAGTTAATATTTTAGCTACACAGCTACACACAGAAATTTCATGTCCGCACAATTGAAGCATGGGCTTTTGATAGGTGACAGAGCAATTATGAGGCACTTATTTTGACTGCCTCATTAAATTCAATTACCGATTCGATCATGAGCACAATGCATCATGGTAAAATTACCGTTGCCACACACACACAATTTGTCCCTGTCGTTGGCCCGAACAATATTTGATGTTGAATACCATTTGTCTGCCAAATAGTATCGGTGTTGGCCGGAATGTACGATTATGTACCGGGAGATAAAAAAAACGTACACCTTTTGAAAAATCATCAAAGCTTGATTATACTATAGATCATCAACATTTCTTCATGTGCATTTGTGTAAAGGATCAAATAAATTTGAGAAATATTGCAAAGCCTTGTAATGGAAGATTTGCTTTTAGAAGCTGGCTGGTTTTGAAGCATCCGGTGACATAACAACGACTGATTATTAAAATTTAATTTTAATGCTGCACTACCACTAAATTAGTTTTTTATGTCCTTGATGTAGCTGTTGTGTCATGTAGGACTCGAACTTTCATAAGAAATCACAAATTATAGATTTCTGGCTGAAAATAAAATGTTTTGTAAAATGGTATTTCTCAAAACAAGGATTTTTTATGTCGTTATTTCATTATCTCTCTCCGGGATGAACGAAATAGCAGCCACCTATTCAATTTATTTGGTCTTTGATACACATACACAAAAAGAAAATGTAAGGATCAGTAACATGATCAACTTTTGGTGATATACCACAAGGTGCAAGCTTTTTTTGCTCACCCCAAGTTACCAACTTCAAATCATATATCACTTTACAGGGGAAAGGTTGAA
Organism: Aurelia aurita; assembly: GCA_004194415.1. NCBI lineage: Eukaryota > Metazoa > Cnidaria > Scyphozoa > Semaeostomeae > Ulmaridae > Aurelia > Aurelia aurita. The sequence goes on along the minus strand of REGM01000218.1, from coordinate 405,869 downwards.
TAAGATGCAAAGCTAGACTGATGATATGAGTCAAATGCTCCATTGAATTGAATTATTATTTATTGTTATAGTCATTCCGCCATTACGCTTAGTTGAAGCGGAATGGGTATTGTGGGGTATGGTTAGGGGGGAATGGAGCGAAAACAAGGACTCATGTAATAAGACTAATGCGAAGCTTCAGTTTATTAAAATCGGTCATACAGTTCGAGAGAGCACGTTCCTCTCCTCGAAAGCTTAACTTTTTTGAGGTGGCTCCAGAAGGCAATAGAAATAAGGATCCATTTTTATTCAGTTTTGAGCTCTAAAACGATGCAAATTGCACTAGTCGTCTTCTGGGAAACTTACATAGCCAACGAATATATATATTCTTTAATGCAAGGAATCCGTATTTGCCTTTTTTGGCATCAAGTGGATCACCATGCTCATTGTCGATGTCTGAAATTCAAAATTAGGAAAAATGTGATCCAGTCTAGTCCTTTTTCCGGAATTTTCAGAGCAATGTATTTCAAAACCCACAATAACTAAACGGTATACATTTTCAAANGTTCCTCTCCTCGAAAGCTTAGCTGTTTTGAGGTGGCTCCAGAAGGCAATAGAAATAAGGATCCATTTTTATTTAGTTTTGAGCTCTAAACGATGCAAATTGCACTAGTCGTCTTCTGGGAAACTTACATAGCCAACGAATATATATATTCTTTAATGCAAGGAATCCGTATTTGCCTTTTTTGGCATCAAGTGGATCACCATGCTCATTGTCGATGTCTGAAATTCAAAATTAGGAAAAATGTGATCCAGTCTAGTCCTTTTCCCGGAATTTTCAGAGCAATGTATTTCAAAACCCACAATAACTAAACGGTATACATTTTCAAATGTAGATTGGCTTTTCCTACGTAGAAAATTTATCACGCATTGAAATTTGTTTCATAATTCATATTCACGAACTGAACTTCGGCAGACTCCAATACTCTGTTATCCACCAGGTAGTCACGTGACTATTGTAAAACAGATACGACCCCCGTCTACCTGCAACGCTCGAGTTGTTTGCCATGTCAGAAGATCACGGACGCTTGCACGCTTGTTTTCTGACCTTTTTTAATTAAATTACTGTTTGCAATTATTATTTACAAAATGATAGAACGTAATACGAACGCAAAATTTGGCTTGAATCCGTAGAATTTTATTGATGGAAGAATGAAGAAAATGCGATGTATCGATATGAAAAATCGGTGATGTTATTCTTGGTTTCCAGTTTGCTGTTTGTGATTGTGATTCCAAATAAATCCCTGGGGAAAAGTAAGTATTCGTTGCACTTCATTGAGTTTTTAGTAGATTTGTTTTGCTTGATCGATTTCATGTGATTTTCACTTAACTTAAAGGTCAAACTTCATATTTTTCATATTTTGCACATATTTTCCATATCCGAGACTAAATTATTTTAAACAAATCAATTAGAAAAATTTAGAATAAATATTTTAGTTCTAGCTTTCCTACTTTTGATATCTATAGCTTTAGAATATAGGAAACTGATTTACAAGAATGCTACCAAAATATAAGAACTTAGCTAAAGAACTGAACTAATACTACCTTGGCCTAGAAAAATTCCTTCTGGTGTGTTCTTTGACAGAAAACCTGGGGAAATGTTTATAATAAAAGGAACCTTGGCCTTCAACTAGATTGCAAAAGCAAAGCAATTTTAGCTAACAAGCGCCTTATTGGGTCGATTTGCCCCACAAGCAAACATAAATAAACCAAAACGCAGTGGTGAAAAGTCCGCATCTCACTCGCCCGTTTCCCAGGCCCAATAATGTAAAACAAAACATTTTAATTTCCCGTTGATAGTTTAAAACTTCATCTCGACATCTACCGCTGCATTTTTTTTGTATATATTTTGAAAGTAATAGATGATTCGATTCTCGCATTTCTTGTAAATTTGAGCCTATTTTGCTTTGCTTTAAGATACAAAGCATTGAAGTGTTAGATATATAGTATATTAATGGTTGCAATTTCGATAAAAACTTAAAGATTTTTCATTATGTTTTCTCCCCTTTTTGAAGTACAGGCATTTAGCTGAGGACTCATGTTTGGCCTATCATATGCGACTTGTTTTTTGTTTACATTTGCACCTGGTGTTTTGACTAATCAAGCGTAAAAATCTCATTTTAACTATCACAAACATTTTGGCACTTGTATCCAACCGATGTGTAGCAACTTGTCGTTTCTACTTATTAATAGAAATGGCACGGCCGTGGAGAGGATTTACGGGCCCCTGGTTTGAATGAAACATGGGTCCCTTGCAATACGAAATATTGCAGCATACGGTATGACGGAGGCGTTCGCTTGCGCCAAAGGCTTACCCATCTAGGGCGTCCTGGAGTGTGTTCTTCTGTGAAAAGCTGAAAATTAAGGTTGCTAGAATCGCGCTTGACAATTTTCAGATCATTGAAATAGCCTGCTATTATGCTCAAGGAACATGCATTTCATCCATACAATTGTGAACGTAAATTTCATTCTTTAGTTTGAATATATAATCATGATTTAACGTAGTGAATTTTCGAGTTCCCCAACGAAAAGTTACTTGACATTTTTGACTTACTGGTACATCTCCACAATTGTTTACATATTCTGACAAATATATTGTTTGGGGCCAAAGAAACAGGCATTTTCTAGTCACAAAATGTTGACATTCGCTGAAACATCAATAGAAATGGCTAGATATAAATTAAAAATCATGAGTAGATTGCCAAAGGAACACCTCTGCCACATATCCACTCCTGTTATTAAGTTATGAAAATGGATATAATTTTGATCGATTCTAAACTGCCTTATCAAGATGATTCCTAATCTAACTAATTTTTCTCTAGAAAATGGCGGTAGCAGTTGTACACATGGAGGTATCCTAAATGGGGTGTTCCTCCATGGTGGCTTGCGTTCTAGAAATGACACCCTATTCTCTGGAGTGTCAAGTATGGAGGACTGCATCGCAAAGTGCTGTAAAATAAACAAGTGCGATTTGGCGATGAAAATAGGCCATGTTTGTCATGCTGTTAGATGCCAAGATGATGATTCTTGTCAGATTTCACATAAAAGTGATGGAATGACTTTGCGAGCTGAAATCTCCTTCATTACCAAAGGTGAGCTATTCTACTCCATTGAACCTTAAAGACCCTCTGCTAACCATGTGGCTTTGCACGCCGTTGCTGTCCCAGAATGCACTGCAAATGGACTTTCAGATTATCTGAAAGTCTCTGATGCTAGGCTGGTGTTGTGCCTTTTTCTCATGCGCAGCACGCAAAGCCTCATGGTTAGCAGAGGGTCTTTAAGAGGAGAAATTCTCATTTTGAGATTGACAGCTTGAAAGTATACTTTTGAAGAATGTTCAACAAAACTAGATCGTTGACAAGGGAAAAAAGACGAATTAGAAGAAAAACTCATAACTAATGGAAAATTAAATTTGAAAAATTGCTTTCAAGAAGTTGGCAGCTCTGTGACAAGCACTAAGAAATCCGTGTGCTCTGCAATAACATTTGGTTGTTCCTGTATTCACAGACCTCCGTTTCTCGTTGCTAAACTACTTCTTGTCTCGAGTGTTCGAAAATTTCAAGCTTCATTACGCAGAAAGATACTCTGAAGAAAAGTGAACAATTTGAAAATACACAGCAGTTGGTTTCTGATGTGGCGATGAATGTATTCACCAATTTTTTTGCCACCTTGTTTAAAGTTTGCTTTGGTAGATTCCTTCCAAATCAGAATTAGGTTTTCTGTTTCGATACCGGGTGTCACTGAGAAAAATACTCCCGTTTAAAAAATCACCAAAACTCAGTTATCAAACCTATCATAAAATTTTCTTTTTGATCTTTTTCGACAATGAATCAAATTTATTTAAGGATGATAAAATTGTTGTTTTTGCTACTTTAAGGGTATAAAGTGACAGGTTTAAAAACCTTATTCTGAGCTATACTCTTTAAGTAACCTCGTAAATCTCGCCTAAGAGCTGTTATTTTGGGATTTTTCAGTATTCTTCAAGTCTACAATGATAGTTTGCGTTTCTTTCTGACATTTATGACCAAAATAGAAGCTTAAGCTACAAAAAGAAATTAATCTGATGATCATCAGTGCTTTTTGCAGCCTTAAAAATAGCTGAATTTGCTAACTTTAAAACCAATCAAAGATCGGCTATACCTGGGAAAATAATTTGGTCTTTGATCTACTTGCCAAAAAAAGAAATGTAAAAATTGGCCATGTAATCAAACGTTGGCGATTTTTGAAACAGGAGTACTTTTTTGGGACACCCGGTATATAGTTGTGTAATGTGTGCACATTTAACAGAGATAACAATTGGAAAATGTTTAGGTTGATTCAACTTTGTGATTAATTTTCAGAAGCAAATGACTAATCCTTGACTTCTGTCTGCTTGCTAAAACTGCCTATTATTGCATTTTACAAACAATCTTATTCTCCTTGCAGGTGAAGAAGTCAAGTCAGAACCAAAGAAGAAAAAAAAGCAACCGAGGATTAAGAAAAAGCCAACAACTTCCCTTCTGCGAACTGTACCTAAAACTACCACTAAAAGTAGCGCAACTGTACCTAAAACTACCACTAAAGGTAGCACAACTGTACCTAAAACTACCACTAAAGTTAGCACAACTTTCCCTAAAACTGCCACTGAAGGTAGCATAACTTTACCTAAAGCTTCCACTGAAAGTAGCACCAAAACAACATCAAAAGTACGGCCTACTTTATGGAGAACACAACCATCATTTCCACAATTAATACCAACAGGAAAGCAAAATAAATTTCCGAAGAAAGACGATGAAAAATTTGTGCCCACTGAAGGTGCTAAGGAAATCGAGAGGCCTAGACATCCGAAGAAGGGTGAGAAAAACATGTTGCCTACCAAAGCGGCTAAGGAAAGCCAGAGGCCTGTGTCTAAGTTAGGGGCAGCAAAGTTCAGGCCTACGACAGGAGCAAGAGAGATGCAAACGCCGTTAACTACAGCAAGGGTAGCAGAACAAGAGCACTCTGGTTCGGAAGCAAAAAAAGAAAATACCCAGGAAGCTTCTGGTCTGGAAGGATCAGCTTCCGGGTCTGGATCGACCGGTGATGACGGAGATGACGAGGACGATATATTGGGCACATTCGGTTCGGAGGATTCCTCCGGGCGGAAAACCAGCGGTAGCAGCGGTAAAAGTGATAATAAAGACAGCTCGAGGGCTGAAGGAACGGCAGTAAGGCTTGTTCCTAAAATGGCAACGAATGCAAAGATCAGTGAACATATACAGCTGGCAATGGGTAAGGCGATAGAGGGACCAGTAAATATCCCAATAAATGCTCCAATTAACGCACCAATAAATGCGGCAAACGGACTAATAAATGCGCCAGTAAATGAGCCAAAAGTAGTGGCAAAAGTCGTGACAGCAGAAACACCTTCTAGTGGAAGATCCGGAATACCAAATCCTTTTCAAGCAATTGATACTTACGGCGACTCAGTAATGGCGTCACTCAAAAGTTATTCCGAGGACGATGAAAATAGTAGTGATGATTCTGATGATGGATCTATCGCGAGTGATCGTGATGTAAATCCAAAAAGTGAAATCGAGGCTAAAAGTGACGTATCTGCGAAAAGTGATGTAGAGGCTGATAGTAACATAACAGATGATGATAGTGGGGGGAGCAGTGTCGGCGATGGGGGGAGCACTACTGGAGATGGGGGTTCAAGTGGAGATAAACGTGTAGCAATTGGGGATTTTAGTGGCGAAAGACACCCAGATGGAGCTTCAGGACACAGCAGGCCGAACCAAAGTAGTCGAATAACTTCGGCAGAGAAACAAGGCAAAAATGATAACTCAGGCCCAGAGGAAAGCAGTTTATTGCCGAAACCCCAGAACAGTAAGGACCAAAGTGTAGTAGTTAGACTAAAAGATGTTATCGATACGGCAACTGAACCAAGAAGTCAAGTAGATAAGACAAACAATATTAGGCCAATAGTGAAGGGTTATACTGTGAGTTCTGCAGAGAAGAAAACCGAAGCGCTAGAGCCTTTGAAAACGTCAATTGCCAACGCTATATCTGATTACAAAGACAGTGATTTGAACGTTGATGTCTTTTCTAATACAAGGAAAGATAGCATGGAGGTGGAATCACAAGCAAATGTGAAAAGTGTGTCTAAAGAGGGCCACGAAACTTTAGCACTTTCGTCAATAAATGGGCCTAAAAGAGATGAAATAAAAGAACCAAGGACTAGTCAGGGAAAGACTGTCGAAGTAGTTTCGAAGGATAATATGAAAGAAAACGGCCTAAAAAATGGCGTTGTAAAAGCTGCTTTTAGAGATGCAAAAGCTGCGAATAAAATATCTGCTGATTTTAACGATATTGCGAGGGGAATTATTCCTGCAAAGATACAAAGCAAAGGTGATGCAAAAGATGGAGAAAATTCGAATGGAAAATTATCAGCCGAGAAGCAAAGTGACTTTCTCAAGAAAACAAATGTCAAAGCAAAACCATGGCAACAGCAGTTGTCTAATTTGTTCGCAAAGAATTTTGGGAATCAGAAATTAGAAAGAAAAACTCTTCAAAAATCAAGTAAACAGAAATCTATTGAAAAACTTCGAAGAATTCAAGAAGAAAGAGACAAGAAAAGAAATTATAAGAAGAGTAATAAAGATGGATCTTCTTTGTGTAAGTAGCTTGTTATTTTGAACTATCTTTTCTTCCAACAATATATTAAGGACCCATAGCTAACCATGATCCTTTGCAGCCCAAAAGTCGATTTTCGGATGATATGAAAGTCGTTTCTGGCCTAGGTTCTGCTTGTTTTGCTTTTCATTGGCGCGCAAAGGATCATGGTTAGCAATGAGTCTTTAAGTACATAAACAACAAGATTGTATCGAGATTAATCATCATCATTTTAGGCCTGTTTTGAAGGTTTCTTTAAGGGTCTTTCTAACGGAGTGGCCAATTTCAGCGAGGTAAATTTTAAAATATATTTGAACATGTTCACTATAAAATAATATATTTTGTCAATATTATTGCCTTGATATCAAGGGAGCAGTGGCCTTTCAAACAGGGATTGTTTTCTTTGACTCACCCAGTAGAGTAAAATCAATATTTTCAGATTAAAAACTAGCCATGATTAAAATTGCCATGAACTCAAACATTTTAACACTAATTAACTTACCAAATAATGATCTTTGTTTTTAGCTGTTTTGTATCCAAAGTCATCTGGAACAAGTAATAATGTAAGATATCTAATACATCGCTTTAGCGATTGGCATGGATGGAAACGAGGTAACCAGTTAACATACTAATCTACTCAGCCTGATTCCCAATTTCATAGCTTAATGTCATAACTTCATTACTAAATCTAATTTTGTTGGCTTTTAAGCAATAAAGATGTTCTAACTTTTGCTCTCAGAACACCACTCTGTGCACAAAATTGGTCCATCTTTTCTGAAACGCGATAAGCATCTTGATAGAAAAGCAAAACTTCCATCTGAATCGGAGGAGAAGAATTTATAGAAATTGATCGAGGATTTTACCAACTGGGGTATCTTTCCCTAGTCCTTCCTAGCGTCAATCTGCTCGACCAGTAAGTTCGCAAAATCTGTGTTTAAAGGTATTTTCCGTATTGCACATGGTCTTGCTTTCCACCTTCTCCTACCCTCAGCCCAACGAGCCTTTTTTTTGCCATTTCCTAGCCAAATGTAAAACAATATTTTTCCGTTTGACCATCCAAGAAACCATCGCTTTGTGAAGCGTAGATTCTTGCAGAAGGTCTCAAGAATGCATTTTTGCAATGAAATTTTTTTTATAAAGTATTCTCTGACGTGGTGAACGAATCAAAACATGATATTTGACGAGCCAAATGGCTCCCTGCTTTTAAGTCATCTACATATCCAACTGCAACGTCAGAAATCTCTAATGCGTCTCTCTTCCGCATTTTTACATTTCTCTCTGCAAAACGGCATTGACTGCATGCATTAAAAACTAAAGAAATCTTGGCAGAGACTATCCTTCAAAGAAGTGTCCACGTTGGTCTTGCTTACAATTTCTTAGAGGAAGGTGGTGGTAGGCCTAATCTGTGATTCATGCAAGCACAGTTGCAAACAAATCTAAAAACTGAACACAAAGTTAACAAAACTAATCAAGATATCACTAATTATGTCACTAGTTCACTTTAGCCAAAATCAAAGAAATAAATTGCCTGTCACTATTTTCTTCTCTCTAGACCAAATTCTAAATGTACCACAACACATGAAATGCCGCCGTGGTGTAACAATCCATGGCGCAACATTACGTGGAGGTATCCTGGCGGGCGATTTCAAAACAATAGGCATTGTTAGCAATCAGCATTCGTGCGTCAATTCATGCTGCAAAAATAAAAGATGCGATGTTGCATTGATGCTGGGCAAAGAATGTTTTAATGTTAAATGTTACAGTGATAGTTTGTGTGGACTGGCTCCAGCGACGTCTATATTTGAAAACGTGTCGCCGATAATTACGTTTGTCCGTGGACACATCAGAAGAAAAAGATCGACAGGTAAGCTATTGGATGACTTAAAAAGCTCCCCTGTACAGCATAGGCGACATTCGTCTGAGCATGCGCTGACTTTCAGGGACGTTCTGCACAAAGGTGGGTTTGCCTCGTTTCGGAGTGGCGGGAAAACTTGAATCCCTGTACTTGAACAATGGAAGCTAAAGAATACCGTGTGTCCTAAAAATAGTGCTAGATTATTTCCCTTTAAAATAAACTACAATTTCAGTACCATAGTACTATAGTACTATTTTACCATAGTTGAATAGTGCTATAGGGCATTGTCAATATTTGTGCAATGCACTATAGCACTATTCAAGTATACGTCAAAACACAAGCTGCACGAAGTCTACCGAAAACAGGCGCACATCAAGAACGAATATTTTCGGACGACGAAATTTCGGTAAATAAACTTTAGGCTAATTTTTGGCGAATTTGATAAAAAATCTTGCATATTGGAAAAAACCATACAGTAAATGTGCTAGTCTATTTCTCTTTAAAAAGCAAAATAGAACGGCAAGTTGTGCCAAAAGTGCCTCTTATTTGAGCTCTTTACTTTGCAGAACAAAAGCTTTGAAAACTTTGATAAAAGATGGCTTTTAACTGTAAAACATAGACTGGTTAATCTTCTTTTGCTTTAAAAGAATTTGGGCTTGGCGTCTGCCATTTCATCTTACCTATTTACTTCTTGCATCCCCTTGAGCGCCATTTTTGATCGAAAATATATTTCGGGGTGGCAAACATTTCCCACCTCACCATCAGACTTCGGACGAAAAAATCATATCTAAAATTTATCACGCCGAAAATTTCGTTCGTTCTACATAAGAACTAGCCTGCGTGCAGACTATACTTTTCCACTACCAAGGAGATACTTCTCCACTGTGAAGGAGTGCTCCTTCGCAGTGGAAAAGTATAGTCAGCACGCAGGCTACATAAGAACTGACACTTCTAACTAACAAAAAGTTACTGTAACAAAAGTGATAAAATGCCTGACCTCTGACCTATGAATACACTTCCAGCCAAGTAGAAGGTTTCCAATTATCATTTTGTCACATTTCCAACAATATCTACATTAAAGTGCCAGAGTTTCGGACGGTTAAAGCTGCAAAACTTTGTCCGAAACTTTTTCGTTCGAACTTCTCACAGCGTATGAAAACTATGTTGGCTACATTTTTAGCTNAAACTGATAAAAGATGGCTTTTAACTGTAAAACATAGACTGGTTAATCTTCTTTTGCTTTAAAGAATTTGGGCTTGGCGTCTGCCATTTCATCTTACCTATTTACTTCTTGCATCCCCTTGAGCGCCATTTTTGATCGAAAATATATTTCGGGGTGGCAAACATTTCCCACCTCACCATCAGACTTCGGACGAAAAAATCCTATCTAAAATTTATCACGCCGAAAATTTCGTTCGTTCTACATAAGAACTAGCCTGCGTGCAGACTATACTTTTCCACTACCATGGAGATACTTCTCCACTGTGAAGGAGTGCTCCTTCGCAGTGGAAAAGTATAGTCAGCACGCAGGCTACATAAGAACTGACACTTCCAACTAACAAAAAGTTACTGTAACAAAAGTAATAAAATGCCTGACCTCTGACCTATGAATACACTTCCAGCCAAGTAGAAGGTTTCCAATTATCATTTCGTCACATTTCCAACAATATCTACATTAAAGTGCCAGAGTTTCGGACGGTTAAAGCTGCAAAACTTTGTCCGAAACTTTTTCGTTCGAACTGCCCACAGCGTATGAAAACTATGTTGGCTACATTTTTAGCTCATGATATTTCGACAACTTGTTAAAATTAGGTTAATTCTACGCAAATATAACTCATTTCAAGAGAAAAATTTGACAAATGAGCTGGAAATTGTTTTGGACTTTTTAAAACGCGCCCGAAACAATTTTGTCCAAAGTTTTTGTCCGAACTTTTCCGTCCAAAACATTTGGATTTAAATGTACATGGAAAATTTCTATCTTCCTTCGTTGAAATCTACGAACGTGGCAAATTTCGGATCTCCGCATTACCCAACTATCGAAGAATATATTCACGAAACTCATCACTTTGTTTTTGATTTTCAGATGAAGAAGAAGAAGAAGAAACCACAACATCGCCGGTAAGATCCAACTTATCTCTGCCATGAATTTATGAGAATTGTTTGTACAGTTTGAAGTGACTTCTTGTCAGCTTCGAAGGTTTCCGTTCGAGCCCAGTTCGAGTCCAACCACTTGACATGGGGTCGCGGATTTGATTAGGTCTGCTCTATTCATGGAGCAATGTGGACACCTTTATTTTGGAAGAGCCGTTTAAGGTAGTAGCCGCGGATAAAAAATTAATTCGAAATAAAGGTGTCCGCATTGCTCCATGCTCTATTTCTACAATCTCAGCGCTTGAAGCTGAAAACGGCAACTTCACCTAATCCTAAATTTTCACATCAAAGTTCGCGCATCTGCCTTTTCTGCTCTCTTACAACATCCAATCATCCTCTAACTGCCCGTTCAAGCTTACTAACATTTGATGTTCAGTCCTTTCAGTCCCTCCAAAAACCGCTTGAAAAACCCTCCACTGTTCATCATCATCATCATTATTTAGACACGATAACACCCTTCAGCTAATAAAAAAGAAAATCGCTATATTCTAATAAAATCCTGATACAATTGTTCTAATCAACTGTTCGGCGTTCTTTAGACTGAGCCTCTAAAATATATAGCTACATTACATCACAACTTGCGTCACCCAGTTTTTCCGTCGCCCTGCCCCTCTCAACAATTTTCCTTCGCAAATCTGGTCAACATGTACACAGGAAAATACATCAGCTGCTTCCAGTAGCCAGTCACTTGTCATAAAGCTTTTTCTTTCCTCTTCTTTTCTTGGAATCGACTTTATTCTTTATTTTTCTACCTGTATAAACTTGGTTGTGTCTCTTTTTCTGTATCTGTTTCTTTCTGTCCTGGCTAGATTTAAGTCGTGCATCCCCCCCCCCCCCTCTACTGGAGTTGTCGGCATCGGTAGTGATAATACCCTGGGTGCCAGAGTCTCTTAGGAAAAAGGAGAGAAAAGGAGAAAAGAGAGAAAGGAAAGGAAAGGTTTTTCTTTTCTTTTCTTATTTTTTTTTTTAATTTTTATATTTTTTTTAAAATTTAAAATAAGGCNTAATAAAAAAGAAAATCGCTATACTCTAATAAAATCCTGATACAATTGTTCTAATCAACTGTTCGGCGTTCTTTAGGCTGAGCCTCTAAAATATATAGCTACATTACATCACAACTTGCGTCACCCAGTTTTTCCGTCGCCCTGCCCCTCTCAACAATTTTCCTTCGCAAATCTGGTCAACATGTACACAGGAAAATACATCAGCTGCTTCCAGTAGCCAGTCACTTGTCATAAAAGCTTTTTCTTTCCTCTTCTTTTCTTGGAATCGACTTTATTCTTTATTTTTCTACCTGTATAAACTTGGTTGTGTCTCTTTTTCTGCATCTGTTTCTTTCTGTCCTGGCTAGATTTAAGTCGTGCATCCCCCCCCCCCCCTCTACTGGAGTTGTCGGCATCGGTAGTGATAATACCCTGGGTGCCAGAGTCTCTTAGGAAAAAGGAGAGAAAAGGAGAAAAGAGAGAAAGGAAAGGAAAGGTTTTTCTTTTCTTTTCTTATTTTTTTTTTTAATTTTTATATTTTTTTTAAAATTTAAAATAAGGCTCTGGCACCCAGGGTATAGTGATAACAACACAACAATGAAACTTTACAACTTCGTATTTCATTAATTCAAATCCTCAAATCCATATCTAACATTTGGATAGTCATAATAACAATTTATAAACTCGGCGATGAGTTGTTCTCCAAAGCTATCCCGAGAATCAACTAAACTAAAACTAACATCACTCTGAATATCTGACTGCTGGAAAGGCCACCAGTCAGAGGACAAACGACAAAGGGGAATTATTCTTATTGGCTACTTACGAGTAGCGAGGACAACTCTGATTGGCCACGTAGAGATGAATGTGAGAAATCAGTGTAGCACCTGATACCTGAATCTGAACACTAGAACTTTACAAAATAGGACCTCTTCCTAATTGGCGATGAAAGGGAAACATGCAATTTGATGCAAACATTGTTCATCCGAAAGCGTGATACCAAAACGTAACTAATAAACCATGTGCTCGAATAAAAGTTGCTAAGGGGATTACCCGGCGAAGGATACCTTATCAACTTGCCTTACTTTTCCTTAGCAACGTGCTTAACCTGCACCTAATTAAAAGCACATGGGAACTCTGAAACTAAACGTGCACAACTTCACCTGTGTACCGAGAATACTCTTGAAAATCCCAAAACTCTATGCCGCAGTTGTACTTACATTGCCTTCATGATAAGAGTGATTTCCTTCTGTATAAATATTGTCTTTTTCTGTTTCCTATCCTTGTGTCAGCGGCCATTTTGAAAGTTCTGTTGTTCCGCAGAAGCACATTAGTTGCGGCGCTCCCCCATAGGAGCACACATGCAGTGTCTAACCACCCATGGTACAACTTCAATTGTGTACCGAAAATGCTCAAACTCTTTTGTTAATTGTTCCCATAAACTAACCTCCTAAAACGTCAATCTTGCTGCAAAAATCTCTAATATAACGAAATCCTTTAAGATATTCCAAAACTTTATCAATGTAGCCAAATGTTTCAATGTTTTAGTGTCCTTTTGTTTCCTTAACAATGACTGAATATACCCCCACAACACATTAGTTGCGCACCGACAAAAAGAAAGATTTCTGAGAAAAAAGACGTGATTTTTGTCAAGTGNTCTCGAATCACCGTGCACCTGATGTCCTAAACCTTACTACTTATAATTCTTCAAATAAGGCTCTTCTAATCTTGCTGAAAGACCCTCTGCTAACCATGAGGGTTTGCGTGCTGCGCATGTGAAAACAGCACAACACTGGCCTAGCATCAGAGACTTTCAAATATTCTAAAAGTCCATTTGCAGTGCATTCTGGGACAGCAATGGCGTGCAAAGCCACATGGTTAGCAGAGGGTCTTTAAGGTCTTTTCTGATTGGCTGAGTTCAAAACGTAGCTGGGTTTTAAAGGTTGGTTTCCCACAGAATGTTTAGTTTCTTAACATTTTGACAAATTCTTGGATCTTGGCTTACCAGTAATGTTTCAGAATTTTTTACTATAAGAATTGGGCCTAAAGTTAAGAAATCGTACTACAAAATTTAGAGCTAAGTTTCTTATAAAAGAGTGATTGTACTTCCTTTAAAGTTTCATAAATATGCGAGTCATAAAATGAGATCACTGTTGAGTGAGCTTAAAAATGAAAGTGGTTAGAAGACAAGACTAAACAATGATATAGAGGAAAGCATTTAAAGTGATGAAAAATTGTTTTAAATGAACATTAAAAACATTATAAATTCTAAAATGATTGAGGCAAATCAATAGATTTTTCAAGACAACCTCAGTTTATGAAGTTCTACAATATAGTGGTAAGCAAAAGTCTGAAGCTTCGCAACCTTAAAACTAGCAGAAATACAAAAAATCTGTAATTTGAGGATGGCGATGATATCAAAAATACTCTCTCTGGGATTATGGCAAATCTCCTAAATTTCCCTTCAAGCAATTCATTTCAAGGAAAGGGCAATAATATTTTACCAATATTTTACCAATTTTCCTTTGGGAAATTGGGACTCTTGACTCAAATGAATCGAGTTTTTTTCGATAGTGGTCGGAGTCGGTTCAACAGTGTGTTGCAAAACCCCTCATTGTTTGAAAAGTCATAGCTTCGTCAAAGTATATCTAATTCAACTGATGAATGCCTTGCTGAATGCCCGATATCTTAACTTAGATTCTAGAGTTCATCTCGTTGTAATCCAACGTATCTTTCCAAAATTATTAGTTGATTTTCATAGACAAATTGCTCCTAAACTGTTTCGAAAAACGAACATTATTCGAATCCCTTCAGTTTTGAAACTTTAATGTTTCTTGCGAGTTAGTAGGCAGCACCTGCTTAACACTATTTACAGTGATCTTTGTTAGCTCGCTACCCATAGCAAGTCATGAAAGGTTGAAGGGAATGTAAGCATATAAAAGTGGCTCAAGCCATTTGAGGTCAAATTCTAGCCTATCAGATGTCAGTGTTTCCTGTTGACATAGATCAGCTACCAAAATATGGTTCGGCACGTGTCACGGCTATTTTTACCAAAGGCTTAGATTCCCTTTAAAAACAAGAATGTAAAATGTGAACTGAGTTGAAATTAGAACTCCTAAATTGATCTCTTTCGGGTCTACACATTAAACTTTCTCTGACAAATGGCAAAAAACAGTATTTAGCAAAATACTCAAGCCCGGTTCTCATTATGATGTTGAAGTCGCTGGAATCGTTGGACCATAACGACCCAAAAGAGCAAAAAAGAATTAATGTGAACGGTGAAAATAAATTCCTTAATGATCCTGGCGACCATGACGACTGACTTGTTACCGTCCACATTCAGTCTTGTCGGCATTTTCGTTCCTAACGACTCTAGCGACCCCAGCTACTCCAGCGACTTCAACGACCAAAAATGTGAACCAGACTTTAGCTTCTCGATGCAGTTTCCAAGTGATGTAGAACTTGACAGCTTTACATATTTCTATTTCTTTCACAGGGGAATAAAGTAACACATCTGAAAACCAACTGGGACATCCCGTAGCCGCACAAAAGCAGGAACAACTTTTCATACTACAGAAGTGACTAGCTGACGTTTTCCGAACATAAAGCGACAGAATATTGTACCTACCAGAAAAGCTGCGCAGTGACATCAACAATTATTACAGATATAGAATTACTGCTGCGAAAAAACTTCCAAGGAAGGACAATCTTCAGTTTCAAGAGAACGATCTATTTCCAAATTTGGAATTTGAATGCAGAATGGGGAAGAAACAAAATGAACAGCGGCAGACTGTTGATATTTTAGACCGCTGATAACTTAAATTTCGACTCAATTCTGTCCAAACCCTATATCTGAAGATCATTATATTGAAAAAATTCGATTCGACAGTATCAACTTTTTATGTTGATAAACTTGTCTCATTTTTGTATAAGAAACCGCTTATAAGAAACTCTAGTAGCCTTTTCCAGAAAATTAGGAAACTCTACCGTACTAGGTAGAAGCGATGAAGATGTCAATTCGAGGTTCAGAAACTTTTTCAACTTTTGGTTATGAGATACAAAGTTTTTCAAACAAAAAGTACGTTACCAACCCAACAAGAAGAACAATTGTTTTTATGATTTGGTTCTTTCTTGTAATTCTCCGAGCTCAAATAGCGGTCCTCGAATTAGCGGTCCTCGATGAATTATGATAATTATTATGAAATTCAATTTTATGAAAATTAAGAAACTCTGCAAGAAACTTTTACTATAACAATTGGGCCCAAAGTTAAGAAATCGTATTACGAAGTTCAGAGCAAAGTTTCTTTTAAAAAATGAGTGTATTATCGACGTAAAATTGCCCAATTTTCAGAAAATTTTGTAACTTCCGGGTGTATTTCAGAAAGAGGTTGCACTTTCCAGAATAAATGGACTAATTCAAAAATGTTTCTTACTTCACCGACAGAATTTTTGCATTTATCTAATTCAACCTTAGATTTCGCAAACAAGATTGTAATTAATGTAAAATCGCTTTTTAATACTTCCACAAGAGTTTAAGGCAAGGCTCGAAGGGGAATATCTCTTGCAAATTAAAAATCTCTTACATCATTAAAAAAAATCACTTTGTTTTCAACAAAAATCTTCAGAAAATCCTTAAAAATCTTTTAAAATCGGTAAGGATTATCGGTATATTACTTGGCAGCCTTTTTAGAGTTCTGTTACCCTCGTTCGAGATTAGGATGATTCGGAGACTAGAATAGTGATGGTAAATCATGCGCTCAAAACTCAATGGTCTGAGTTTGTAAGATCAAAACCTTACGTTTGCAAAGACTGCTTTCGAGNTAATGTAAAATCGCTTTTTAATACTTCCACAAGAGTTTAAGGCAAGGCTCGAAGGGGAATATCTCTTGCAAATTAAAAATCTCTTACATCATTAAAAAAAATCACTTTGTTTTCAACAAAAATCTTCAGAAAATCCTTAAAAATCTTTTAAAATCGGTAAGGATTATCGGTATATTACTTGGCAGCCTTTTTAGAGTTCTGTTACCCTCGTTCGAGATTAGGATGATTCGGAGACTAGAATAGTGATGGTAAATCATGCGCTCAAAACTCAATGGTCTGAGTTTGTAAGATCAAAACCTTACGTTTGCAAAGACTGCTTTCGAGGTTAAAATACCGAAAGGTATCTCTCTGGAGTCTTACAAGAGCTAAACAGGGCTTAAAAGGTAATATCACAAATCGGTCGCTTTACGGCATCAAGATAATGAGATAAATGCCGAATCTTTATACTTAAGCCTGATTTAAACTTTCACTGCCAGATTAAGGAAATAATCTAAAAAATCGGTCCATGTTATCAGCTTTCACAGTCGTCTTAAAAGTCCACGTTTGAATCTAGCTCATCGCAAAGATTTTATCATTTGCCCTGTCTTTTAGCAAGGGTTGAAATTCAAGATGATAACTGATTCAGGGTGTCTTAAACATGGTATGGAGTTGGATAAAACTATTGCTGTGCCTATTGTTTGAAGCCGCATTGCTAACCATGATCCTTCCTGGCGCCAAAGTCGACTTTCGTATTATTTATTTCTGGCCTACACGTTCTCTTTGTCTTGCTTTTCATTTGGCGCAACGAGGATCACGGTTGACGATAGGTCTTTAAGTGAACCTTAAAGGTTAAGTTTGAGTCAACAATCGAAGAGCATATATCTACTACTTTTTAGATTGATTTGATCCAATTGGCAAGCTTTTGCTTTAGGATACCCTGAAAAGAGGCAAATTTGCAACAATAGCATCCCTCTCGCTTTTATTAAAACAACAGAGCTAAGCGATTAGCGGTGAAGACAAAGAGAATTCTACGGCCGACCAGTCAAGCTACGAATGTAACAAAGAAGACCGCAAAAGATGCGCGAAAACCTAGGTAGTTAATTCACACCTTGTGCAAGCAAAAAGGGCAGAAGCATTTTGAAACCAGCGAAGATACCACAAATTTGCTACATATTTCATTAATTCATGCCAGAAATATAATTCCACTCTACGACAAATAACTGCAGCTGAACATTCTACATTGTCAGCAGTTTTTAAATAGCCTAATACAACTACAAATTTCCCAAAGCTCAGCATTGCTGCTGTTCTGAAACTAGTCTCTTCTCCAAATGCACTATACGAATCATGTCCNGTTAATTCACACCTTGTGCAAGCAAAAAGGGCAGAAGCATTTTGAAACCAGCGAAGATACCACAAATTTGCTACATATTTCATTAATTCATGCCAGAAATATAATTCCACTCTACGACAAATAACTGCAGCTGAACATTCTACATTGTCAGCAGTTTTTAAATAGCCTAATACAACTACAAATTTCCCAAAGCTCAGCATTGCTGCTGTTCTGAAACTAGTCTCTTCTCCAAATGCACTATACGAATCATGTCCTTCAAAATTACTAGAAAATTATTATAAAAAAGTAGATTTCATTGCAAACTATTAGAAAAGCGTAGCTGAAGATACAGATGTGTAGTTTTGAGCTGAAGACGAAATAATTACCGGTTGAGGCAATAACGTTTCAGAGTATCATTGGATTCATAATCATGAAAGATCCCTCAATTTAAATGAATCACATTTCAGAGGTTTTATAACTTAAGAACAGCATAAAAGATTTTTGTAAAATAATGCGTTCACATATAAAGTAGCATTTTCACTACAAAACGAAAAATTCTTTCTTCAAATTGACGAAAATTCACGGTTAAATATTTGCGAAACATCGAAACTGTTTTTACCTCATCTGGTAGTACTCTAGATTCTACGACAATCTAAACACAAATGATAAATATTTATAAATAGTCCTAATTAAATGGGAAGAAAAACTCTACTGTTTAAATGCGTCTTTCCCATTACTTCCAATAGCTCAATAGCGCAAATTTGTATTTTCAAAGCTTGCGTTGACTAATAGATATGTACGTTAAATACTTGTCTGACTGCCACACTTCAGATGAAAATATTTGTCAAGAGATTCTGCTGACGCTGGTCACAAGGTTATATGAATTATTGTAAGCCCCAGTATAGTTTTAGCATAGGTTTTGGGACACCGTTTAGGCAGATAAAGTCCCATGAACAACAAGAACGTAAAACAAACGTTCCTCCAATACATTCCTGCACAGAGGTTTGTGTTTTCTCGAGTTGTCACGGACTAAAACATGATCGTAACATCTATAGTTTGCGCGTTGTTAAACGAAAAGACGAATAAACTAAATCAAATCCTCTGCCTGCAAAGAATAGGTTTCAGCCTCAAGTTGGACCCGATAATTTTCAGTGACTTGCCTCCGGGATAGAGATATCTTTCAAGCTTCTTGAGTTACAAACGCTTTGCGCTGTAAGCATCCTGTTAATTAGTTAGGCCCTCTTCAACGGTACACTATATATCCTGTTAATTAGTTCATATATGGAAGCGTTTTTCAGCTTTGCTATACGCAGCAATGTTGTCTTTTCAGCATGTTTGCCCTTTATTCAGAACTGGCGATATATTTGCATTTGTGCTATACCTCCATGCATCTGTAACGCTAAGTACACAACTTTAGATCAATAATGGTAAATCTAGCAACTAGAAACTGACAATGTTACTGGCATAGATGAAGGGTTGACCAGCTGTCAATGAACCATCTACCTTTCTAAAGATTCGGATCCACATCGAAAGAAATCGAGGAGTCTATATAACACAGGGAGGCACTAAAGGACGATATTCGTTTTCACCTGTGATAAAATCTGTTGTGTGGATTGGACATAACGAAGTTTGAAACACTTTTTAGGAGCCTACACATAACTGTTCTGAAGTCAGTACCCAGAGTATTCAACCATGAAATCAGAGAGCCACAAAAAGGCTCGTTCTGAATGAATCTTCTACATTCAGCTACGACACAAAATAGTCTGAAACTACCAAATAAATACAGATACAATGATATCTCTAAGGCAAGGTGGTTGGTGCGCTATCATAAATATATAAAAAGTGATGATACAGGTGGAAAAAAACTTAACAAAAACACAATTGCGCCCCCAAAAATGATGCAAAAACCCAAACAAGAATATACTAATATGTATGTAACCAAACAAAAAACAAAGACGGATATTGAAATGGGTTGGAAAAAATGCACACATCATTGGAAGTATACTTCTTCTTTTATTGGAAGAGAAAATAAGGGATCGTCCGAATTGATCGGTTGTTTTTTAGCCGAATTTTACCGAAAGTAAATTTTGTCTGCAATTTAAGTATTCAGATATTGAAATTTTGGAAATCAGTTATTTAGCAAGCGAATTCGGCTGTTCAGAGCGTAACAGCCGAATACCGGCTAAAAAGATCAGATTTTTCTGGATATTTAATCGAAACATTCGACACTTCATATTTTCGGCATTAAGTCAGCAAAAATTTTTGTCATCCAAGTGCCGGTATTTAAGCGGTTTTATCGGCTGTTTTTCCACAACATGCGGCTATTTATGAGATTTCACTGTTCCGAACGCTAACCGATCAATTCGGACGGTCCGTTAGGGATCTATTTGAAGGCTACGGCGGCATAATTCATCATTTGGCACAGCTTATCAACTCAAGACACATAAAGAATATTGAATTTTGAGTCACCTGGGCGGCTTTTCTTTAGAGAGGATATAAAGCAGCGATGGCATCATCGAGGATGACTTTGAATTTAGAATTTGGCATAACTTGCCTCGTCTTTGACTTTGCTAGACGACAAGGCGGCTGATATCAGATGAAGTAACTGAAACATAACAAACATGAATTAAAGCCCTACAATCTTGGTCAAAATACTTGGGACAAAATTGCACTACTTCGGCCTTTGATCCCAGGCCCCCGCCCCCCCCCCCCCGTTTCAATGTTGCTTGAATCAAACGCCACTCGACCTTGGCAACATTGAATTAGGGGGAAGGGGTATCAGAAGGTCCTATGCGTACGTTTTCGTCTCGATATTTTAGGAAACAGCACGACAACATTGAAAATTGCATATGTCCCAACTTCTTTCGGCGAGGATTTCTGATCGAGATGATCATTACTTTATTTTAAGTAGGCTGAAATGATATCTAGCTATATTACAGCAAATTTAGGCATATTATGAGCAGTGCATATCGCATCCAAGCATGGGACCCCTAGTTTAAAGAACTTTCCGAAGGACGGGGAAGTGAGTTGTTCGGTCAGGCATCTGGAAGGTCACCCATCCAAATTTTAACATCACTCGACTGAGCTTAACTTCAGTTACTTAACGGGAACTGTATAAGCCGCTCGGCTTCTCACCCCACATGATGTATTAAGGGTGTGTTTGATTGATACCAATTCTGAAAACAGTAGACTTTGTAGACTCGGAATTTGTGTTTGATTGACAACGAAATTCTCAAAGCGGTAGGTTTGGTAGGTTTGGAAAGCCTTCTAAACCTTCTGCTCCGAAAGGCAGAAGGTTTGGCAGACCTTTGAGAAAATCTCGCTTTCAATAGCAAGCCCTGGTGGTGAATGCGAAACCTACCGTTTCAAGATTTTTGTGTTTGATTGCGGGAAATATATTCCCGTCTCTGCGAAGTCTACTGTTTTCAGAATTTGGTAGGTTTGGAATTACCAATCAAGCACACAATAAATGTTAGGTAAAGTCATATCTTTTTAGGGCTGTCTGCTTTATTTAGTTTGGGAGGCATCCCCCCCCCCCCCCGGCAGAATAGGGTTAATACTGTAAAAAAGGTTTTTCAAACAAAATATCATATTCTGACAGAAGAAAGCTGGAAGAAATACAAAGCGTACACGTCAAGGTGAATCTTGTGGAACAGATAGAAGAGCGTTTTGCACTTACCTCAAAAAAGACCACAATAAATGCTACTGATCCAATTGCACACATGATCTTGCTGAGAAAGTGGTCAACTTTGGCGTAACAACCCTGAGACGAATGAAAGAAATCGTTTAAAGTCAGCTCTATGGTTCTAGCTAAATTGGAATGTACTCATATCTGTGAAACTCAGTCCTGTAAAAATCAAACTTATTATAGGTTGCAACATAGACCCCACATAGACATTAATTTAGAAGGAAGAACTGAGCAAGAAATACTGCATTTTAAATTAAATCAATTTTCAATCAGTTGTCTACAAAAATAACTAAATATTCCGTTGGGTAGCGGAACATTTTTCTTGTCAATGGATGGCAAAGTTTTCCTAATCTGGTAAACAATACGAGGATTCACAGTAGCGTACAGTTCAGACGCGGATATACGGGCACCACGCCATGTATTTGAGGACATGCCCTTATACTAGAATATAAGGGGAGTGCCCTCGTTTACGAGTCTGTCTTGAGAAAATCACCAAAATGAGAGATGGTGCATTATTTGCAATGATTTTCATTAATTCTTCCTCAATAGTCTCATAACAATAGCTCTCCATTTGCATACTTTCCTTTGGTCCCTTAACAAAGTATCGTATCGTATAGACGCGGATATAAGGGCACTGCCCCTACAACCGAAAATATAAAAAATGGCGTGTTTCATTTCTCCAAATGATTCACATATAAGGGCATGCCCTAATATAAATGTTATCCCTTTTTTGCTAGGAGATGGCATTAGAAGTATGAATATTCGTTAGCACATCGAATCCTATTAGAAGAACGATGCCATGTACTTACTTTGTTAAGGAACCATAGAAAAATGTGAAAAAGGGAGAGCTGTTGATACGAAGCTGTTTAGCTATCTTTAATTTATTAAAAGTAATGTAAATAATGCATCATCTCCCAATTTTGTGATTTTCTTAAAACAGACTCGTATCTGAGGGCACTGCTCTTATATTCGGGCATAAGCACACGCCCTTATATACGTGGTGCCCTTATATCCGCATATGTTCGGTAAGTACATGGAACTTCAAGTCCATCTCCTCTTTTGTTTTTCCTTTACCCAATAACTTTGGAGCTTAACCTTTCCGCCAGCCATCAACATATAAACAAGGGCCTTAATATAAGTAAATTTATATGAGGGCATGCCCTCATATGCGAGTTGATTTGGAAAAATAAACAACGTCATTTTTTAAGATTTTCGGTAATAAGGGCATCCCCCATATATCCGCGGTAATAGGGCATCCCCCATGTATCCGCGGTAACAAGGGCATCCCCCATATATCCGCGTCTATACGGTACTCCCATTTCCTCTCTTTCGGATCTTATCTGACGATTTTCTGTGATCAAAGTAGTCCTATTATTCAACACAATTTTCAAGTTGTGTACAACACGAAGACTTCCAGGTAATAATGGCTTTAAAACAACTTACCCGTTTGAAGATATCAGATGGTCGATCTGCACAAGAAATTTCATCTCTCTCTTTGCAACAGCTTTCCGGCAATCCATGCTTTCCTCCGTCAAATACTAGTGCCCCAGCATCAGCATTGACTACATTCACTGTTGTTGGGGGTTTTGTTGTTGGGGCCTTTGTTGTGGGGGCCTTTGTTGTTGGGGCTTTTGTAGTGGGGGCTTTTGTTGTGGGGGGTTTGGTTGTTGGGGGTTTCGTTGTGGGG
>REGM01000218.1:361376-382594 GCA_004194415.1 Aurelia aurita | reverse complement strand
TGTTGTAGGGGGTTTGGTGCTTGGGGGTTTGGTTGAAGGGGCTTTTGTTGTGGTGGGTTTCTTTGTTGTGGGGGGTTTCGTTGTTGTGGTTGGGGATTTTGTTGTAGTTGTAGCAGCCTCTGTTGTCGTGGTCGGTGCTTTCGAAGTTGTATTGGGTTTCTCGGCAGTGGTACTTGCATTTGTCACAGGCAGTTTAGTCGTGGTTGAAACAATTTTTGTTGTTGTGGCTGGCGCATGGGTTGTGACATGATGGGGTTTCGAGGTTGGATGGGTCTGGTTACCAGTTCCATAATCTTTTTGGCCACTCAGACCGCAGCAGTGAAACTGGCGAGGAATGATAACAGGACTTTTCAGATCGATAGATAAATTTTTCAATACAATCGGTTGCATAATAACTAAAGTTGAAAAATTTGAAAACAACTCCATCGACACTGTTTAAGTTTACACAGACGAAGTCAACAATCTGTTCCCTAAATTGATTGACAGATGCTGTATTACCGAAACTTGTTCCTGAGGCACTAAGTCCGTCTCACACCAGAAGTCAGGCGAGATTTGCGATAATGAATAGTTACTCACACAAAACACTTTAATTGTTTTTATTTGAGAACATTTTCACCTGATATCAAATGTGAGGCAGACCAGTGCTTGAAAAGAACTCTGGCTTCCTGAGAAACTGCGTCAATGTTTCAAAATTTCCCGCCTATGTCACTAGTGTGGAAGTCTCCTTTCCCTTCTCACCTGACTCCCTTCTCGCCAATTTTCCTTCCATGAGATTCCTTCCACCTCTGCCGTGGTAAACTTACTTTTCTCTCCTTCCTGCCTTTCTTCCTCCTTCATAATTCCTCTTTCTCTCGTTTTCCTAGTAATTTTGAATTTTATTACCATCGGAAATCTTAACCTTCCTGTGAGATTTCTTCGCGACTTTGCGTATGTCTTCCAGCACTGTAACAGATTTTAGTAGTTTGACTCCATATTGGGTAAGTTAATGAACCATTTGGGAGTTTGTTGTAATGCATATATTCATCACGCTCTCCCCATTATCCACACATTATATACAAAATCATTGTATGGGAAAGTACCGGGTGTCCCAAAAAAAGTACTCCTGTTTGAAAATCACCTAAATTTGACAACATGGCAGATCTTTAAATTTCTTTTTTTGATGAGACCCTTTTTCAAAGGGACAATTATTCAAGAAAGGCAGGAAATATGGCAAAGCAACTTTGCCTTGAAGCAGTTTTGAAAGATTTTCTAAAAAAATTCGGCCATAAGCTGTCGTAAAATTTTATTAAAATAAGTAACACGGGTAGTAGGACTGGACACATGCAAGTTGAATTCGGCAAAGCAACTGCTTACCTTTCCTTGGGCCCAATCCATAAATTTTTTGGACTTATGATCTGCAAAGTATTCATGGGTGCCTGTATTCAGAGCTTTCTTGGTGAGACGATCAGCCTGCAATCAAATTAGAGTTTGTCAAAAAGAAAACATGAGTTTTTTTAGAACCAATTACAGTGTAATCCAAATAAAGAACAACCCATAGGTATGCTATGATCAACTAATAAATCCCTTAGAGTATAAACAGACTTGATGGATATCATTAAAGACAAAAATCGAAATGCTCCTCTCTAAAAACATTCTTCTGAGTCCCAAAACCCCTGAGATTTCCAGATCAGTCCTTGACACTGGAAGTAGCACATTATAGGGAACAAATAATAGCAAAATAGAGAACCTGTGTCTCTGGGGTAAGTGCTCTGCCTCCCTTCTGTCCCCCATCTGGTGCCACCACTCCAGCAATTAGCAATTGGAAACAGTCCTACTTACCCGACTTCTGTAGGCAAATGCAAATCCTCCCAGCACAAAATGTAAGACGATAAGGATAGCCAGGATGATAACGCATGCAATTAATGCACTGTATGACTTTTTCATGAAGCAGAAGATACCGCATGCTCCTGCTATGATCATGACAACCCCAGAGATAATGAAAAAGGTCACAACTGTGTTATATCCTTGTCCAATGTAATGAAAGTGGCGATAAAACTTGGCATGACATACAATTCCCATCAGCACACACACAAGCCCAACCACCTACAACAAAAGGAAAAAATTGGTGAATTATTGTAGAATAAAAGAGGTAGGAGAATTACCCTAAGTCCTTGAAAAAGTGTTTGGTTTTCAATGAGCGTCCCCCCTCGAATGAGCACTCCCTAAAAGCCAAACAAGTTTATTAAGCGCCCATCCTTGAATGAGCACGCCCAAAAATTAGCATCAAAGTCTCAGTGATAGTTACATGGTACGCTTGGAGGAAGAAACATGCAAGGTGGCTTGTAAACTTGGCAATGAAAAACCTTCTGTCATTGCTTCAAATTCTTGATTGGTCTGATTACAGTAATTTATAAATACTAAAAAATAAAACTATGTTGTCTACTTTCAACATAATTAGATCTTTGTAACAACCAATACCCGTGAGAATCACAAAAAATTAATGAGCTCCCACCCTTCAACAAAGAGCAAAAATTTAGGGCATGACCTCTCCCTGGTGCCGCCTTTGCCTACTGTATGTCTGTATAGCAAACAGAACTTTTAGTTATTCTACAAACGAGCATGGATCAAGTGATATTTTTATACATTCTTATTCAAAAACTTTGATTGCGATCGGCTTTAGAGCTTCTATAACTATTGTGCACATTCAAAAATTGTCACATTTCTACAAAATATGTACAAATATCAATCAAGCCGGACTCTTTTCTAGAACAGCTATGAGGTCTATTATTCAGGTACAAAGACCATTTCAGCAATCAAGACAGGTGTAACATAAGGGATTGAATTAATATCAAGGATAATCCTTCTAATGAACAGACAGCATCAAAAATTCATATTGAAATTCTGGGAATTGATAACGGTGTATTTTCCAGGCTCTTTAATCCATTGTTTGACATATAAGAACCGACGATTAAAGGCTTTTAAGAAGTTGCAGATAAACTAACAGCAGCTTTGGAAGATTAAAAACATCTGGAGTGAATTTCTCATAACTTTTCATGCAATTTTAATGAAAATTATCTACTTTTAAGATTGCTATTTCTTTGTGCACCTGCAAACTGGCGCTAATTGTAACCACATTAATTTGTCTGTTGATGGTCAATTTACTCTTGCACACTAATTTTCAGTTAAACTAAAAATGCAAGCAGGTTTTGTGTTTGCAAGCAGGTTTTGTGTGTCTTCTGTCAATAGACCTTTTAGCTATCTACAAAAGAGTCAATATCGAATAAAATTCTGGCATATTTTGCAGAATGTTTGAATGTGCATAGCAGTGATATGCCACTCAATAGACGATTGCGCTAAAGATGGCGGACAGGAAATTTTTACCATGATGCTTTGCGTCGAATTGAATTTTGAATGATTTGATTGGTTGATTTCTTCAATACCACAAAGGATCTTGGTAAAAAATTCCTGGACGCCATCTTTAGCGCAATCGTCTATTGAACCTTTCATATAAAAATGTATATTTATAAAAATACTTTCTTGATCCAGAGTCTTTTGTAGAATAGCTAAAAGGTCTATATGGAGACCATACTTTGGAAAGTTTGTTTCTTTATGCCAAGGTTTCTTTTCGCTGATGTCTTTCCAACAAACATTTTTTTTCCACAACTTTTAGTTCTTAATTTATCTTTTGGGCAAATAGACTGATTTGTGAACCAACAAAGAAAGGATTTGGGTTCCCCAAGATTTCCTATTTATCAAACATTCAGGAGTAGAAATTATTCATTTCTGGACCATGGTTTAGCACATGACTAAATTGATGGACAGACATTTTCTGAACGAGATGGTGCCAACCCAGAAAAAGCTGGACGAGCATCCCGTTTGCATGCTAAGGGAAGGGTGTAGACAAATTTTACATTTATGCAACATGCGTTCTCTTCAGAATGAATGCTTAACTAGGAAACAATGGGATGGGACACAGCAGTCCATCCATGATTTTAATGGTTTTTTATGCGGTAGCAGATGCTGTTAAGCTTTTGATGGATTACCAAAAGTGCTGATGCAGCATTGCGGTCTTTTGATGCCACACCCACTTTTTAGTTTTGGCAGGCAGCATCAATTCTTTGGTCAGCATCACCCAATTATAAAAACTTTTTGGAAAGCATTTTGAGTGCATATTTTGGTGCACAAAATGTTATGAGTCTCTTTACATTTGGCTCACTGCTAGTAGAAAACTTTCCAACCTGGCCAGCCAAAAATGTTTGTGTGGCCTGCCTTTTGTGTTTACAATCAACTTTACAATTATAGCATTTGTCCCAGTCCACACATATCATTCTACCATGCTGTGTTGTACAAAATTCTTAGGATTCCAAGAAGATTACTTACGTCGCAGAGACCAACTCCCCCTTTCAACGTTTCTCCCCCCTTTACTCACCCACCTAAAATTGGTTTGCAAAAGCGCACAAGAGAAGCAGCTTCTAAAATTCCCAGTTCATGGCTGTGCAAACAGTTCAAGTCTCAGTGATACGCAGTTTTAACAGTTTTGACGTTTTAAGTATCATCGTAGTATCGACCTATTCTTACCAAAAGAAGAACACTCAAAGCAATATTGAAAAACTTCATGCAGCTCCCAGACGTGCCATCTTCAGAAGGCCCAATCGTCTGCTTGAACTGTGCGAACCGTATCTTCAGTGTGACGGTCTCCCCTTCTTTTTCTTGCTTGAAATGAGCGTCTTCGGCTTTTGATTCCATCTTGAGTGCAGTTGCAGGAAGGAACAGATGAGGTCGTAGATACTTGTGAAATACTTTTGGATGGTTCAAGACAGGACGCTATGCTCTTCTTGTGCACAAATGGCTGACTCCTCCCGCCGAAAATATATTGGAATAAAACACAGGGTGTCAGTAGGCGTAATTCAAGGCTCCTCCGCAAAAATATAAAATTTTCTATTTTCTATTTTTTTGGGGACTTTTTGAAAGTGCTAACATTTTTGGAACAAAATAAAATTTGATACCTTTTTTATAAGGGCTGGTATAGTCGATTTGAGCTACAAGCAATTTGAAGCATCTTTTAATTTTATGAATCAGTGGATAATAGACTCCTACATTGATAAAAAGCTTCCCTAAAAATTCATTGAAGCAATTAGGCCTGGTTTAGTTACAGATGTTTATATTGATATTTCATATTCATTTTTCAGTATTTAACCAAGGGAGGGTAGCCCAAGTTGCAAAACCAACCACTTCTATACCAAATTATATAAATCATCAAAAATTTATATCAGTTTTTCATTTGATAAATGCATAAACCATTAAAAATCATTAAAATCTATACTCAAATGGTTGTGGGCGGTTGTGGGTGTTTCAAGCAGTGGCGTGGCCACGGGGAGGGATGGGGGGCATTTGCCCCCCACTTCTGTCAAGAGATGGTCCTCGAGATTCGTTAAAAAACGAGGAGAAAGTAGCTGGGTATAGGTAGGGTAGGGAAAGAATTTTCCAAGAAATGCTGGAAAGTGACTAGGAAAGTCATTCTAAGCCAAAGTAAAGGTTTGCATTTTAAAAAATTTCCCAGACGTACTATCGCAGAATTTTAAAGGCTTCCATTTCATGGTCAAGCAAACATTGGATTATGAGAAGCGTTCTAACACAAAGTATAAGGTCTTTGCGCAAAATTTTTCCAAAGATGGTGATTCATAGAAAACTGTTACAAAATTGTCAAATTTTCCAATTGGTAAAGATGGGATGGAGATATGGATTCTAAGCCAAAGAAATTTATGTTTAATCAAAAATTTTCATNAAGTAAAGGTTTGCATTTTAAAAAATTTCCCAGACGTACTATCGCAGAATTTTAAAGGCTTCCATTTCATGGTCAAGCAAACATTGGATTATGAGAAGCGTTCTAACACAAAGTATAAGGTCTTTGCGCAAAATTTTTCCAAAGATGGTGATTCATAGAAAACTGTTACAAAATTGTCAAATTTTCCAATTGGTAAAGATGGGATGGAGATATGGATTCTAAGCCAAAGAAATTTATGTTTAATCAAAAATTTTCATGGGGATGATAACTTTTAAAGCAAATTTCACAAAATTGTCAAAAATTCTATGTTAGAACTGGCAAACATGGGATCGAGAGAAGCGTTCTAAGCCAAAGTAGAGGGCGTGTTCTCAAAAATTTTCCTGGGGGCTTCGCCCCCAGACCCTTTCATTTTAATACCCCCCAGTTAATTTGTCCTGGCCACGCCGCTGATTTCAAGGGTGTTTATATTTAGACACCGTAAAAGCTACACAGTTATTCATACAATACTGTTATATTTGGCTCAATATTTGGGGTCAAAGTTTGTGTGGCAAGCTGGGACTTCTACAAGCCAAAAAATCAATTGACGTCAGGGGTGTAATTCGGAAATTTTTCTACCGAGTGAGGTTTTCCTTCATTCATTTTCATCCATTCTTCCATCCCTGTATCTTGTTGTTCCATTCAGCAGGGGTCAGACTTTCGTCAGAAGAGAACAAACAAATTTGGATTTTCTAGAGAAGAAAGCCACCAGAAGATCAGAAACGTGGTTTTCGGGGATAGCTCCCTGTGTTGTTTATTCTCCTCGGCGTCTGGTTGTTCTATAGTGATAGTGAAGTGAAGGTGAAAGTAATTTATTCTGTTACTGTTCTTGAATAGAGGATTGTGATTGGTCAAGTGTTACTATGACAGCTTACAAAGAACCTAAATTCTGATTGGTTAATTACTTTTACGATTGTCCTTCGAGCTTCCTTCCAATTGGCTTAGTTTTGGAATAAATTTGAATCTCATTGTTCCAGGAATTGCATAAATTAAAGGTAATTTGATAGCACGCCCTCTTTTCATTTGCGAACTTCGATGCGAATTTGAACACAGGTGCTTGAGCCAAAGTCGCAGCTGTAGAGCGAAAATAAAGACAAAATGGCCATGGAAGGAAAGATGAACGTTGTCAAGTATTTAATGTTTTTCTTCAATGCCTTATTTTGGGTAAGAAACCTTTTATTGACTTTTTTGTAATGCAGCAACTTGTTTTTGTCAAGAAGTACACCTAACTAACCCTCCTTCCCAGCAATACGTTGGCCATAGAACTTGCCAACGTAAAAAGGCTGCCTTCACTTTAAGATATACAATTTCGTAATAGTATGAATGAGCATTTCTGTTTAGAGTATGCTGGCTATACCAAAAATAAGTTAAAGTTTCTCTTGAAGGCTTTTCTTTGGGTAAAAGATCTTTCAATGTCTTGAAATAATGCAGCAAATTTGCCGTCCCGCAGTGTAGTGTGGAGGGAAGGTGAGGCCTACATGGCTGGCCTAGCACCGAGAGCACTCCTTGAGGAGTCGTTCGCTTTAAATGCCCAATGTCACAAATTTCTAACGATGCCTCCATTTGAATATGCAATGTAAGACCAAAGTAAGAAATGGATAGCCTCTCTGGTTTGGTAATGCTTTGAAGTTTATCGTGAGGGTAGTTTTAAAGCTTGTTTCTTGGCTTGTTCCCACAAAAGGAAGCTTTGGTTGTCTGTTGTGGTCGCGCCTAACCAAAAGTTTACATCATGCATCAGAAGAGGGAAGACTTCACATCTGGGAAGTTCGAGGTTCTAGCTAATTAGTTCACAACATTTCGGGCTTTTAGTAGACTTCTGCACGATTGAACTAGCACATTTGAAGTCAGCAAACAAGTAGAAAACATCAAGGTCAGAGCAGTGGGTGTGTCCCTTCCGTTTCAAAGTCGAAAGAACTGTTTCGCACGATTTATGGACTACTTCACATGAATATGCAAGGCATGAGTCGTCCAACTTTCGCTTTGAAATGCCTAATCAGCAGTTTCATCATTTGAATATTTCACATGACCGTTCCTTGTAGCATGAATTTCGACGAGTATCGTTTTATCTCCAAAGGAAGCCATTGTAGTGCAGGGATGACGAAACAAACCGGAAACCCTGCTGACCAAATCTGTCTTCTACCTATTGCGATTTGAGATCATGTCAAGTAAAGTGAAGCAAATAAACTAAAGCGTTCAACAAATTCGTAAAATGAGCAAGCTTGGCCTACAAGCGCGACGTTGATGACTCACGAATTGATTACCATTGAACCGAATATTTCTATTTGTTCTACTAAGCCGTTGTTTGTTTCTTTTGTTTCATGTTCAAAGGGGGCGTCGTCCTAGGGCATGCATGGTTTCGCGTTTCCAAGAGATTAAACACACCCATCTGGAGACAGGGTGCAGGTCATTGGGGCCAACATCCATTCGCCAAGTCGCCCAAAAGAGATATTACCTTTGCTAGCTCCATAACCTAAAGACGTTTTGGCAGTTAGGTTTCTGTCTCCAACACTGCTTTATTTTCAGTTTTCAATCCTAAATATTTGCAGTAGATAGGGAAAACGTCGAAAACAACATGGCTTCTCCCCAACCCATTCATTTCTACAAAGGAATTTATCTAATAATTTCTTAACAGTTTAAGTAACAGTCACCTCTGAGAAAATCTTAAAGTCCTTGGAATGAGTTTCCTGTAGGGGCACTCCCAATAGATTTTTGTGATTTCAGTCCAAAGTATACAAGATAGATCTGAGCACTTGTTGACACAGAACAGGGCTACTCCCAGATGATCTTTCTGAAAGAAACTGCTAACTTGTGAGCCAAAAATGTGGAGCTAGTTACAGCCCAGGGAGGAAGCAAGAATGTCATATCGCACCCACCCAAAGGGCATGGTGAAAGCAAGTTGCCAGGGTGACAGGCCAAGAAGAATTTATGGAATGATTTCAAAAATAGTATAAAAATAGATGTTACCATGGCAGAAGCAATAGTTCAAAGTACATTCCTGGTCCAGCCAGACCTGTTCAACACAACAGGGAGGGCTATCATGTGAGCTGTTTGACTCATTGGTGATTTGTTCTTGGGGAAACCCAGTGAATGATTGCTTTCAACAACACCAGATTTTATTTGACTGTTAACAGACTTGACCAAACCCTTTGATGACTTCATTTATTTATGCTACTGCATAGAGAGAAACTTCATATTTAGAGAATAATTTATTATTGAGGATGTCTGTATTTAACCAATGCTTACTGGGGAATTATTTCACCCCATCCCCACAACATTATACAGTTGAATTAATAGCTTGGCTACCATAAACGAATTTATTAAGTTTTTTCTGAGAATAAAAATTACCTTTCTCCGGATTTTCTTAGGCTGTACTCAAAAAGATCCACTTTCAGGTGTTTGCGCGAAACAAAGTCAAACCGGTTCCTAACGACTACACCTTCCCAGGTGAACTCAGATGAGTATTGTTCAGCAGGTCCTATGTAAACAGAACGATTGAAACTAAAATGGATGCAGATATTTTTTAAACCGGTCTGATGTAAACAGGTCCTTGAGCTTGGGTTCCACTTAGTTGTTTGGGTCATTTGGGGCAGTTCTGAAAAATGATAACAACTCAAATGGTGAGTAAGAACATGTTTTCCAACAACCCAAATGACTCAAACAACCAATTGAAAACCATGCTTGATGAGAAGCCTTTTCATTTGTATTGTTTCTGCATGTCAGAAATATGCCATACTATTCCTGTGGGAACAGTCAATAGTAAAATAGTTTTGAATATTTCTTGCAGCTGAGTGGACTGGCACTCATCATAGTTGGGGCAATTGTGAAGAGCAAATATGGTCAGTACCTGACATTTGCAGACAGCAAATATGCTGATGCTGCAATCTTCCTGATTTGTGTTGGAGTGATCGTCTTCATCATTGCTTTCTTGGGATGCTGTGGTGCGATCAAAGAACATTACTGCATGGTCACAACTTTTGCTGTTTTCATGGTCATCATCTTCGTCCTGGAAATTGTCGCTGGAGTCCTTGGGCTCGTTTACAAGACGAAGGTAAGAGTCAACCATATTCCCCTGTCCCTCCGAGGGTATAAAAAAGCAAAGGCGGCTAATAGAGGTTGAAAAGTCTGGAAAGAAAATCAATCAGGATGGGTGGATTTACTGATGATAAATGCATTGCTTCAAAGCTTCAATTTTACTCTGAAACTAAAGTATGTTTCAGAGTATAGTCATAGGAAATAGGCTTCTACTTTTTGTCCAGAATACTGTAGATGATGTATTACTGATCACCACACTCAAATGTGCAAGATTTCAATGTTTCAAACCTACTTCATTATGGAAAGATTTGTCTGGCTCGAGAACTATGAAGTTTATGTAGTAAGTTGGCTGCTGCTGTTTGATAAGTATTTAATGTTAAAACTTAATTCTTGAAATTTTAGGTTACCGCAGTTGCAGACAAATCACTCAAAAAGGGACTTGAAAAATATGGAAAAGAGAAGGGAGCCAATGTTTTCTTTGACTGGCTGCAACAAGAGGTAAGATAACTAGTTTTTTTATCTTTTTCTTGATATTTTTGGTGAACCTCCAAAAATACTCAAAACACTTGAGAGTGAATTTTATCAACTCGGATTCTGAGAGCAGTTTTGTTACCAGCTGCCATTAGAGTCCTTTTTGCAACATTGTAATTCAAGTTATTTATTAGGACCCCTTGGAATTCAATTTTCCAGAACATTTTGCCTTTAGAGTTGTCAAACTCTTTGGGTACATATGAAAAATAGACGGTAAGAAATAGATACAGTACATATC
The DNA here is from genome assembly GCA_004194415.1 of Aurelia aurita. Taxonomy (NCBI): domain Eukaryota; kingdom Metazoa; phylum Cnidaria; class Scyphozoa; order Semaeostomeae; family Ulmaridae; genus Aurelia; species Aurelia aurita. The sequence goes on along the minus strand of REGM01000218.1, from coordinate 371,993 downwards.
AGCAAATTCCTACTTTGGACATCGTATGGAATTGTTCCAAAAGCTAGCACCACACCAGCATTTTAAAATTCAGGTAACTGGAAAATCTCTCTCACAACTTACTCATTGGAATTTTCTTTAGAAGTGCATATCCATACCCTTAGACAGAAAATCTGAGTCCTTAATCCCCAGTGTTAAAAAATTGCCTACTTGAATCTTCACCCTCCTGAGACCTGAGTTAATCCTTGTGCACCCAAAAAACTATGCAATATCATTTGCACAATTGTATATGATTTTTATCTTCTCAGTTCAAATGCTGCGGAATTGATGGCCAAAAGGACTGGAAGCCAAAAGCCAGTTCAAACACTACTGTTGCTTCCCCTGGAAACACTACTGTTGCTCCTGTTGCTTCTGGGGTCCCAAAAAGTTGTTGCATCAAGGACCACACAAATCCTAATTGCGTCAAGGTATCTGCCAACCTGTACACAGCTGGATGCAAGAAAAAGTTTGAAGATTTTGTCAAGGCAAAATTGGTACTTATTGGTGCCATCGCTCTGGGTATTGCATTCTTGCAGATCCTTGGAATCATCTTCGCTTGCGTCATGATGAATGAGATTAGAGGACAGTATGAAGTTGTCTGAAACTGAGGGGATTCGCAAGTTTGTATCGAAACACTGAAATTTACTAATATTTGGACAGCTAGGGCTTGTAGTTCTGCAATTATTGATCGTGTAAAGTGTCTTTTAATATGTAGCTGCTGTTTTTCATAGTTTTGCTTTTTTGAAGTCTTCTTTGGCCTTGAGCTAAAGTATTTATCTTTTCATAGCTTCAACATAGGCAATCATGCTTACAGCAAGATAGGGGTATATGGATTCATGATGAGTAACTTTGCCATGTTCCCCTTCCAGTATACTTGTAAAACAATGGGTATTCAAATCAACGATAATAAACAAAAAAATGTTCTGGTGCACATCAAATATTCTTGTTGAAAGGTGTTATACTCGCATTAAAAACTGGTATAGCAGTGCAAAGGACATGAAATGTGTGCGCAAAAGGCTGGAATTTCTTGCATGTATAAGCTACAGTATGAACTGTGCAAACCATACTCATTTGATGGCAGATTTATTTCTAGTTCAGATTGAGCGTGAAAAGCACATCATTTTGCATACTTGGGTGCAGCAAAGTGTTCCCTCTTGTCCTTTGTAGGAAATCTTTGCATGAAGTTTGGCACCAAACAATAGATAACCAAAAGCACCATTTTCTTGCAGACACAATTATATCAAAACAAACTTTCCGCTCTACATGGTGAATAATTTGCGCGACAGCACTAGAAATTGGGAATTTAAACTTTACATTTTAGATTTTGCTATTTATATTTCGCCTATGCACTACTCCATCCCAAAAACTGGTCTTTCACTTGTTAAAATTTTGTATAGACTGATATATATTATTGAGAGAATGCATAGTAGTTATCTCCCCATTCTCAAGGGGAAATTTTACTGCAAACAATGGAAAATGAAATTTCAGAATTCACATTATTGTCTTGCAAAAATTTCAATGAGTAGAACAAAACAGACCTTCTAGGTGCCATGGGAAAGCTTTGCAGCCCTTTTTGTCAGTCTTATTAATTTGGGATTTTCTGAGAACATTTTTGTAATTTGCATGATTTTTTATCATTAGTATTACATTCTTCATTAATATGATTGGTCAATTAACGTGATAAATTCATTCTAGTTTTGTTGTCTTTTCCTTTGTCTTCATCCTTTCAAATTTTTCTTTTGTTTGGGAAAGCCAAGGGTGAGCATGTTGCAGCGAGGACAGTNTTGTCCCATTTATGTCCACCTAACCGGTTTGTTTCTCCCATACTATGTTAATGTCTATCCCTAAAATCAGGTTTATTTTGAGCTCTTTTCAACAATATCATTTTGCAACTAACTTGGACTGTTCATGTTCTTGGATGTTGGTCAATATTTGCCCTCAAAATGGGGTTTTATCGAAGTATTATAAAAATGTATGTCCCCAAAACCAGTCTTTTTATGAGCGCAATTTGTACTGTTACGCTGAAAAATGGGTTGGTGAAATCATTTTTCCAGGACATACATATGACCACCAAAAGCACAGCACATGCCTACCCTTGGAAAGCAATAGGAGACTGGGTGTGCCGATTTAGAATCCAATTGTTCCTGGTCACAATAGAGAATACACTTACCATTTGAAGCATTAGTCAATATCATTCTGACAATTTTCTACCGGGTGTCCCAATAAAGCAGTACTCCTGTTTGAAAACTCACCAAAACTGATTGCATGGCCAATTTTTAAATTTCTTTTTTTGGCGATTAGATCAAAGACCAAATTATTTTCCCAGGTATACCTGATCTTGTGATTGGTTTTAAAATTAGCAAATTCAGCTCTTTTTCAAGGCTGCCTGGTTTTGAAGCATACTGCAGAGAGCACTGATAATTGCCAGATTAATTTATTTTTGTATATTAAGATTAAGATTGTAATTTGGTCTTAAATGACAGAAAGAAGCGCAAACTATTATGAAAGAATCTCAAAGTAATGAAAACAAAATTTTTGCATCATTAAATATATTTGGATGGTGACGAAAGAGATCAAAAAGAAAATTTTATGATGAGTTTGATAATCGAGTGTTGGTGATTTTTTGAACGGGAGTACTTTTTATTGGGACACCCCATACTTCTTAAGTTCTAATACCCTTAGTACCAGTGCCTTAAAAAAATTAGAGCAAAAATACATATCATACGCGGATTCCAGTCTTTTGCCACGCTGGAGTAGAGTTACAAGACATTTATTGAAAATTTTTATTCTTGAAACAGCCAAAAATCGGGTTTTCTTAGATGCCCGTATTTTTTTATGAGAAACCACTTTTAAGAAACTCAAATCTTTGATCGCTAAAAAATTAAGAAACTCGAGCATTGGGAAAAAATTAGTTAAGAAACTATCTATTTTAGTCAAGGAAATCCTTAGCATAATTTTACGTTTGAAAATATTTGTTTCAAGCAGGACACACCCACCCTTAAACAGGAGAAATTAATGACGACAGTGAATCCCCATGCTTTAAAAAAGAAGCATGGCTTATTACCAATTGATCGCTCTTTCTTGCCTTTTATTGAGCCGACTCAGAATGGCTTCCGAGCGAAAGTACCAAGTACCCCAATATTAGTTTGAAGCGTTGGAGACATTTTGCTCGGGCACAGGCCAATTTTTTATTTCCATAAATTAACTTGCTGAATTGGTAATTATCAAAGTAAAGACCTGATTAATGGTTGTTAAAAGTAAAGCTCTGTTCAGCAAGAAAATTTAATCAAAGTATTAACAAATTTTGCAGCAAGGGATCAGGAAGAGATTCGTGCAGGGGCGTAGCAGAGAGCAGTGACGTCAGATCTGTAACCTCGTTTTCGATGTTGACCAGTCATCGGAATTTGGAAATTTGGAAGTTCGAAGGAAGCAAGATGGCTGCACGCTGCAAAAAGATTTCGTCTTGATCTAAAACAGAAGCAGAAAAAAGACGAATTATGCGCTTACTTCCAAGATTTAGGATGATGAGAAAATGGACAATTCTCTTCACCTTGGGAGCTGTATTTGTTGTTGGAAATTTACTGCTTTTGAAGAACTGGAGTCGCTCTGGAAGCAGTGATGGAAAAACTAGGCCTTTCAAAAAAGGAGCTGCTTTGTCAAGCAAAATTGGAACGATTGGAGACAGAAAACAATATATCCATAGACCAAATAAACTCCCAGAAGGTAGCAAAGATTTATTACCGGTTGTGACTGAAAAGAAAATTGAAAATAAACCAACCAAGAAGCCAGAAAAAACAGTTGTTTTTCAGAAGCAAGCACAACAGAGCAAAGCTCCCCAACAGATCAATAATTTAAAACCTAATAAAGAATTCAAATATAAAATAGCTATCTTAGTGATTGCATGTAACAGACCAAGTGTTAGTAGATGTCTTGATAATATATTCAAGGTGAAACCTAAAGGCATTGAAATACCAGTAATTGTTAGCCAAGATTGTGGCCATACTGAAACAGAAAATGTTATCAGGTCATATGGAGACAAATTAACGTTAGTCAAGCAGCCAGATTTGTCTGATGTCAAAGGTGTTCCTGACCATATGAGGCATTTCATGGGATATTACAAGATATCAAGGCACTTTAAATTTGCACTGACACAAGCATTTAAAGATTCGAAAATTGACAGTGTGATTATTGTTGAAGATGACCTGAATATAGGTAAATGTATTTTGAAATTTGAAGGTAAAATTTGGAATTAAATAAAAAAAGAGTGCAAGGGATTGTTTTTAATGGAACTAAATTGGTATACAACTTTATTNGGAACGATTGGAGACAGAAAACAATATATCCATAGACCAAATAAACTCCCAGAAGATAGCAAAGACTTATTACCGGTTGTGACTGAAAAGAAAATTGAAAATAAACCAACCAAGAAGCCAGAAAAAACAGTTGTTTTTCAGAAGCAACCACAACAGAGCAAAGCTCCCCAACAGATCAATAATTTAAAACCTAATAAAGAATTCAAATATAAAATAGCTATATTAGTGATTGCATGTAACAGACCAAGTGTTAGTAGGTGTCTTGATAATATATTCAAGGTGAAACCTAAAGGCATTGAAATACCAGTAATTGTTAGCCAAGATTGTGGTCATGCTGAAACAGAAAATGTTATCAGGTCATATGGAAACAAATTAACGTTAGTCAAGCAGCCAGATTTGTCCGATGTCAAAGGTGTTCCTGACCATATGAGGCATTTCATGGGGTATTACAAGATATCAAGGCATTTTAAATTTGCACTGACACAAGCATTTAAAGATTCGAAAATTGACAGTGTGATTATTGTTGAAGATGACCTGAATATAGGTAATGTATATTGAAATTTGAAGGTAAAATTTGGAATTAAATAAAAAAAGAGTGCAAGGGGTTGTTTTTTAATGGAATCAAATTGGCATACAAGTTTATAGTTCCTAAGCATTTTATTCTAGGTATTGAAAATTTTCAAAATGAGTGCAAGTGCTTAAAATCACCACCCTGCATTCAGAAAGCCTTTCATGATTTGCTTCATTTCACAGCTCAATATATCTTTTTAGCAACATCTCCTTGCCAACATTTGAGAACTGTAAACTTTTCAGGTTTTTGACAGATGCTATTATCTGCTACTTAGCCTATGAAGATGTTTGATAAAGACCAAATAACTATTGACCCATTATGCTGTACGCATACTAATTTAAAACATTTTTCCTTTCAGCTCCTGACTTTTTTGAATACTTCATGGCAACAAGGCCACTTCTAGACATGGACAAATCACTCTTCTGTATCTCAGCTTGGAACGATAATGGCAAAGAAGGATATGTCAGAGACAATAAACTTCTTTATCGGACTGATTTCTTCCCAGGCCTTGGCTGGATGCTTTCAAGACGTTTATGGAAGGAGCTTGGCCCAAAATGGCCACTTGGCTTTTGGGATGACTGGATGAGAAATCCAGATCAAAGGAAAAACAGGGCCTGCATAAGACCAGAAGTAAGTCGGAGTAAAACATTCGGAAGGATTGGTGTCAGTCAAGGACAATTTTATGACCAATATTTGAAGTTCATACAACTGAATGATCAATTTTATCCATTCATGAAAGCAGACTTATCGTATCTTCTGAAATCAAATTATGACAAAGAATTTTTACAGAAAGTGAAAAAAGTTCCCATTGTAAACATAGATGATGTTATGACTGATAATTTCCAAGGGGAAGCAGCAAGGATCCAATATTCCTCAAACAATGAGATAGAGTCACTCGCAAGACAGTTTGGACTTATGACAGACTTAAAAGCTGGAGTTCCAAGAACTGCATACAAAGGTATTGTTAGTTTTGTAAGAAATGGTAAGCAGATATATTTAGTGCCTATGCCGGGATGGGAAGGCTACACTGAAAATTAAAGAGTTTTGTAGCTATCGGTTCACATTAGAAATAGCTTCCTGAACTACGTACTGTACACACTACTATATTTGCATGTAAGAAACTTATCTGTAGCAACATTTATACTGTATGCCAAAATAAACTTCACTTTTTCGGCAGCCGTGTTCACAGCGAAATTTCATGCCTAAGAGCTCGGATACCTTTTGGAATTATTTTTCAACAAGTTTCAAGTAAAGCAAACAACCCAGCTGTGTTTCGGAAGTTTATTGGGCCTTTTAAGAATTTCAAAATGCAAAGAAATCGGAACTTTTCTTGCAGTGTCTGTAAAAAATGTGAATTCTTTTTGGTGTAGCCGGTATATTTGAAGGAAAGTTAAAAGTGCTAATTTTAAAGTCAGTTATGACAAAGATGTCGTTGCAATCTGCAATAATATTTTACTAAATTTTTAGTTTTGGACACATAAGTAAAGAAACGTATCTGTAGCAATCATTGAAACCATGTTGAAACTACATCATATTTTTGTACCTAAACAACAAGAAACCTATAAAGAAACTTTTGGTTCTAAAAGGTAGAATTTCCATGAATTTACATGATAGCTGTCTTTCTCTTGGTTTTCAAATATGACATATTAACTGCTGNGTTTTGTAGCTATCGGTTCACATTAGAAATAGCTTCCTGAACTACGTACTGTACACACTACTATATTTGCATGTAAGAAACTTATCTGTAGCAACATTTATACTGTATGCCAAAATAAACTTCACTTTTTCGGCAGCCGTGTTCACAGCGAAATTTCATGCCTAAGAGCTCGGATACCTTTTGGAATTATTTTTCAACAAGTTTCAAGTAAAGCAAACAACCCAGCTGTGTTTCGGAAGTTTATTGGGCCTTTTAAGAATTTCAAAATGCAAAGAAATCGGAACTTTTCTTGCAGTGTCTGTAAAAAATGTGAATTCTTTTTGGTGTAGCCGGTATATTTGAAGGAAAGTTAAAAGTGCTAATTTTAAAGTCAGTTATGACAAAGATGTCGTTGCAATCTGCAATAATATTTTACTAAATTTTTAGTTTTGGACACATAAGTAAAGAAACGTATCTGTAGCAATCATTGAAACCATGTTGAAACTACATCATATTTTTGTACCTAAACAACAAGAAACCTATAAAGAAACTTTTGGTTCTAAAAGGTAGAATTTCCATGAATTTACATGATAGCTGTCTTTCTCTTGGTTTTCAAATATGACATATTAACTGCTGTTCTAAGTCTCTTATTAAAACTTGTATGATTTATTGTGGCTTTTCAAAGTGGACACTTTTTGGTGTACCGATTATCAAAGGCATTTTGATAGTAGTTATTCATTTGATCTGTTTCTCCTCTTAAAAATACTTGCAATTTGCACACACATCAACAGAATAGTTCGGCATTTAAAAAAAATGTCCTGGAAAAGACTCTTGCTTCCTGCAAATCTGTGTCTATGTGTGATAATTTTCTGCCAATATCGCTGTTGTGGATGCAGCAGTAATTATTTCCTTTCCCCTCTCACTCAAATGACTCCAATTCACTAACTTTTCATTCCACTACTTCTGTTACCAACTCGTTTCCTTTCTCTTCCCTTTCTTTATTTCTCTCTCTCCCTCCCTTTTTCGGTCGTTTTCCTAGTAATTTAACGATGAAATTGATAAAAATCCTTCATGGATGAAATTGATAAAAATATTGTCCATGGAATTGGTGGGATTTAGACTGTGTCAATAGACGATTACGGAAAAGATGGCGTCGGGGGCATTTGACCAAGATGCATTGCGTTCTATAATGGAATCAACAGTGATTCTATAAAGATTCGATCATCAAACGCAATGCATCTTGATCAAATGCCCCCCGACGCCATCGTTTCCGTAATCCTCTATTGTAGAACGTAGATCCTAGCAAATTTGAATGTATGAGCCTTTTGCAGTAGGGAAAATGATCGATTTTTGTGTATTGTAAAGAAGATGTTATACTGATTGTAACAAAGTGTAAGTACATTAAGAAAATTAAAATATTTTACCGGGTGAGTCAAAACGAACTTGCACCTTTTGAAAAATTGTAGAAATTTATCTAATGGACCGATCTCAAAGATTGATGTTTTAATTTTCTGATTAAAGTCGAACTTAAACTTTAGTGACCACGTTTGGGCCGGGTTTGGGCTTCTTTGTAAGCATTTAGGTCCCGGGGGGGGGGGGTACTTGACTTTCAATTGTACGGGGGTGTGCCCACCAAACACAAACATTTTTACCCGGCTCCAGAATTTTTCCCTCCGAGCGATAGCCGATTCTAGAAAAAATCGTCGAAAAGTACACTCCAAAACGTAAAAATCTGGCCAAGCAACAACCTGTTTTAAGAAAATACACCCTTTTGACAACCGGCTCTAGAAAAATTGCCTTCTTTCGATACCCGGCGCTAGAAAAAAGAGGCGAAAACGATACCCTGAAAAACGGCACGTCCCCGTCGGACAAATATACTAAGTACCCCCCCCCCCGGATTTAGGTGTCGTAAAGTTGATCGTAACGAGAAATCAGTTTCAAAGCTTTTGTTACGCCGTTAAAAAAGGCTGGTCAGTGTTTTAGCTACCAGGGAGTCGGAATAATTCCTTTGTCTTACAGAAATATAAAATTTCATGCACTAAAGCAATAGAGCCTTGAACTGAAAGCAATCCATTAACGAGGGGAATAACTCCTATAGGGGGCTCGGTATATATGTGCCTTTGAGAATCCAGAGAGGGGCTATAACCAGGGCAACATTTTGAAAATATAACCCCATAGCCAGGGCTAAGATTTTTCACTAGAATGACCCATAACCATGGGAAAATATCACAAACTAACCCATAACCCAGGCAGGCGCATGTATACCGAACCCCCTATAGGAGTTACACCCCCCTCCTTGCCCATTAATTGTTCATCTTTAGGACAAAAGGACTTTGTTAAGGCTGTTTAGAACTTAAAGGATTGACCAGCCTTTCCCTTCGGCCTAAAGAAAGCTTTATAAAAATGTGATATTCTGACTACTATTTCGATAATTAAATGTTGGCATAGGTACCTAAACTTGGTCTGTGAATCTAAATTAAACGGTTATGATTAGGTGAAGGCAAGAATGTTTGAGATCGTTCTGTTAGACTAATTTCTACAATTTTCCAAAAAGAGATCATATTTTGTATCACGATAGTAATAAAATTTATGTTAGAAATAAAATTTAAGATCGGTCTTGGCGTTCTAAAGTTCTGTGCGATTTTTCTTGGAAATTTCTTTAGAACATTCTCGAAAGTACTAGCCAATATCCTTCTGAGAACATGGGCTCCGTTGCTCTTGATTGCGATGATCAATCAATGATCAATCGCAAGAAAAAAATATCAAAACGTTTGGCATCATAAGTCTTGCATACTTTTGTGTATAGTTTATTCAAACTACTTAATGCTCAGCATGAGAATTCGGTACATCAAATGCCCGAGACAGACGTTTAGACCTATTCCTCTTCTTTCGGTGTAGACTCCTGTTTTCTCCTAATAACCCTCTTCGCATGCACAATGAATGAATTAGCCATCCAGGTTTAGGTGTATCTTTGCTTCTTGGCTTATTCATATTATCTGCCTGACTATTCGTCCGCAGAACTTCCTTTGCTGGCGTGTCAATCAAAAGCAATGGCCGCTATCATTTCAAAATCTGCCCCTTTCATATCTCAGCAAGTGCCTAAACTTTTTTTTCTGACTCACCCGGTAAAGCGGGCTCGCCCCAATAGACCTTTTTACTTGCCAGAATAATACCAGAATAATCAACCTTCGAAGAAAAATGCTTAGATGATGTGAGGGGTGCGGGTGCAAATATAGTTTGCAACACCGAAAAAACATCTATTCTATAGCCTATAGCTTTACGTTTTCCCCAAAAACAAAGATTTTCAAAATCGTGCTATTTTACCGAGGAAAAAAGCCTATAGCCTTACTTTTTGGCTAAAATAGCATTTGCAAAATCGGCCTATTTTACCGAAAAAGCAAAGCCTTACTTTCAACCCAAAAATAAGGATAGTCAAAATCGGCCCATTTTACCGAAGAAGCAAAGCCTATGGCCTTACTTTTTGGCTAAAACTTGGAATTTGCATATCGCTAAAGGAAAATACCAGAAACTTAAGATCTAGTTCTGGGCCGCTCATTGCTTCGTCACTTGTTTCCAACACATTTAGGAACGATGCGGCAGAACTATTTAATAAACTGCCAGAGAAAATTAGGAAAGCAAGAATATAACTGAATTTTCGACACAAACGCGTAATAACTTATACACTGAAGCGAAGAGAAGACTATTGGTTTAACACTAGAATGAATTAAATAAATATTTTACTATTCCTTTAAAAAGTAGCTTTGATATTGTAAATATTTTAACTGGATTCTCCTTCTGAATACATGTAAAGTAGTTCGTAGCGACCAGGTGAAGAGCCACCCTGTGGAGATACTGGTTTTGATTTCATTATTATATTATTATTATTATTATTAATTTGCAAAATCGGCCTATTTTATCAAAAAAACAAAGCCTTACTTTTAACCCAAAAATAAGGATATTCAAAATCGGCCCATTTTACCGAAGAAGCAAAGCCTATAGCCTTACTTTTTGGCTAAAAATTGGAATTTGCAAAATCGGCCTATTTTATCGAAAAAACAAAGCCTATATCCTTACTTCTT
>REGM01000218.1:330441-350306 GCA_004194415.1 Aurelia aurita | reverse complement strand
TTTTGGTCCATTTCATGAACAGCCATTTTTATCGAAAAAGGTAAGCATATATCCTTACTTTTTGGTCCGTTTCAAGAACAGCCAAATTAAGCGAAAAAGGTAAGCCTATAGCCTTACTTTTTGATCCATTTCATGCACTGCCAATTTTAGCAAAAAATGCAAGCCTATAGCCTTACTTTTTGGTCCATTTCATGAACAGCTAATTTTAGGGAAAAAGATTAGCCTATAGCGTTCCTTTTTGGTCCATTTCATGAACAGCAATTTTGGTGAAAAAGGTAAGCCTATAGCCTTACTTTTTGGTCCATTTCATGAACTGCCAATTTTAGCGAAAAAGGTAAGCCTATAGCCTTACTTTTTGGTCTATTTCATGAACAGCCATTTTTATCGAAAAAGGTAAGCCTATAGCCTTACCTTTTGGTCTATTTCATGAACAGCCATTTTTATCGAAAAAGGTAATCCTATAGCCTTACTTTTTGGTCCATTTCATGAACAGCCAATTTTAGTGAAAAAGGTAAGCCTATAGCCTTACTTTTTGATCCATTTCATGAACAGCTAATTTTAAGGAAAAAGATTAGCCTATAGCCTTACTTTTTGGTCCATTTCATGAACAGAAATTTTAGCGAAAAAGGTAAGCCTATACCCTTACTTTTTGGTCCATTTCATGAACAGCCAATTTTAGCGAAAAAGGTAAGCCTATGGCCTTACTTTTCGGTCCATTTCATGAACAGCCAACTTTAGCGAAAAATGTAAGCCTATAGCCTTACTTTTTGGTCCATTTCATGAACTGCCAATTTTAGCGAAAAAGGTAAGCCTATAGCCTTACTTTTTGGTCTATTTCATGAACAGCCAATTTTATCGAAAATGGTAAGCCTATAGCCTAACCTTTTGATCCATTTCATGAACAGCCATTTTTATCGAAAAAGGTAAGCCTATAGCCTTACTTTTTGATCCATTTCATGAACAGCCAATTTTAGCGAAAAAGGTAAGCATATAGCCTTACTTTTTGGTCCATTTCATGAACAGCCATTTTTAGCCAAAAAAGTAAGCCTATAGCCTTACTTTTTGGTCTATTTCATGAACAGCCATTTTTATCTAAAAAAGGTAAGCCTATAGCCTTACTTTTCGGTCCATTTCATGAACAGCCAGTTTTAGCGAAAAAGGTAAGCCTATAGCCTTACTTTTTGATCCATTTCATGACAGCCAATTTTAGCGAAAAAGGTAAGCCTATAGCCTTACTTTTGGTCCAATATGAGCATCATAAGGAGTTTTTTAAAAAGAAGTAACACATTTTTTTATTGGAAGAAAAGAAATATCCAGGTTGGAAATGTACAGCAATTATGTGAAACGTCGAGAGGTTTTTTGAGAGAAACGGCAAGAAGAGAGAAAGTTCTGAAGAAAACTAAAAGTTATTATCGTAGTTGTTCATTAAATTCCTCCTATCTTCTTAAACAACTAATAAATATTTACATAAGACGAGAAGTATGAATTATTATACATTAATGTCGAAAAAATCGATTTTGGATGCTAGCACAGCGTCAGTTTATTTTGTTAATATGAGAAAGTACTTTGTTGGTCATAGAGGGTTGTTCTCGCGAGTTGAAAACTTCAGCAGGATTTTCTAGACTACGCGCTGAAGTAAAAGATGCTGCCCATTTCGGAAGATTTTAGAAATTGACCTAAATCTGGATACATTACTGATGAGGTGGCAGCTCATTACAGGACACTACACCGATCAAATACAGCGTCAGTTGATACCAAATTTTACAGGTAAAATTGAATGTGAAATACAACATCATATAAAGTCATGTTATTTCACTTTGTAGTAATTCACATTTTAACGTACTGAGATAATAAAACATAGAGCACTCTGGACCTTCTCTCGATTGCTTCATCTATTAGAGAGCTCCCCCTTAGGTAAAAATATTTAAATACATTCTTTATCTTGCAATGTCTTCCCATGTTAATATATGCAGTGTAGGTGTAAGTTTATCTTTGTGGTCGTATAGCATGTAAATATATCATCTTACTCAGTTTAAGTCAGGTAATGTTGTGTTTGAATTGAAATGTATTTTGGCATATTTATCAATGAAACTAAAACTGAAAATTGACAGAGATTGTTGTTTCAATCTGTCGATGAAAATTTAACTTAAAGTTGGATGACATGTGTAGATATTTGAATTAACTTTCCGGTGTCGCAATATCAGAGCATGGGCATTAAGAAACGCAGTAATTGTTTGTGCAACAGTTTTTTCCTAACTGTGTCCCTATGCCCGTGAAGGTTGTTGTTGTTGTGCCTGGTTTTCCTTATATCCCTGTGTTCTGATTTGAGTGACTGTGAACTGAAGAAAAGAATTCTTCTTTCTCTTTCTCCTTCTCTCCCACCTGACGCAACAACAACAACCTACACGGGCATAGGGACACAGGGAGGAAAAAACTGTTGTACGAACAACTACCGCGTTTCTTAACGCCCATGATCAGATAGTTTCATTTCTCGTAGCATTCAATGAAGTTTTGTACGTAGTTTTAGAAAGCCACTTTATACTGCCTGTTGTATTTCACATATGTTTTACCTGTGATTGCAGAACTGTAAACCAAGCCAGTTTTAATGACAGCCCACTTCAAATTTGTTGCAATACTATACTAAGGATAATGTTCATCTTCACTTTCTGCCAGCGAGAAATCGAAGACTTGATTTTGTAAATCTACAAGTTTTTCTGCAAAGAAAAAAAACAGGCGTATTGATAAACAGAAAACAGACGGTACTCTGCTTTATTACATGGCGTTCGAAAACACGGCTCCTCGGACCGGCAACGGAGCAATTTCATTGGTGTGATCGGTCCGCAAAAGCCATATTTTCGAAGTCGTATTGGACAGGCGTTGCCTCAGAAACCAACAACAAGGGAAGGTTTCTATGTTTAGGCCTGGGCCGCTAAAATGGAAAGCCAAGGTTTAGCTAATTCCTCGAAGATTTCTTTGCTTTAAATTTTGAAGAAGATTTGGAAGGCATAAATGAAGAAAATGCGAACGTAGTTGGTGTCAAAGCGACCAAATACGATGATGAACAACAGCAAAAACGCGTAGAACAGTACAATGATGCAAAATAATATGCTCAAAAAACAGTCAAAAATCATAAAAAATGAAACTATTTTTAGCCACTAAGGACCAATCTACCGGGTGTCTCAAAACAATGTATGAGCGTTTGCAGATTTGTGCAATCAAGAGTTGTGAATCGATTCCAACGAACAACGAATCAGTTTGTAGCAGAAAGGCCAACTCAAACGCAGAAGTTTAACTCACTAAAATCGGTGACACCAATTTACAGTTTTAGACGATATTATTTAGAGGCTTTTTTTGAAAATCTTGAAGCAAACTAGAAATAACGATAAAATTTTGTTCAATTTTCAGCTTCAGAGTAACAAATATGGCATCAATCAGCTTCTAAGGAACTTAAAGTGAATAACCTAAGTTTAAATATGAAATCTCATAGGTTTTAAAATAGCCTATTGTATTTGGTAATCTGACGAATGGCCAAAGAAAGCAAAGCCAAAAGAAACAATGGCGTGTTTGGGTTTCCTTTAAATCCTTTGTCCCATTTATAGACTGCGCTATAAAAGCTCGGGTCATTCACTTTAAACACCAAAAATAGGTTCAATGTAAATACGATGCTTGAAAAACAAATATTTTTGCAAGTCAAAACAAACATAGCTTCCTTCAAGTACAAATGGCTTGGTTCTACTTACCTAAAGAAGGGCTTGTTGCTTTTGCAGGCGTTAGCTTCCTACTTCTTTTTTGCTTCTTTCCCTAAAAATCAGGAAGAAGAGTGAAGTTCAGTGAAAATTTGGACGCAATTTTCGAGGAGAGTAGTTCTGCTGCGACATTCTACCAATAGACGATTACGCGAAAGATGCCGTCAGGGAATGTTTTTTAAATGGTGCTTTGCGTGTGAAAGAATTTGATTGATTGATTGATTGATTGATTGATTGATTGGTCGGAAGATTTATCACTAAGCGGTTCTATTGCAGCTAACGTCAGTGCGTCAAGCTAACGTCAAAGTTCTTGTCATGAAAAACTGTTCATCAAGAATTTGGCGACCGTGCCAGGATTTGAAATGCAAAGATCAGTGCAGGGTCAATTAAACTACCATATTTAAATCGTCCTTTTGCATNGATTGATTGATTGATTGATTGATTGATTGATTGGTCGGAAGATTTATCACTAAGCGGTTCTATTGCAGCTAACGTCAGTGCGTCAAGCTAACGTCAAAGTTCTTGTCATGAAAAACTGTTCATCAAGAATTTGGCGACCGTGCCAGGATTTGAAATGCAAAGATCAGTGCAGGGTCAATTAAACTACCATATTTAAATCGTCCTTTTGCATTCTGAGCCTGCAAATTTTGCTGATACTTAATGATACTTAAAAACATATCACGGGTGAATCATCATAACAATGTTTAAATTTGAAACTATTCTGTACAGTTCACTTTTGTTCAGTTATTTCCAAGATCAATTTTTACAAATAATATGCTCTACATTACGAAATATTTAAGAATAAAAGCTGGAGTATCATATTTTGAGCAATACATTTCACAAGAAATCATAAATTATTGCAAAGAATTTTACGACTTCTCATTAATTTTCTATTTTTACATGATCACGAGTTTCCAGTCTGGCATTATAAACCATTATAAAGAAATCAAAAGAGAAAACACCTGCTAACAATTCTGTGCAATTTCATAGCATACTTCAATCAAGATATTTCACAAACTTTAAAGGTTTGCAAAAAAATTAAAGAAGTGAAATTTGATCTTTGATGTAAGACCATAAAAAGTAAATTTAAAGGGTCTGTTTCAACCAGCATGCTTCACGCGTATCATCTTTTGTTGTCGCCATTTTCATAGGTCATGAAAATGGCGACAACAAAAGCCAACAAAGAGATGACACGCGCTAAGCATGCTGGTTGAAACAGACCCTTTAACATTGGCAGAACTGTCAATTTTCTATCATTTTGATATTTTGATATCATTTTGATGTTGAAATATTCGTATTATTATTATTATTTTTTCCCCCATTACATAAGAACACTAACCTCAATCTCTTTTGGTGGTTTGTATATTTTTATAATGTCTTCATTGTAGTCCGATTGACATGGTATATCTATAACAAAATAAAACATACATCATCTAAAAGGAAATTCGAATTTTCAAAAATATGCGTCATAGTTCAATTTCCTCCACAACACATATGAACCCTGCTTCATCAAGATAAATCGTCGTTGTCTCATGCCTCTGTGTGAAGATTTTCTATTTTCAAGAGTTAAACCTAGAAATTAAGTGCAATCGACAGCCAATTTTGAAATATTTCCAAAACGATGAAGTGAAGGTGAAGGAGAAGTTGCGGTTTTTAGCGCCAAGCGCTGGGATCGCAGAAGTAGAGAAGACCTAATCGAGTCCGCGACCCCTTGTCATGACGCTCAAGCATCAAGTGGTGGGGCTCGTACTAGGATCGAACCCTGTCCGCTTGACTGTTCTGGCTGCAAAGTCAGAGGATTACACCGCTGCGCCACAACACCTTCAAACTTCTGACTTGCGGAAACCTTCGCTTTGACTTTGACTAGCTATATCTAGGCTATATATATAAAGTAGATTACAGCAAACAGGGTTCAAAAGTTCAGACGAAGGGTTTTAGTTTGAAACTAAGTAAATAAAGAAACAACAAAATTACACGTTTTAAAGACCAGTATTTCAAGACAGAATAAATAACAAAACTAAGGGCTGTGAACACATATTTTGTGCACATCATCTTAGTTTCGCGAAAGGCTTTCAGTTTTTATAATTCCCAAACACCCATCTGAACAATTACATCAAATATCTGCAACAAAAATCAGAAAAATATTTGACCAAAAAGGGGAAAATTATACACTTACAATTGCCTTTTGCTAAACCAGTTTTCGTCGAAGTATTTTCCTGATTCCTCTGATAAAGAAACGAGAAAAATGTTAGCCACATATATGAGCTTGACATAACATAGCATAGGGGGAAAATGTTGTCTTTGTATAAACTGGCTTGGTGCAGATGGAGTTTCATTTTTATAGCCAAATTAATCCTTCTTTTTTGTCGCCAAATTATATAAGGTGAATGACTATTCATCCATATCAAATCTGGATATTCAGATCAATAATATTTAGAAACCTTGACCAGATAGCATGGGCGCGGTGTTTGAGTGATGGGGACTCTGGATAGAGGGTAGTGGCAGCGGCAGTTGTTGTTGTTGTTGGTGTCTCGACTGGGGTTTCTGGTGTTCAGCACTATCGCCTATGCTGGCCTGACATCCAATGTGAAACAGGCTCAGTATTTATCAGTATTTAATCTTTAATGCGTAGCTTCTTGTAGTTGTATATTTGGTTGTAATTCAGTTGCATGTTCTTTATGTAATGGATGCGTGGTAGTCATGGTCTCTTGCTCCCTGTTGTATCGCCCTTGTAGTGTTGCAAAGAGATCATAGGTAGTGTCTTAGTAATTCGTTTTTGCAAATTTCTTAATTGAATATAAAAAAATTAATCCTTAATAAATTAAAACTTTACATGTCTGTACAGTTTGTCTTATGACGTTGAAAAACTACAAATGCTGTGAGCAAGCGATTTTTAGATTTGAAATTAGGAGGAAATGTGTTTTTCGACTGCATAAAATATATTTCTATATGATTTGAAGCAAAAGCGTTGCTAGAATTCCCAAGCGACAGGGAGACCTTAAAAGATCGATTTCAACACGAAAATCGAGCGGGGTTTAAATGACCGACAATTCGATACTAACTATTTTCCGAGCTCAAATTTAAAAATTCGCACAAAATTCAATCTCCATTTTAAAGAATTTTTTGATTGATGTTTATTGAAATAATTCCATGAGTAGTATGAACATTATGTCTGAAAAAGATATCTGTCTACAGACATTTTGGGAGTACTTTAAGAACTTTAAGTGCCAGGGGAAATTAATCGTTTGAATTATTCCAGTCAAGATGAACGAACTATCTGAACATATAAAATGCATCTACTTACCATTTTAACACTAGGTGTATTCTTAATCAAATTTTCATTGCTTGAATCTTGATCCGTCGATATCTCTATAGCAACATCATCCGCCTTCGCTTCACTCATCCAGTTTGGTAATGGCCCCGCAGGCTGCAACTCGATTTGAGGAATCTCTGCCTCTTGAAATAATTTTCCCTTCTTATCTATAATACGGAAAGAAGAGATTGAAAAATTAAAAATGTTGATTTCTTCCGTTTCTCAGGGCACTATGAGTGAGTCAAAATTTCGACTCTTGAAAATCAGTAAGGCCCAGTTTAACCTTCGCATTTCTGCCGCTTCGAATTAAATTATTTCTCCAAGTGCCAATTAAATGCGACGATAATGCGACCTTTAATCAGCGTCGTATTAAATAATAAAATTCGACAGTAGTTCACCAGCTCTGCCGCTTAATTCACCAAGAGCGTGACTTGCTTTAGAGAGTCACATTATTGCCGTGTCGAATTAAATTATCGCATTGGCTGTTCCCTAATTTACACTCACAAAGAAAATACCAAGAAATTCATACATAGTGCGCTTGCTCTACGTGGGGGTTCTCGTTAGGTAATTTGAAGTAGCAATATTATTTGCGACGTTTTAATCAACAAGCAGTTTTGCCGCATTATTGTCACATGAAATGTAATTCAATTCGACACAGCAGAAATGCGACGTTTAAACTAGGCTTAAAACATGGATTTCTGAAAAAATTTTAATATATCTGGAACTTTTTTCCACCCAAGTATTTCCGTCGAAACGTTTTTATCAGGAACTTTTGGTAGCTAATGTAGTCATATCATCAAAGACCAAATTATTTCTCCTCCTTGCTAGAGATTTTGAAATCAACACTTAAAAAACCGCAATTAGAGCCATGGGTTGACAAAAAACATACAACTTATCTGCTAGCAATTCTGTGCAACGTTGTAGCATGCTTCAAAATTAGGTAGCTCCCAAAATTTCCGAAGTTTGCCAATTTAAAGCTATGATTATCAATACCGCTATAATCAATTTGTTTATGGATGTAGCGCCTCAAAAATAAAATACTATCATTGGAAAATTTTCGAATTTCAGTGATTTGTTAGTATTACTTACCCTAGGTACCAGAGCCTCAAAATCTAAAAAATTAAAATTGAGGGAAGGAAGAGAGCCTCAAAAAACCTCTCTCCCTCTTTCTTTATTTGTTTTCCGTTTATTTTTTGTCGTTTCTTGTTGGCTCTGGTATCCAGGGTAAGAAATACTCAAAGATTACTTAAAAGCAACTACGTTGTAGAAATAAAACTGATTTAATGTTTTCATACCTTTCTTTTGGGATTCTGTAACTGAACATTGGCCAAACACCTGAAATCAGAAAAAAGCAAATAAAACTTCAGAGGACAACAAACCACATTTGTTCATGAAAATTCTCATGATTAGACGTGTGAAAGTTTTGAGACAGAACAACAAGATTAGCCAAGGGTGTCAGGACACCTATAGTTTTAAAAACCTTTAAAAAGTTTTAAAAACCTTTTCTTCTGCGAAGGCGCACATACACACGGGAATACAAGGGAGTTAGGTACGAAAAAGCGGGTAGGCCCAGTTTAGGCCAAGGTCGGTCGAAATGTTGCTCATAAACCAAGGCTTGGAGAGACAAAACAAAGAAGAAAACAACAATCAAAACAAGGTAAGCAAACATTTATTCATTAATTACATAATAGGTGTCCTGGCACCCTTGAATTAGCTAGGGTGAAGTGGGTCAAAATGGGTCAGAGTGGGGAAAATGGGTCACTTGAATTTGTGTCTCTAGAATTAAGGCAAAGTGTTCTTGGTTGAATACTTGCAGCTTTTTCAATAAATAAAATTATCTCTCTTGAACTAAAGCACAATAACAGTGAAATCTATGAATTTGTCAATGAACCATTTTGCCCCAACTTTACCCTATGCATTTACGAGTAGATTGAACGTCTAAGTACAACCGAATGATTACCGTGCGATAGAATCACAGATAAAATCACTTCTGGAAACCTTTGTAATCTTAAAACGGAGCAGCTAATGCGAAATGCCTCGCTATTAATTAAACTGAATCTGAATTTTGCTAACTCGCTGCCTACAGGAAAGCCACATATTTACAAATATTGCTTCCAAAATCATGAAAAGCAAAACTTTGACATGTGAAATACTTCGCGATTAATTGAATCAAATCAGTCCTTTCCTTAATCCACTGCCTTTGAAAAGCCACAGATATAAATATCGCAGATAGGATTTGATGTGAAATGCCTCGCTATTGATTAAACTGAATCTGAATTTTGCTAATTCGCTGCCTACAAAAAAGCCACAAATTCATCAATATTGCTTCGAAACTTCGAGAAAGGCTAAATTGTGGCAAAATGATATTATTAATAAACGTCATTTTCTGAGAAATTGGATCAAATCAACTTTATTTAAAACAGAATTTCAGGTCTCCAGATATATACCGGGTGAGCCCTGGCGTCAAATCTTTAAAAAAAGAATGGACAAATGGGAAATAAATCTTCTTTTTGATTTAATGGCTCGAAGAGAACTTCACGTACTTTGCTATAATTCTACTTTGGGGTTTTTTGATATCTTGATTATTTTCAGAATTACAGCGATTTTCTTTTATTGAAAGAATTCATGAAAAATTTTGAAATAAGAATCATTGTAAATCCTAAATTAATCAGAGTCAGGAAAACATTACCGTCACACGGTCACTGACCGCGAGGGAGGTCTCCAATAACAAAGGAATAATTTATGCCACGCCCTAAACACTATTTTCTACTCAAAAGCGAGGAAGGTTTTATCAGAAACATAGTTTTGTTTGGAGGAAGGTTGATCATTTTTCTGGACTCTGAAATTAATAAGGGAAGAACGGTACAATCTTCAAGAAAACCATAGTTTATTAAAGTCTATAAAATGGCGGTTTGCAGAAATCTATCACTTTTCTGGTTTACGATTTAGCAATTTGATGAAGGCACAACCTTAAAACTGGTCGAAACAAAGAAGACGCTGTAACTCTGAAAATAATCAAGATATCATAAATCCCCAAAGTAGAATTATAGTAAAGTACCTGAAGTTCCTTTTGAGCAGTTAAATCAAAACGAAGGTTCGCTAACCATTCGTCCACTCTTTTTTAAAGATTTCACGACTATGCTTACAAGGTGAGTCAACAGATGATTAATGATTAATGATTAATGATTATTGATTAATGATTATTGATTAATGAATCATCAATCATCAGTAAACAGATGTATCATCAGTTTCAACAATCATACTGCACAGAAAAAACGTGGGATGTTTAACAAGCCATATTTTGTTGAAAAACAAGCCAAATCGGGTGTGTTGAACGTTTATTTTGTAGAAGAAAGATTGAATTAGCTATAGAAATTTAGTTTGCTAAAATAGGCCATTTCTTTCTGTATCTATTTGCAATTTTGTGATATAGCTATTTTGGTGAAAAGTATCGCTAGCATAAGAACTTTCTGATTCCTAGCAATGACAATTAGTGATAGGGCTACAAGACAAATAACAATAATTTTCCTTTTGTATTCTAACACAATGCATGCTTTGTTTAAGTTTGTTGGTATAGAAACAGTAACTTTGTCATGGTTTAGCGGAGCACACGTGCCTGAATATGAATCTAATTGGAAGCCTATTTTTGGAATCTTGCGAAACACTATTTTCTTAAAAATCGCTCGTAATTATGGAACGGAAAGACCGATTTCGACCAAACAATTTTTGATATCTAAGTAAGCCTTTCTTCTATGCAATGAACTTTAAAGAAACGAATTTAGAAAGTAAACTCAAACAAGAAAAATTGGCAAACACCCCACGTTTTTTCTGACTCAACCGGTGTATAAGAGAACTATTTTCAGCAAGCCTAAAATCGTTTGTTTTGGTTGTATTTAGCAATGTCATATCTTTTAAAATCCAACTGATCATTAGGCTAATCCAAGAACCAAAATTAATAAATTATGCAACAGAAGAATTCATTTTATCTAATCGCATTTAATATCAGGAGGAATAAACGTTAGACTTTTATCGACAGATTAAAGCAAGGATCTTGAGATCAGTGTAGTAGATTTATTTCTACAGCTTTTCAGAAGCGTTTTTACTCACCCCATAAAAATTTACTTTCTACTGGGTGTCCCAAAAAAGTACTCCCGTTTAGAAAATCATCAAAACTCGATTGTCAAACCAATCATAAAATGTTCTTTTCCATGTCTTTTGTCAATGATCAAAATATATTTGAAACGGATAAAATTATTGTTTTCATTACTTAAAGGGTATAAAATGACGGGTTGAAAAGTCTTATTCTGAGGCGATACTCTTTAAGCAACATCATAAATCTCGCCTAAGAGCCATTATCTTGAGATTTTTCATTATCCTTCAAGTTTCTANATACTGGACACAAAATTTGGCATTCGTTGCGACTATAAATAAAATAGTCTCATACCTTGACAGAATTCAGGCGGACAATAAAAAAGCATTAATTTACAAATTTCAACTGTAGATTATGCAAGAGATATGTAAATAATTTAGGATTCATATAGATATTTAATTATTTGTATATTAAAGGTTTAAATAGGAATTATTGAATTTTCAGTTTTCGTTAATGGTTGGTTTTAATTAGCTTAACGTAGCTATCATCGTGCCAACCTTGAATAAATATATTCAAAAATCTTGAAAGCTGTTCAAATCATTCGAAAACTTTAGCGGATAGTAGGTAGGCGAATGTCTAAGAGGAAGACTGACTTTGAAGAAGAGACAAGCAACTTATAGCCGACGGAGTTTGTGGTGTTGGTTACGAAATTATTGTCGCAAAGGCAAGTTTCTCACAGATTTCTGGCCTAAATTTTTGTTTTGCTTTTAAAAACAGCATGTTCGTGCAATTATTTCATTGTTTTAGGTCTGGCTGACTATTGATATCTATCATTTCCTTTCTCACTTTGGCGAGGAAACATATAAGAGCAATTTTACGGAACTTTTTGCAAATTTTCTATAGAAACCTAAACAAAAATTTACCCCCAAAACAAGATGGCGTCGTGTTTTTAACGCTGTTGTGACGTCATGCTGTCTGTATGAATAGACGTCAACGTCTAAGTTGATCTCTCTGCTATAAATTGATTGGTAGTTCATTGAAATCGATTCACAACTCTTGATGATGCAAATCGGCAAACATCGCTACATAATTTTGGGACACCCGGTATAGTTAGCAATTCCAATTGAATCTTTATATGCATATTAATAAGGATTGGTCAAGTAGCACCAATAAATAGTTAAAGGCCATCTTATAAGTTCCTCAGATAAATTGTTATGCTGGCAATTTAATCAATACTGATCTTGTGCTCTCCAAGCTAGGTTATTCTTCGTGAAATATTTATGGGAAACACAGTTGGAAACATTGGATGAGAAATGTTATTGCCGATTCTCTGAATGTGCTGTGTAGGTCCATAATATTCTTACAAAGCATGATTGGTGCGTGGGTACCCAAACACCTGACAACCTGTATTTCAAAATATTTTCTAACTGTAATAACTGTTATATTTTGTTGACTTTTGCTGGAGGGATATACTAACGGGGCTCTCTACCGGGTGAGTAAAACAATTAAACAATCCCCGCTTGAAAGGCCACTACTCCCTGGATATTAAGGCAATAATATTTGCAAATATAGTATTTAATAGTGGACATGTTCAAATACATTTTAAAATTTACCTAATTGAAATCGGCCACTCCGTTCTGAAATTATCAGCGTCACTTTTTCAGTTTATCTAATCTTACGACTTAGTAATAATGCTGGAAGTGACCTGGGAATAAATAAGATTCTGTTTTAATCTACAACTCCTCAGAAAGCTGCGTTTTTATTAATCTTGTTGTGCATATTTCATTTGCTATGAAAGAAAATTTGTGTCAATTAAAAATATTGTTTTATGACTTGAGTATGTGGTAAGCAAATTTATCATAATTCACAATATAACCAACAATTTTTGTGATCCTGTTATTTCATATAGGTTCGATTTGATTCAATGAATTCAGCTTTATTTAATTGAAAAATGCATTAGTAAATATACATGGTAGACAGGTGTTTTATTCCCAGTTGATACGAAATTAATTTGTTGAAGCTTGAAATCTTGAAATCGTGTGTATTATGGCAAGAACAATTTAGTTTCAGCTATAGCATTTCACAAAACATCGTATTCTAGGAAAACCCCTTTTTCCTAGGAAAATTCAAGTCATTTATGGCGAAATATCTTCATCACGGAAATAAAGATCCATGTTGAATGGTTGTAGAGGGTGAAATTTGATTTTATTTATACCGGGTGAGTCAGAAAAAACAATCCCCGTTTGAAAGGCCATTGCTCCCTCGATATCAAAACGATAATATTGACAAATACATTATGTAATGGTTGACATGTTCAAATATGATTTAAAATTTACCTGACTGAAATCGGCCTCTCCGTTTTGAAATTGTGAGCGATTTTCTGGAGAAAGCCTCTTCAAGAAACCTTCAAAACAGGCCTAAAATCACGAGCAAATTTTCCAAATATTTCTGCCTTACAGCAATGACTTGCACACTTGCACATGCTTTAGCACGTGTTATTCTCTTGGGAGGATAAAATCTCCGAGAATATTGTTGTTATGTTTTCCAGGGATGGCACTTTCATCCTCCTAAAGGGATAAAACGTGCTAAAGCATGTACAAGTCATTGCTATTTAGGCAGAAATATGACGAAAATTTGATCGTGATTTCATGCCGCTTTTGAAGGTTTCTTAGAGGGGCTTTCTTGACAAAATCCCTCCTAATTTCAGAAGGGAGTGGCCGATTTCAGTCTGGTAAAATTTAGAATTTATTTGAACATGTCTACTATTAAACAATATATTTACCAATATTATTGCCTCGATATCCAGGGAGCAGTGGCCTTTCAAACGGGGAGTGTTTTTTCTGACTCACCCGGTAGACCACACCATTTAGCTCATTTCGTTCATTTCAAACCAATTTTTAGTGAGTTATCACTTCCAAATTGAATCAAAACTGTTTAATTCTTTCTGATGAAAAACGCAAGCTATCATTGTATTTGTGATGGTTACGAGAATTTTAATTGTTATTAATGGCTGTGAAACATGGATTATACAGCATTAAAACGCCCCTATTTCTGAAAACCTTTTGATGAATTTAAGATGCGTCTCCATACCCTGGACAGCCTCTGCGAAGGAGAGTGATACCCTGGCCAAATATAGGTGTAAATAAACTTAAATATCATCAATCCCGTTTATTACAGTTATTTTGAAATAAATAAACTTAGAACATGATGAATTATTCTGTTTGAGCTTCTAGGCCGAAATTAAGTCTCCTAACTCTTAATCAATGTTACAGCAGGTTTTAAACATCGTTAGGAGGTTTGGCTGTCTGCACAGGGATTAGTTTCATTGAGCAAACGGAGCCATTTCTAAAAATCGCCTTGCACTGGTAGCAGTGAATTGTGAGATAAGCTCTGAAGCAAAGAAACTGCGCCTGTAAACTCTGTAGTTTTCTGAAATTTGCCAATCAGAAGGCCTCAGTTTTCAGATGAGTCAAAAGGAAACAGAGAGCAGATGAAATACTTTTGTCCGCAAAGGAAAGATTTCTCGACCATTATGTGCAGTGCACAGCCTTCAAGGCTCGCAGGTTAAAGGATAATCTCGTCATAAATGGGTCCTAACAAGCACATCATTTCGCCAGAGTTCTTCTTCAACATTATTTGAAGATCGCTTTAAGAGAAGTGGCAGCTGTTGTTCCTACATCAGTTTTGTTCCTCCCTGTTTCCCTGTGCTCATGAAGGTTGTTGTTTTTGCGTCCAGACACAGGGATACAAGGGAAACATGGAGGAATAAAACTGCTGCAGGAACAACAACTATTAGACTCATTACATAAGTCCCTCTAATTTTCGCTCGTTGTCTCGCAACTACCGCGTTTCTTAAAGCCCGTGGGTCGTTTTGAAAAATGGAACAATTTGCTGAGCATTTTTTTCATAATGCTGATTACAGCAAATTGTCAGACATGGTCCGAAAGAGAAGAAACTCTGATGGGGGTTCTTGGGAGCAAGGAAGCAGAACCTCAAAAAGGCTGAGAGAAAAGGAGCGCGACTACAAAAGATACGGGAACTAAGAACCAGGGAGCATCCAAATCTTTGGGGAAATGAAAGGCTGGGAAATCAAGTCCAGTTTATAAGGGGTCATGATGTTTTTAAAAACTTTCTTTAGTGGCTTGCGGCTTAAAAGCTTTTCCTCTGCGAAGGCGCACTAACACACAGGAATACAAGGGAGTTAGATTCGAATGACCAAACTGAGCACTTAGGCCAAGTTCAGTAGCTCAAAGACACGACAGGGAAAACAAAAATAAAAAGAAAAACAACAATTGAAACAAGGTAAGTAAATATCTAATCAAAGCATCGGCGTCCTGACACCCTTGATCTACCGGGTGTCTCAGAAAAAAGTATACAGATTTGGTCGACCCTAACGATCAGAATTTAGTATGAATCAATCNCTAATTTTCGCTCGTTGTCTCGCAACTACCGCGTTTCTTAAAGCCCGTGGGTCGTTTTGAAAAATGGAACAATTTGCTGAGCATTTTTTTCATAATGCTGATTACAGCAAATTGTCAGACATGGTCCGAAAGAGAAGAAACTCTGATGGGGGTTCTTGGGAGCAAGGAAGCAGAACCTCAAAAAGGCTGAGAGAAAAGGAGCGCGACTACAAAAGATACGGGAACTAAGAACCAGGGAGCATCCAAATCTTTGGGGAAATGAAAGGCTGGGAAATCAAGTCCAGTTTATAAGGGGTCATGATGTTTTTAAAAACTTTCTTTAGTGGCTTGCGGCTTAAAAGCTTTTCCTCTGCGAAGGCGCACTAACACACAGGAATACAAGGGAGTTAGATTCGAATGACCAAACTGAGCACTTAGGCCAAGTTCAGTAGCTCAAAGACACGACAGGGAAAACAAAAATAAAAAGAAAAACAACAATTGAAACAAGGTAAGTAAATATCTAATCAAAGCATCGGCGTCCTGACACCCTTGATCTACCGGGTGTCTCAGAAAAAAGTATACAGATTTGGTCGACCCTAACGATCAGAATTTAGTATGAATCAATCTGAAATCATTTTTAAAACATTACTCGATAGTTAACTTGAACATAGATACCTTGTTTGTTGACATTGGTGCTTTGAGAGTAAAGATATAAATCTTCAAAGGAAAAATTTGTCACTACCTCCCAACCAGAGCTTTGGCTTTTTGGCCTAAGCAAATTCTTAAACCACAGCGAATAAGTCAACAATAGACTTGGAAAAATTTGAACCAAAAGGAGAAAAATTAAAAACTCCACAACAAATGCGTTTCACAAAATATAATTTTTTGGGACACCCGGTAATAGACCATTTCGCAATCTTCAGAAAGGGACTGAGGAGAGCGCGGCCAATTCTGCCAGCCTTGGCAACAAGTATAAAGTCTTGGGAATCCCCTCACAGTGGCGAGTGAGTGAACGGCTTGCGCCTAGGTCACATCTCTATGCAAACTTGAGTTATTTTCGATCTATTTAAACCTGTCAAGGGTTATACGATACTTTTTTTAGTATGGTAAGTGTTTTCTCTGGATTATTTAGCCGTCTTGTTGTCCTTTCGCCCATTTGTGAGCGTATTTTGAGCCACTTTACTTTAGGTATTTACCCTCGACTGTGAAGCGGCTCAGTTTAGGCCCAACCGACCTACAATGAAATTTAGCTTGTTTACTAGATAGTTAAAAACATTATGGTTATGCAAGTAAACGAAAAGCATTGTTTGGAATCATTTAAAGCTTCATAATGAAACTATGTGCGGTTATAGTAAATTTGATAAGCAATAACAGGCTGAACCGAGCCAATTGAAGGCGACGGGATCAATAGGCCTAAATTGAGCCGCCTCAAACTCGAGGTAAACACCAAAAATAAAGTGGCTCAAAAGACACTCACAAATGGTTGAAAGGATGACAAGACGGCTAAATAATCTAGAGAAAGCCCTTAAAATACTAAACAAGTATCTTACAACTCTTGAAAGGTGTAAATGAATAAAAAATAACTCAAGTTTGCACAAAGAGGCGCAAACCGTTCACTCGTCACTGTAGATGAGGGGATTCCCAAGACTTTCTACTTGTTGCCAAGGCTGGCAGAATTGGCCGCGCTCTCCTCAGTCCCTTTCTGCAAATTGCGAAATGGTCTATTGGTTAATTTCAAATTAATGCACTGTTTTTACGAAGGAGAATATTTGCCGAGCAGAAGACCTTTGTTTTTAGATGAGAAGAGACGGAGAGTAGATGAAATAGCTTTGTCGGCAAAGGAAAGATTTCTAAGCGCTGATATGCACAGCTTCCAAAGCTCAATGGTGAAAGATAATCCCTCTCCAGAAATGATCTGGAGACATCGTTTCTTCAAAGCTCGTCAAATATGATCGTTCTGATTTTAATTACTACCAAGCATAAGCAGTCGCTTTTACAAATGTTAAATGTTTACAAAGGTCAAATATGTGTTGGTTTTTACAGTAAAGGGGTTAAACTGCATGAATTTTCAAAGCAATCAAAGTAGCAGCTTTCATTAGACTGAATACATGTCGTAGTTTCGCTCTTTGGCTGAACTGATAACGCTGCAACTACAGCGACAACAACAACAGCAATTCAATAAGATGAGCGTGAGTTGAGGGTCTTATGCAGTGAGGCTAAGCTTTCATATGTCTGTTAAACGCAGACATTTGATGGCGATACTTTCTTGAAAAACAGAACAGAGCAATTGAAATTCTCCAGGAGAAACTAAAAACATTTTATCAAGAAGATCTTTCAAAATAGAAGAAAAGAAGATAAGCAACAAAACTTTCGACTACACGCTGATGAAAAGACATTAATTAGGACGCTACCCAGTGTCCTACCTTGATTCTGGTACCCAGGGTACCCAGTGTCCCAAAAAGTTTGGACATTCTGACAGTTATTGAGGAGGAGCCACATTTCGGAACACTTTAAATTGACCTTTCACAGAAGTAGGAGCTTCAACTTAAATTATGGTATACTCTCGTCGAAAGTTGGCACAGCTGAGGTGGCACAAATTTTTGGTTCACTGCAAAATCCATATAGAAGAAACTTGGTTTCTGAACATGCATTAAATATATATTTGGTACCTTGTTTGGTACAACATTTGATCGATGTTGTTCAATNGCTGATGAAAAGACATTAATTAGGACGCTACCCAGTGTCCTACCTTGATTCTGGTACCCAGGGTACCCAGTGTCCCAAAAAGTTTGGACATTCTGACAGTTATTGAGGAGGAGCCACATTTCGGAACACTTTAAATTGACCTTTCACAGAAGTAGGAGCTTCAACTTAAATTATGGTATACTCTCGTCGAAAGTTGGCACAGCTGAGGTGGCACAAATTTTTGGTTCACTGCAAAATCCATATAGAAGAAACTTGGTTTCTGAACATGCATTAAATATATATTTGGTACCTTGTTTGGTACAACATTTGATCGATGTTGTTCAATGGATTCAGTCTGTTATCAAACCAATAATTTTCAATAAATCGCTTATAACTCTGAAAGCAGCCCACCAAAAATCGACAAATAATTGCAGAGTATAAATTAGGATTTGGCTAGAAAAGAGATCAAATAGTCAATCTTAAAAATCAATCCTTTGGACCTGTTATTTTTGGCGCGCTCGGTATAAAGCCCTGACCGAACGAGCAAACAATGTTTGGCAAACATCTGAGATTTGTTTGTCAACCAAAATGTTTGTCCGTTTGGCCACGTCGCAAAACAGTGCTTGATAAACATTTTTTGCAGAAAATGTTCTTGAACTTTTCAAAAACATCGCCCAATAAATTCTACGTGTTGTGCAATTTTTGGAATGTGGCCAAACAAGATAACATTGCTTGGCAAGCAAATCTCAAAAGTGTTTGGCAAACACAATTTGCTCATTTTGCCAGGACTCAACAAAGAATTCGTTTCTGATGATGCAACTTTCTTAAGGCTGGTTTCCATTCCATTCCATTCCATAGACTGACTTACGCGTCCCTCTTTTGAAAACGACTAATGGGCAGAAATCATTCTCATATCGTGGTGCGCATCTTTGGAACAGCCTCGAACCCGAGGTTAAGCTAGTGCCCTCTTTATATGATTTCAAACGTCTACTTTAAAATACGACTACAATGTATTAATTTCTATATTTTAGTTTTGTAATAAGCGTATCTATTTTTAGTTTTATATGAATTAAATTGTAAATTGAAAATTTTTGTCACGGCCCCCTGAAAAGCAGCCTTAGCTGACGGGGTTACCGTGTTTAAAGAATATAAAATGAAAAATGAATGAATGAATTCAATCGTAGCGCGATCGTAAGAGGATCGGCGACAGTCTGCGATCGTCTGCGATCGTCTGTGTCGTGTTCCCGATTTAATGGAAACACTTGCTTACGATCCTTAAGGCTGGTTTCCATTAAATCGTAGAGCGATCGTAAGGGGATCGGCGACAGTCTGCGATCGTCTGCGATCGTCTGCGTTGTGTTCCCGATTTAATGGAAACACTTGCTTACGATCCTTACGACCGTCGGGGATCGTGGATCGTAAGCGTCGGGAAAGTTGAACTCAGTTCAACTTTACCGATCGTTACGACTGTCCCGATCTGGAAAAATTTTAATGGAAACACTTTTTGCAGACGACGCAGACGATCGGCGATCATCGCAGACGTCCTTTTGTCTAAGAACAATAATATGGATCAAATTGCCCAATTAGATTTGAACTTCCTTGTTGAAGCGCCTTCCTTGGGGTTTGAAATG